>JANZLD010000237.1:95872299-95910350 GCA_026413575.1 Erythroxylum carthagenense
TTCATTATCTCCTCATGACGTAGGAATGACTCAAGAATCCTAATACTCTCTATTCATAGCCACAAAAATTATGACAAAAGAATTGACTTAAACATCGGAGGGGCGAGCCGGCGATCAACCCCTGATGTGCCTTTATTATTTTTGCAGATATTTTCTAGTTGAAATCAATTGAACTCATAGATCCAAACAACGACGCCCAATCTCAGCAAAATCAGACCGAACCAAACATATTTGTGTATATCCCTATTTTTTAAAAAAGTAATATGATTCTTTTTTAGTAGTAATTTTATCTTCATTAAAACCTCAAATGTGACAATTTATTGAAAAAAATGTTTAAATTGTGAGATTTTTCAAGTTATTCAAATTTAATTAGAGTGTAGATAATCAAGGATTAGACTATGTCCATGTAACTCAGATTCAAGTTTTGTTTTTTCTTTTTTGAGCTTAATTCGAACAATTGAGCAATCCAAAACTCAATTAAATTTTAAGTTAAAACAAAATTATTTAGTAGTTGAACTAATTTTGAATTAATTAAATTTGATTTAAGATTTAATCAACTCAACATTTTTTTAGTAATTCAATTTGGTCAAATTAGGCAATTAGTCAACTCAAAATTAGATCAAATAATAGAGCATGGGAGACGAGTCTAAGAAGAAAGTTTCAAAGAGACAAGTTACAGTCTGATAATGGCATCATTGCGAGAGTTGACATTTGGAACATAAAAGCGAGAGACCTATGAATAAGACTCTTGTCTTTCTTTAGCCCCCCATGTGACTGCGAAGCTTAAGCTTTGACACACCAACTTCCAAAATGTCAGCAACCCCACAAATATCTTCTCTTACATTTCTTATTCCAACATTTAAAACTATAAGGAGAAGCCATGTCAACCTTTTTGTTTCTATTTTTTATTATATTATATGTAATTTTTCCAGCCCTTTTATTATGTAATAGTAAGATTGCATATTATCAGATCTTTCTAGACTTCACTTTACTGCAAAATTTTAAACTGAATACGATATGACGATATAATTTTCACACCTAAAAATATGTCTTACCCTTTTCTTAATTTATTTCAATAGAATAGTTGAATAATTAATATGATATAAGTGGTGAAGTCATTATAGTAATACAGCTCATGTAAGAGACCATAAAAATAACGATGAAAATGTATTGGATATGTTGAATTAAGTTTTAATTTATTAATTAACTTAATAAAAATATACAATTTATAAATTATCATATGTATTTAATAATTTATTTCGTGTTTATACATATAATAAAAATTACAATTTTTATTTAATTCAAATTTTAAAAAGCGATATTAAAAAGTTTGAATTTTCAAAATGTTCAAGTAAATTGAAAGAATAATGAGCTAAGATTTTTAGGGTTTAAGAGCACGGAGTAGGACTACCCTAAAATATTCAAAGAAACGTGCACGCAAAACGGGGCTGATTTGTCGTCGTTTTGTCCTCTTCTGTTGTTTTTCCGCGTTAACAGATTTCACACCTTAGAAAACAGAAAAAGACTTGTTTTATTAAATATACCAAAATACTGTTGACTTTGACGGATCATGTGCAACTAAATATTTTTAAATAAATAATAATAATCTAAAATATTCTTATTGGGTCTTGAGATGTTTTTTGGGTCCCGAAGGCCGCAATTACCGGTGAGCGTTTCCATTACATAACCATAAGAAACTGTTATTCCCTTTGCATGCACTCTCCTCTATTATTCCTTTCAATGTTAACAAAGTTCTCACCCAACTTGATCTTAGTCGTAAGCAAATGTTTCCCAAATTTTACAATAAAAATAACAACAACAACAGCAACGATCGGTATGAAGTTATAAATTATTATTTTTTCTAAATAAATTAATTTATTTACAAGATTTATTATCATATGCATATAACTTAAGAGTTTATCTATTTAAATTATAAAATAAAATATCAAGGATAAAAATTGAATCTAAATTTGTGTTGTATATTTTAATGAGAAAAAATATATATCAAAAGGTAAGCCTCGTTGTCAATGTTATAATATCATACTCACTATTTAATTTGTTTTTTTATGAGTATACATGTGTGTAGATTTACCGAAAATAACCTCTCTATTATATAAAGGTAAGGTTATGTACTATTATACCTTCCCATATTCTGTTTTATTGCGAGACTTCAGATTGGGTGTGATAACAATATATGTGTATGTGTTTTTGTGTATATAAACATATACAGTTAAAGATATGATGTCTAAACTTCACAAAATTAAAAAACATAATTTAATAAGTTGCTTTTATTAATATTTTCTGAATATAAATTTGAACATACTTTACTATTGATATTTAGTTTCTGCCATCTTAGAACAAACAAAATGGTAGTTTATGTATTTGAAATATTATAATTTGTTTAATGTTAACATTTAATTAAAAAATTAAAACTAAAATAAATAATCTAAAAGGAATTAAAAAAATATAAACTTCATGCTGGAGTTCATCTCATTCCTTTGTTAAATTTCAAAGCTCAAGCTATTGACTTGGTCCGAACGTAAAAGCATGTGATGATGGTGTTTGACTGTCAAGTCTATTCATTCATAGAACTTCCAATAGATATTTTATACAATAAAACAAGTTTTTTTTGTCAATACCACAATTATTATTAATCACATAAACAAATTGGGAAAATCTAGTGAGGATCAATCCATGAGGAGGAGAGTAATAAGTGGTGGGCACTCTAGAATCTATACTTTAATCTTATTTTAAGGTTACTAATCAAGTTTAATTAGTTTCTACAACTACCATTAGTGGATGATGTCAACATTAATCTAGAAACCAAACTCTAATCCATTATAATAAATTATCTTCTTGTTACAAAATACTGTTTCACATTTACTAAAATTATTCGGATTGATTAACCGATAATTTGGTTAGTTACAATTTAAAATGAATAAGTTGGTGATTAAGGGTTGCAAGTTTGTTATTAAATGTGGTTTAATTATATTTGCACTTAGATGATTATATAATTATAGATAGAACCTAATGATTAATAGTTTAATTAGTATAAGATTAAAAAGTAAATGATGAAAAATCATAAAATTTTTAACGGTAATTAGCCTAATCGCTCCAATTGTGTACTAAATAATCTAATATATAGATCTTATAGAAAATAAATTTAAAATTGCATTAAAAAACACTAAAAAGGTTATTATAACGATTTATATATCTTAATTCCTTTTTATCATGTCAGAATTACTTAAAAATAAAAGACGCTATTTATTTATATTCTAATATTTTAAAAATTATATCAAAAGTTAGACCCATAAAAAAGTAAATTTAAGATTTTAAAAATTTAATATGTATTAGACTATCATAAATAAATTAAATATTAAATAAAATTAAAATTTGTAATATGAAATTATTTTCATTTATCTTAAAATTTGAAGTTTAATTAAAAAACAATGCAATATGAAAAGTAATTTATTTATTTTAATTTATACAAAATAATTAATTTACAAAATCGATAAATTAATTAATAAGCTAATCAGTTTTTAATAATAAGGATTATTAAAGGAAATTGAATTAAAAAATTAAAAATTAAAGTAAAATCAGTCTATTTAAAATTTTGATAGTTAAATCGACAGAAATTATTTAAATTTTTTAATCATTCATATATTTCCGTACTTACTTAAATATATGTAAGTAAAGTCAATGTTATAAGATCATACTCACTATTTAATTTTGTTTTTAACGAATCTCTATATATATGCGCGCAAAGGTAAAGACATGAATAATGAATTAAAAAGTACTATTTTTTCAATTTTTATTTTAGCGTTCAATTTTTTGTAAAATTTTAACTGAGTATTTTTCAACTTTAAAAAATTAAACAACTTAATTGAATAAGTTGATTTTATTAATATTATCATCATATAAAATTAAGGATTAAATAAAATAAAAAATTTAGAAATATGATTGAAAGAAATAGTTTTTACTTGTCTAAAAATTGAAAGTTTAATTAAAAAAAGAGACTGTTAAATAAAAATTAATTGATTTATTTTAATTTATAAAAATAAATAATTTACAATTTTAACCAATTAATTAATAAGCTAATTGATTTTTAATAATAAATATTATTGAAGTAAACAGAATTGGAAAATGAAAAAATGAACAAAAAAAATCTGTTGATTCAAAATTTTCATAGTTAAATTGGCAAAATCGATTGTCTTTTTTAATTACTGGTATATTTCTATTATATACATAATTCTCTTCTTTTATATATATAATTATTGGTATATTTCTATTATATATATTAAGATACATAAACTTAAATTTGAGCATTTTCGCTATAGTTAAAATTCTCTACGTTATAAAATTTGATAGTTTTTTTATAAAAAATAATTAACAATCTTATTTTATAATTAGAATTTAAATTTTTTTTTTGTTAGTAATAACAACCTCCTTTACCTAATTTTAAAATTTTCAATTTTATTCTAAAGATATAACATTGAATAATTATTTTAAATTTTAAATCTTTTATCTTATTGATTTAACTTTAAATTCAATTTTTAAAATATTACTTAAAACTCTAAAGATACTTTAGTATATATTTATGTTGATTGCAAAAATCACAAACTTTTGAGATTTTTTTTATAATTAACCTGTATATTTAACCTTATGAATTTGAAAGTACGCACCAAAATGTTGATTGAACGACAAGTTACCTAGATGAGAAGCTGAGCAGCGTATGTTAGAATCCAAATATATATATAGATAAATAAATAAAACTAAAAATAGTACCAAAACCGCGTAAAAGTGCAACTGCTTTAAGAACCAAAAGGTCTTGATTAAAGAAAAGCCGATCGAATGATCTGACAAAGCTGGTGATCATCACGAGAAGGAACAGAAATCTTCCACGTGCATGACCACGCCTGATTGGCTGCCTTTCTTCTCCGTGTCCCCACCTCTAGCTGTAGCATCCAATTTTTATTTATTTTCTATTTTTTAAACTTTACCTGACCTTTTCATAACACACATCGAGTTTGGGTTTAAAATTGTTCTAAGTTTTAAAATTTACAAATTAAAACTACCTTATTTGGATGTATATAACAAATTAGGCATTTTGATCAATTTATAGATTTATTTCTAATTTTAGAAAATTATAAATTATAATAACATTTTTTAAATAAATAAAATTGTCAGAATGAATCCTCACATTAATTTTTCGAATTCGAATCCAATTAATCTGAATATATAAATATTTTGAATTTAGATTATCGAGCCAATTTTGTTTCTCAATGTAGACTAAACCCGAGCCGAAACAAGCAAATAACTTAAAATTTGTTCAAACTTCAAATTAAAATGATATTATTTTTATTAATTTAAGTTTTTATTTATTGGATTCATTGGAGTCCTGTGTTTATACTATTACGATGGATTCCAAGAGTGGCTTTATCTCCAACGCTTCTTTCTTTCACACCATCTCTTTAAGACATGGTTAATTTCACTAGCCGTTAGGTGTGTCTTCTTCGTATGTGACCAATGCTGGGTGCAATTTTCATTCACCTACTAGTTGTTGTCAAAGACAATATTACATTATTTACTAATTTATCTTAGAATAACCCTTTTTAATCCAAAAGAATCTTCTTTTTTGTGTTAATCTAAAGCACGAGCCTAGTTAATAAGTATTGGAAGCTTCCACAAACTTTGACTAGTAAAAGTAACCTTTTTCTTTACGGTAGATTTATGTAACTCGCCACATGTTAAGCTCACCCCAAATTCTTAGTAATAGAGTTTGAAATTGAGGTACTAAACACTAATGACATCTTATGTACTATAACAAATGAATAATTTATTAATTAAAAATAATAACAAAATTTAGCTTAATTTTAAAAAATATATTTATATATAACATATAATAATACATTTTCTTAATTTTTCTGCTTAAAATAAGACCGTGTATTATTGAACCTTTTCAAATCTTACGTTTCAACATTGAATATTTGTTAGTTTTGCTTTTCAAGGGTAATACTTTTCTTTCCTTCCATGGAAATGCATGCAAACTTAGTTGTCATTGGACCTATTCCATTGTAATTAATGAAATTAGGTTTGAAAGAGAAGTTAGTCATTATTTCTTTTAAGAAAGCGAACAAAAACACAAGACATTCGTATTTACCAAACTAAAAAAGAGGCGCGACAAGGGGAGAGTCATGTTTGGGCCAATCAATAGAAAAGATGCAATGAAGAGGAAAGAGTAATTAAAACGACGGTGCATTGAGGTCAAATGACGGTGTCGGATTTGTCGGGGAAAGAGATAGATCGGGTGTGACGAGGAAGATTGCGTCAGCATGCGAAACTTCATGTCCGAAAAGGTGGAGCGCACGTGC
Organism: Erythroxylum carthagenense; assembly: GCA_026413575.1. Lineage (NCBI taxonomy): Eukaryota > Viridiplantae > Streptophyta > Magnoliopsida > Malpighiales > Erythroxylaceae > Erythroxylum > Erythroxylum carthagenense. Next base: position 95,878,671 of record JANZLD010000237.1, read on the forward strand.
CAGAAATTACTCTCACACGTTCACCACAAAATTTTTTTTTTCCCCTCTCTTTTATTGTTTCTCTTCCTCTATTTTCATACTTTTTTTTCTTTTATTATTAGGACATTACGGTAATTTTAACTTCAATGCCCATTACAATTACGTAAGATAGGAGCCGAAAAGAAAAAAAAGAAAAAGAAAGAAAGGCCATGATAGAGAGGCAAAGTAGCACAAAAACGGAGGCGACGGGGCACAATCACATGGACGCAATCCCACGTCTACTCAGGGGCAACCATTCACACGCTACCGGTTGAACCAGTCAAAATCTACGCGTAATACAGTATGGGCCCAACGACGTCTACATTTTAAACGCCACTGGTACCGACTCCATTTGCTGACTTCCGTACACAAGGATTAACCGGCAAATGTCGGGCAAATGGGAAATCTCACAAAACCAAGCTGTTTTCCAAAATCCCAACCCCAAGTCTTTTCACACACTCTATTTGTTCTCTAAACTTCTCATTTCCACACACTCTTACACACCCAAGACACTTTCTCTTCTGTAACATCACTCCTAAAGAGAGTAGCGAAAGATGAAGAATATGTGATTGTATATGGAGAGAAGGGATCATCATCATCATTCTCATCAAGAGTTAGTGGTAAAGAGCGAGAATAATATGGCAAATTCTACATTCATTACGGAGGATATGTTGCTAACCACAGGAACGGCATCAAGCATCTTTGACATGATTCCATGTGAAGGAAGCGGTGGTGATCAAAAGGGGTCTCTCGGTTTTATGGACTTGCTCGATATCCACTCTGATTTTGGCTCTTCGTTATTCGATTGGAGTCAGAATCCGGTTATCCCACTACATCAGCAGCAGGAGCAACAACGGCAACTGTTATTACCATCTCCGACATCTTCTACTGTGCCTGAGTCGTCGGAGGTTTTGAACAATCCTCCCACTCCAAACTCCTCGTCGATTTCTTCTTCCTCTAATGATGCGCAAGGTAATAAGTTAGATGGAGGAGATCATGAAGAGGAAGAGAAAGATCAAGATAAGACCAAGAAACAGTGAGTTCTTATTTATTATTTATTTATTTATATATATTCTAACATGTTATATATTGGTGTCTTTTCTTACAAGATTCTAAGTTTATGTCCTGCGGACTGTTGAGTTTAGTTACTTGGTTTTCGATGAACAAGAACTCAAAAGATGTATTATGTTTGAAAGATTTGTTCTTTTGCTCTTCACTTTCTGATGTGTTTTCAAGTACTGAAGGTGTAATTAAGCTTCCTGCGGTTTTCAGGTCGTTGAAGCCCAAAAAGAAGAACCAAAAAAGGCAAAGAGAGCCGAGATTTGCTTTCATGACAAAGAGCGAAGTTGATCACCTTGACGACGGTTACAGATGGAGGAAGTACGGCCAAAAAGCTGTTAAAAATAGTCCATATCCAAGGTACCAACTTTCTTCTGTTCCTTTACATGAATCTTGTTACGAAATGTAGGAACACACCAGAACTAGTTTCAGTGATGATCTATGTCTAAAGTTGCTAATTTTAGTTTCTTTCTCACGTTTTGCAAGGAGTTACTATCGTTGCACTAGTGTAGGGTGTGGAGTGAAGAAAAGGGTAGAGAGATCGTGTGATGATACTTCGATTGTTGTTACAACCTACGAAGGACAACACACGCATCCATGTCCGATAACACCTAGAGGAAGTATCGGAGTTTTGTCTGAATCCAGTGGTTTTGGAGTTGCTTCTTCTTCTTTTGTTGTTCCACAAGCACAACCTCTTCCCTATATGTATAGCTCATCACCTTCTCTGAACCTTAGCACTAGTGCAGCTTCTACCTTTAACCCATCATCGTTTTTTCTTCGAGAGAGACATTCGACGATCAGTCCTTCACCGTCTTCTTTGCTTAACGACGATTATGGGCTTCTTCAAGACATTGTTCCATCTCAGATGAGGAAAGAGCCTAAAAAAGAGTAGATCAATGATGGGTCTGTATTTATTTCTCTAACTGACTCTATGGGATGCTGTCTTTTGAAGAAGATCCCAACACACTTGGCCTGTTTCATGGTACAGACCCTCGTAGATTGGACAATGACTACCGTGTTCCTTGAGTTAGTTTCTTTGTTGGCTTTTGTACGTATCGTGATGTTACATATATTCTAGTTCTGTTATTCTTGCTTGTTCTTCTTTCTTTGGCTCCCTCACTCATGCCCTGCCCGCTTCTACTTCTTTGGTTGAAATGGACGTGCGTTGACACTTACTAGGGTTAGGGTTCTTACTGTTTAACAAGTTGGTTTTAACTCCAAAGTTTCGGTTTCTTCTTCCCACCAACATGTTAATTGGAACTTCAAAAAGCCCAGAAGTTAAGGTTAAACTATATGCATCCATAGAAGTGGGTTTCGACACAGTGAAATGACCTTGTGCATGGTCTTTAATCTTATAAGCTAATATTAGTGTGCAATGAAAGGATGGCTGAGAGATTTATTTTGGAGATTTAGAGAATTCTTCCTCATCGAATGTTGAGTTTGTTCTTACATGACATCCTCTACTCCTCCAGCCACTTAAGGACATGCCCTGATTTGAGGTTGTTTATGATCTTATCGAGACTCGAAGAGATCAATGTAAAGTGAGAAAGTGTGAAGATAGTAGAATGCGTTAGCATAAGTTTAGAAAAATGGGGCAACTTAATCACAGTGCCAAATTGACATTATTTGATTTAATCAATAAGATTAAAATTAGATTAACTCAGCTCATCACTAATCTTAAATGTGAACACGTTAGATCCACATATTAGAACAAGTTTTTAACCTAGTCATTGAAATATATATATAGTTTTAACCTAATTATTATAGTTAGATATAAATATAAACTAAGATTTAAGTGCTATTTAAACTGAGTCTAATATTTAATTTTGAACTGGTAACTTGTCAATTAGTTTACTCAAAATATAAAATTTATGAAATATTACATGCACTCGACAATTTAGACAATTTAGTTAATAGACACACAAAAAATCAACGATTATCAGTTTTATTTAACATAAGTAAATTATGATCTCATTTTTGTAAAGGTGAGATTGATCATGTGGAATTTTATCTTCCAACGTATCTATATTGTAAAGTCTTGAAAACCTTCCATTCATTCACACTGTGATGCATTCTTCATAGGATGGCACCTAGAAATCTCGAAAAGATAGCTTCTTTTGTTATTTCTTTAATTTTAAGGACCAATTTGTACATCAATACCCCCTCATCTCAAGTGTTAATTATTGTATTGGATGGGTTTTTATGCGAAAATAAAGAATAAAATAGGGAATAGACCACTAAAAAGGTATTTAAAAGGAACATGTCAAGAACCTTCTTTATTTACTTCATATTACTTTGTGGTGAATATTCGGATGACTTGTTGTGACTTGTGAGCTTTCTATTCCCTTTCCCCTCTTTCTTCCTTTATTCTCGGCCCAACCCATCCTTGGCATGTGGAAATTTTGACTACCCGTTCACTTTAATATATTTTCTCGGAACAATATCCAATCAAAATATTAAAACATAAATATTATTTTGAAAATATTATTTATGATTTATTATTATGCATACTAATTTATTTATACATAATTTAAACATTGTTAGTATTATATTATTTATCGAAATATAACAATTGTGAATTGGGTTGGATGTGACTTAAGTCCAATCCATTTGTTTTGGGGTCCAAATTCATCATTATGTTGTACAACTCGTAGGTAAAGAAAGGAGACAGAAAGCGGAAATATACTTGAATTAGACTTAATTCAGTAGATCTTCACGACCTAACGGGAAGAGTAACGCCTAGGACGCACGGCGGCGTGTTATTATGGGTGACTTCGTAAAAATTGAACTCAAAAAGCTCCATTTCGCGGAGATTTACGGTGTTCACCGCCATGACCCGACCCTATCCCGACAATCGGATCAGGTCAAGCTGGATTAGGGCAAGATATGGGTCGGGCCAAGTCAAGTAGGATTGAGCCTGAATGAATCTGTAATTTGTTGGACAGAAGTGAGGACAAGAACGAATCGGACCGGTTCCTCTCTAAAGTTTATGGATCTATCAATTGGGCCTAATCAAGTCGGGTCGGGTCATTCTTAGATTCAAGTCTGGGTCGAATATAATCGGGTGGGTCAGAGAACTTTACGACTATTAATGTCTCCGCTCGAAGAAAGAAGACTGTTGCTGCGAGCTGTGTGCAGTTGTCTGAGGAATTTGATATTCGTCGATGGTCTTCCATTTTCGTCTCTTCATCATTCCAGTCCCTCGCTCTCTCTCGCCTGCAAACCTCTGGACTGGTATTCTTCTCTGTATCCTCTCTTTCTTCTGAGTAGGAAAAAGCACAAATGTCAAAATTTTAGTTTCAGCATCCAAAATCCCGTATTCATTTGAATATGGTAATACTATTCATTCCCTTGAATAAGGTTTTCTTAGAAGGATATCCAACGAAAAAATGAAAATTACGGATGACAAAGTAGTTTGGATCCGAAATGGCTCGAATTTTGACGAACTCATCAAAATTCATAATGTATAAAAACGACCGTCTTTGAGATTGAAGGTTGTTTCATTCTCATGGTGTCGCAGGTTTCATGGGAACTTACAGTTACCATCTCAGTTTGATTCCTCATTTCTTTGAACGTACTTTATTGCTAATAACTCTTCTCTTTTCTTTTACATGATCTGTTGAAACTAAGTTGGTCTTCTCTTGAACGTCTCAACTTGTGGAACTTGGTTCTTTAGGGCCGACCTTGACAAAACACAGGGAAAGAAGCGAGGGTCCCAGGACGGACGTAAGAGGGAAAACCTGGAGAAAGTCCAAGGGACAAACTGACTTGAAGCTCGACGGGCGAAGTTTAAATCGAATTAAATTTTGAATTAGGTTCAAGTATGGCCTGAAACGGCTTGACCTTTCAATTTTACGATAACGATATTTTCGATCGTTCAAGTGGGCTCGGGCTGGCCTAACCTAAACAGTTGCCATGCCTAGACAGGTTTGAAGGATAACAAACTAATTCCATGACGAACGAGGAATATGACCATGGAAAACATCAAAATATGGCCACATACTCCTCTCCTACATTGAAATTGAAAGTAAATGCTAACGCTCTCGTTCATTTGTCTGTACTAAAATCAGAATCTTAATAGGTGGAAAGTCAGACCTGTCTCCTGGATGTTTCAGTTTATGACATTTGATATGTCATCACTGGGTTACGGTAGACTCAGCTTCTCAGGAGGTTACTGATTCCTCCTGAAGGAATCTTTTGATAACTGTGAACCCAAAATAGTTGTCTTTTTGAGTATGTAATGAATAATTTTGTACGAATTTGAAGTCTTTAGATATGAGAGAAACTTGAAAATAGGAATCATATGATGCCTTAATTATGTAATTCGGAGCAAACATAAAAGCGTAAGAAACGAAGAAATGCGGAAATACTTGATTTCAATCTTCCCAATTTCAAACAAACTTTCCGAAGCCGAAACGAGCCCAAATTTACCACCACTTTCATGAAAATTGCTTTTCGAGATATAGGTAAGGTCTTTCTATAATTTTCTCAAAACGCTAGTTTTCTTAACAGGTTAAAGAATCTTTATGTTTATCATTTATATAAGTAACTATAAGAGACTTTAATTTTTATATATAACTTTCATATCGGGCTTCCTTATCTCAGGCCCGACATGAGTCCAGTCCACATTGATTGGGATCCATTTTTCACTTAGACTTTGACCCATTAATTTATATCATTTATTGAGCTACTTCATTATCTTTATCTAGATCAAATTACATAACTTAACCGATAAGTTATTGAAAAATCAAAATATGCAATTAATAATTGTCCAACTTTATGAGAAATGACAAAATTGTCCAACATTCTCCCCCTTAAACAAGCATTAATAGCAATTTTGTCTTAAGTTTAAAAACAGTTTAAAAACTCGGTTAGGCCACGTTACTAAATTAGTCGACTATGTTTAAAAACAAAACATTTGATCCAAAGATAACGAAAGTCCATCATTTCGTTCTACAGGGCCTACGATACCTAAAAGTATCAAATGCATGTGTCATTTGTGACACAGATATAATAATATTACGTATACCTAATACCTAATTAACATGAATGAGAAAATGAAGTGTGGCAAACTAGGAAGATACCTTTATGATCTAAATTATATCATCTCTATTTATAGGTCTTGATTTCTCCAACTTTATGTTAAACCGCATATGCTAAACTGTATTGGAGAAATCTTATTTTCTCTCACCGAATACTAAACAACATTAGAGAAAACTTGTTTCCTCTCACCAAATGCTAAACTGCATTAGAGAAAACCTTTATATTCTCCAACTGAATGTTAAACTACATTTAAGAACCTTTATGAGATTTAAAAAAACCTATATCCCACTAAGTCATGTCCAATTTATGGATATTTGTACTAAACTGTATGTATCAAAATGACATAGGCTCAAGATCAATCTGTATATATATGTCCAATAACCTTTAAATACTTAAGATCGACGCAAATCTTAAGATTTTTATATGTATTATGATAATATACAATAGCACGTATTACTGAGGATAAACAACGATCATCTTTGTCAATGAACCATCATACTATCATAATATATCAAAATGTACAAATGTACATGGAGCAAACATAACGATCCGTTAACTAACAGTGTCAAAGTAATTCAAAACACCGATACTATATAATTGTGTCACAAATACAAGTAGGCGAAGTCCTTTAGTTAAAGGATTGACTATCATTTCCTCAATCTTTAAATGCTCCAAACCTTAATGTCACCTTTTTGTATCAATACCTTTATGACCAAATAATTGACTTTTAAATGCTAAGACCCTGTAATAATCTTTGTTGTTATTAAACAACACAATAAGAAGATCACCACAGTACAATCAAATGGGTCTAGCCACAGAATTAACCACAGACAACTCAAAATCAAGTTTCTGAGCTAAACTGTCTATGAAGCAGCCTGATAGCATGCACTCTGTATGCATAGTCGAGGAAGTTACTCGTGTCTATTTTACACACTTCGACGACATTGTACCATCTGCAAATTTAAAACTGTAACCTTAAGTGAACTTTCGATCATCCAAACAAATGACTAAAATCTGAATCTGAATTTCCTACGAGATTTAGTCTGTTGTTGAATTTTTTATATGTCAATGTATGATCCTTAATTTCCTTTAGTATTTTAACACTCGCTTGACTGCATTCTAATGGTCTACACTTGGGTTAACCAGATATTAACCAAACAGTCAAATGGTGATGTAATGTCCTGCCTAGTACATAGCCGAGCATACGTCAGGCTATCAACAGTACTAGAATACAGAACATTTATCATAACCTCTCTATTTACTTTATTCTTTTGATACTATGCTAAAGATTATCTCTCACTATAAGAGATAGGTGCTACGACAGGTTTACTGTTAATCGTATTAAACTTTGTAACACATTTTCAATGTATGCATTCTATGAGAGGCCTGATAAGTGTTAAGATCTATCCCGGTGAATCTGAATACTTGGGGAAAAAGATGTCATGCCAAGGTCCATCATATCAAAGTACTAGACCAAAAGTTACTTAACCTTATAAAACATGGTCAAGTAATTTGACGTGAGCAATATATCATCTACATGCAATAATATGAAGATAATTTTGCTCCCTTCGACCTTATAATATAGGCATCTTTTAATTTTATTTTTCATGAAGCCGAATGAGGTAATAACCTCATTAACTGTAACGTATCACTTTCAGAAGGTTTGATGTAGACCATATATTAATTTGCATAAAACCCAAACCATTTTAGTTCCAATTGGATCCTGAAATCTTTCAGGTTGTAGACTCTTCATAAAGGTCTTTACTCAGGAAAGTAGTTTTGACAATCATCTGATGTAACTCTATATCATCATGAGCTACAATTGCCTTACTCACTCAAAATGTATCTTGCGAGGATACAAAAGAAAAGGTAACATAAAGTCAACCTTTTTTCTTTAGTGAATCATTAGGTAATTGAGCAAGGCTAAAAACTGCTGAACTCTATCCTGAAATCCTTTAGGTCTAAAACTTCATTTACAATTGACGAGTTTGTAGTTTTGCTGTAAATCAATTGACTCTCAAACCTTACTATACTTCATGAATTGCTTCTCGTCATTCATTGTATCCTATCACACATCTACACTGGGTCAAGAAACAACTTCTGTAAAACTAACTAGATTTGAAACATGTCAAATATCATAGTCTTGGACACCTGATAAACTATGTAATCAAATGAGATAGTAGGTCGTGTCACTCAGGTGAATTTACTTAACTGCATTAGAGGAATCACTGTGTATATAGGTATAGATTCTTGTTCCTATACAGGCACGGTACAGAGAACTAGATCTACCGAATTTAACTGTATGAGTAGCGGGTACATGATAACTATAGTATCCGCCCTGCTATCATTCGAAGGGTCAAAGAACCCATCATCATCATAGACATTGCATTCCAAAAACTTAGCTGTTTGTGATTCCGCTATTTTGGTCCCACCTTCTATACAGTAAAAGCTATAGCCTTAAAATGGTCGATATATCTTACTAAATAGCAATGAGCGGAACGAGCATGCAATATTTCTTTATAAGGATTATACTACTTCAGTAGGGCAGTCCTATACACGAATGTGTGTAAGGTTGAGTTTCCAAACTTCTAGATAATCAGGTAGAATAGCCTTGTTCTGCTTCGACTTCTTCAAGTCCTTTATGGTTCAGTTATGTCTTTCGGTAACACTCCTTTTTGCTCAAAACTACTCGGCATAATGAATAAAGTCACTATTCTAACTAATTCTAAATATTTGGCAAATGCATCTTTTAAAGTCCTGAAATACCACATTTGCCATGATATTCTCCTCTATGACCAAATCTGATTATCATGATGAATTTTTTCCAATTGGTTCTTAACCTTCAATTTTTAAGCAATAACATATAACTGTAATGAGAATAATCATAAAAAATGTCAAAATATATTTAGAATTGCACAATGCAACTGTATAAGTTATGTTGATATATTTATGTATCAGTTTCAATAAGTCAGAAATATAAGTTGACCTCAGTATCCTTATTAATCAACTTACTCCTGTAACAGTCAGCACATATTCCCAGATTATTATAATCTAGAATTGAGAGAATGCTTTCTTAATCAATCCCTCAACCCTAGCTCTAGAAATGTGACATAAATTTTTTATGTCACACCATATATGACTTTTCATTAATCAGGGTCCTTCACTTTATGAATTGTTTAGCAAGATACAAAGAAATATATATCTAATTTGGGGTAAGATACATTTTATACAAACTATATGGCAAGAAAGTTATTCCATTATGTTTTGCATTCAACAACTGTTCAATAGAAGTATTAGATACAAAATGCTAACCCTCTTTGTCTAAAATTGATCAAAAGATCATATATAAAATGTGTCGTGTAAAACCCAAATGAAGCTTACTATAAGGTTCAGTACATACATTCCCTATAGATATTGCTTCTACTTCTTTATTGTTGTGAACCATCAGTTGTTTCTTCCCTTTAATTTGGGTTTATCCTGGATATGAACCACTGCATTGTGGAAGTACCATGATCAAATGTTTCACTATATAGACACCAAATATTTAATGCGACTATCGAAAATTAGATTCATAAATTGATAAGCCAAGGAGTTACTTGATGGTCTCAGTCTTTCCTTTTGGATCTTATACTATTGGCTTCTTTATGTCACGCAGACGTTTACCAACACTGGTTTGACCAACATCATTATGTGGAGAAGATTTAAACTTTCTATCTTGAAACTTAGCAGGCTTCATTTTTGCCTTCCCTTTAATTGCTTCAAGGGTTATAGGAGTAGCAAACTTGAGTTTCTCCTCCTTAGTGATGCAATGGGCTATCAAAGTGTTGAAGTCTCATTCCTCATCCAGCTTGTCATCACTAGATTACTAAACTCTAGAGGGAGTGTGTTCAGAGTCTGGTGAACAATGAAGACATTAGGAAAAGGAACGTTTAGCATCTTCAGTTTACTATGAAGACGGATCATTCTTGATATGTACTATATTACTCCCCCTTCTCCTTTATGCCTCTTGGAGAGTGATTATTCATCAATGCACTTGTCTCAACATTATGTAAGATTGTGTACCTCTAGGAGACATTACCAAGAATCTCCTTCGTTATGTCTATGTTCGGAAGCCCACTTAGTAGATGGTCAGGAATGAATCTTTTAATGGTCATACGACATAATCTGTTATATTGATCCTAGGCTTCAAAGGCTGCTTTATGGGCTCTCTCTCGAGTTCATGCATGTAGGTAGAGATTACCTATCCATCCGTATGACCATATCAACATCATTTATCTCCGTAACATTCAATACATCCTCTGTCTACTTCTTTGTAGTGAAACCGGTCAGAGTTTCAATAGTGACACTGATATTGTTGACCGAAAAGGTGACTGAAAAATGATAATGTTTAAATCAGCACAAATGTAGGACAACAATGATACTTAAAGCCATTAAACAGTATCTTTTCTGAAAATCCGTTCACACATATTATGAAACACCTGTGGGTTGAATACATAATATATATAACTAGATCTCTACATAAAAGCGATCAGAGTATAAACTATCAACTTTCATGACATTACCCCATATGAGTGAATAGATCATTCAAGCAACGACTTTCCTCTATCTAATACTTTTATGCACATCTCAAAATCTCATGTAAGGCTAACACATGTGAGCAGAATAACCAAACATGAGACTAGAGACATCTCCTAACGTGTAAGCAAAACAATTCAAAATACCGACTCGAAAGGCCACTATGATGACTACATCCTCATCAGTACTAAAAATGTGTACAAACATAAGGGATACATCTTTATTTCATCCTTACATTCTTTATGGGCATATGGTATGTGACAATGTAACATCAAGAAATGCAAAAATCCGAATGCACAATCTCATTGTCACACACTTGTGCTGAAGACATTATCTGAAAACTTCATTTGAGACTTTTGGAAAGGAAAAATCTCAATAGAGCGAGTATCGTGCATCACTAGACATTGAAACGAACACCCGAGAAATAAGAACTTCATGTATCTCCCTTATGGCAAGTTCGTTGTATGAAAATTAACTCAAAAATGACTTTAGAATGTCTTAATTTATTTTCTGAGTAACTATTATGCAATCCTGAGCACTAAACATGAGACCCGAGACACAAAAACTTGAAATATCTCTCTCACATGATGTCAAAAGCATGAAAATTCACTTGAAATCGGATTCAAAACGCCTTAATTACTTTTCTTGGAGATAAACTTTAATTGATTACTAATGTAATAAATCCAGAAAAATGGAAATTTTCATTTTATGAATTTCGCGGATCGGGAAACTGACCCAAAACACCTCGGGGTGGCCTTACGGATTTGAAATTTTTTTGTTTTATCTATTTTTTAAAATTACGTAGCTGCTGACATTAGCATAACGTCAACAGTGCGTCAACACACTGTGGCGGTGATGTCGACATGATGTCAACGACGCGCCTCAACAGTGAACGATGTGTGCATATGTCGACACGTGGCCCGACATTGTCCACCACGTGTTGCTGCAAGTGCCAGACCTACAACTCTTCGGGGTGACACTGTGCGTCATTTTGTCAAAAAATGACAATTTTCGGCAAGTTTCAAGTCAATTTTTTTTGTGTTCTTGGGCTCGTTTTCACCCTATTTCTCAAGGCTAAACACATGTATTCTACTTTCATGTAATAAAAAGCAAGAAAAAACTGAGAAACAGAAGTTAAATATTTGAAAACCTTATGGAGAGAAAACTGAAAATTCTTCGTTTTTAAGTACCCGATCACGTCACCACTCTAATGCTACATGTAATACATAATGGTATCTTAGTTTCGTATCCCGGATCGAACGTGAAAGGACAATAAACAAAGAAATGCAGAAATACCTGATTTCAGTCTCTATAACTTCAAACAAGCTTTCCGAAGCCAAAACGAAGGCGAATCCACCGCCATCTTCACAAGAATTACTCTTCGGGACGCGGGTAAGATCTTTTTACAGTTTTCTCAAAACGTAAGCTCTCTTAATAGGTTAGATAATTTTTATGCTTATCATTGATATAAACAACTGCATGAGGCCTTAACCTTTATATATAGCTTCCATGTTGGGCTTTCTCATCACAGACCCAATAAAGATCCATTTTTCACCATAATTTTGATTATTTATTTAGTCACTTTATTATTTTTATCTAGATCAAATTACACAACTTAACCGATAAGTTATTGAAAAACTAAAATATGTAATTAATAATTATCCAACCTTATAAACAAAAGAACAAAATTGTCCTAACACCATAATGAGTTTTAATTATAATCTTTTCCTCTTTAAAGTATCTCTTCCTAATATTCTAAACTGCTAGATCTTGTTAATAAGTTAAATCAGTTTATTAAAGTTACATACCCTCTTACTTAGCTCCAATGCCCGTGAAACTTGATCAAAACTTGAACCTTCTTTTTCCCCTTTCGTCATACCTAATTCTGAGGCATCTTTTTGTGACACCATTGGAGTGGAATTTTAGAGAAAACAATGGGGAATAATTCCTCTAACGTGTGCATCATTACAACCTAGAAGATGATAAACAGGTGTTCTCTAACATGTCAAAGTCCAAGCCTTGTCAATTCCTGCAATTATTTTTGGACTTTCCGCGCTGGAGATTCTTGTCGGCAATTCTCACCCTCACCAATTTATGCCACCTAGCCCCAAAAACAGATTCCCTATTTTTCCTACTATAATTAATATTTTAAAAACTTTTAAAATTTAAAATTTAAAACATTAAAAAATATTGTAAAATTGATATAAAGTAAAATTTAAATAAAATATTAAAATAAAATTGACGTAATTTATTTTAGTTTATAAATATCAGTTAATTATGAAAATTAATCTTTTAATTAATAAATTAATATTTTTATAGTAAAAATTATTAAAATAAATTGAATTAAAATCAATTTAAAATTTGTAACTATTGATAAGATAATATAAAGATAAGACTGCTTAATATCATAACTCTTCATGTCTCGCTCCGTTACGAGATTCTATTACAGGATTTCAGGTCGGATATGATAAGGAGTACAACGATCAAATAATTCTATCTAGTATTTATTTAATATTTTGTAATTATTAAGATAATAAAGTGAGAATTATCATTGAAATAGTCGGGATTTTATCCGAAAGATTCGCCCCTGATAATTACCTTGAAAGATATTGGAATCTTATTGCTTCCCTTTTCTTAAAAACAGTAGCCGTGTTTGTTTCTTCTGGTTTTTGTTTAAGTCAGGTCTCTGATTGGTTTTTGGGCGTCGAGAGAGTGAATTTGTGCGGGTAAGTGAAAGTAAACTGAGGAAGTGACATGGCGAAGTACGAGGATCAGCCAATCCCAATTTACTCTTCTCTGGAGGCCGTGTATGGAGATGGGTCTCAGTTCGAAGAAGCTGAGCTTCGGTTCCAAAACTTGAAGTCCAAATTTCAACAAGTCTTTGGTCACTCTCCTGAAGTTTTTGCTCGTTCACCAGGTTGTTTCTCTTTCTCTTCCATTGCTCTGAAAAAGATCGCAGCTTTGAATTGACACCAAGATTTTTGGATATTTTTTGCGTTTTTCATGGAAAAAGGAAGTATTTTTTACGTGGGTTTTATTCAAAACATTAAAAGAACGTTTCTTTTTGGATGTGGAATGTTGCAGGAAGAGTGAACTTGATCGGAGAACACATTGACTATGAAGGGTACTCGGTGTTACCGATGGCAATCCGGCAAGATACTATTGTAGCAATCCGTAAAAACGACTCGGGAAAGTCTCTGCGAATCGCTAATGTCAATGATCAGAAGTATACTATGTGTACTTACCCTGCTGATCCTGACCAGGTCTGAAGTCCTTCTTTACTTCATCTGATCTTTTAGTGCTTGATTCAGTGATTGCTTTTCTGTTTACTCTTTTTACTTGGGTTAGAGTAAGATTTGGAAAGATAAGTGAACAAGCCCCACCAATTTGTGATTCTCTGGACAGGCATAGATTGAAATCCAATATGTCAGATAATTGCTTCCCTACTTCGTGGGGTTTTGATTCTGTCTTTCCTTTTACTTTGATACAATGTAGCTCAATATCTGTCATCACCACTAAATTTAGAATTTTGGTTGATCATATCTATATGAACTTGATGCTTAATTTGTAGTTTCAAGTTTTGTGGATGAATTGAATTCCTTGCCAAATTGCTTGACAATCTTACTTTTGCAGTCTATCGACTTGAAAAATCACAGATGGGGCCATTATTTCGTATGTGGGTGAGATCCATATTTCCTTTACTTGCATGATTTTAAAAAAATGGGGCTTGATCCTGAGCTTTTCTGTTTTTACCAGGTACAAAGGTTATTATGAATTTGCTAAATCAAAGGGAGTGAGCGTTGGTGAACCAGTTGGACTTGATGTTATTGTTGATGGAACTGTTCCAACAGGTTTTACCTATTAGTACTAACTTAACACAAAACCCCTTTTTGAAGATAACAGGGGCTAACTTGTATTTGATTGGTGTAGGTTCTGGTCTATCAAGTTCAGCTGCATTTGTTTGTTCTGCAACAATAGCTATCATGGCTGTTTTTGGTGTAAACTTTCCGAAGGTGTGAGTCTTTAACTTCATAAGAACATCAAAATTATGATATCTGTATTGCATGACTGAGAAGTTGAATAAAGCTAAAATTTGAAGTTGCAGTGAAACTATATGATAAAATGCTTCGATGAGATGAGAGTGGAAGTAAATTATAAATGAAATGATCAATATAGAAAGGGGAAAGGAAAGCGTGAAATCTCACAAGGCATGTGAGTGTTATAATCTCATACTGGAATTGAAAAGATAAAGAGTTAGAATCTTTTATAAGCAGATGAAAAATACTTCTAATCAACTTCTTAGTTAATTGTTTTAGGGTATGTAATTTTCTTAAAATTTGAACCAGAATTGTTGTTGAATCAATCTGAATCTGGGGCAGTACTACAATTATTCCTCTTCTTTTTACTCTGTCATGCAATTTTTTTAACTCTTCCTATTTAACAGAAAGAAATTGCTCAGCTAACATGTGAGTGCGAAAGGCACATTGGAACACAATCTGGGGGGATGGATCAGGTTATAATCTTGCTGTTTTCCTTTTCAAATTATCATTATTCTTCTTAAAAGCTGCAAGCTGAATTAGTAAAGCAGTATATTTACTTCTGAACTTTCCTTGATTGAGCAGGCAATCTCTGTTATGGCCAAAGCTGGGTTTGCAGAGCTTATTGATTTCAACCCCATTCGTGCAACTGATGTGCAACTTCCTAATGGTGGGACCTTTGTTATAGCACACTCTTTGGCAGAATCTCAGAAAGCAGTCACTGCTGCTATAAATTACAATAACAGAGTTGTTGAATGCCGATTGGCATCTGTAAGCATTACTTGCACTAAACTTAAGCTAGTGATAATCTTTGGTTCCAGTATCTTATTTCCGTACTAGCTGAAACGAATGATGATACTCCAATGACTGATTTGCTTGGTGTTATTTTCAAGATTTCAAAACTAACACCCTTAAGTCTAAATTGTTCCAAAAAAATCTCCAGTTTGGATTTAAAGAGAAATTCAAGCTAAAATATAGCTACTTAGGAATTTGATTAATAAGCTTCTTCATATGTTTGTTAGGACTTGAGCTTCTACTCTCATTTCTGGTATAATATAGTGATACTCATACGTGGGATTTCACAATTAGTTAAGACCTAGCCATATTGCTTAGAATGCAGAAACTGTAGAACGGTGTCTTCTCACCCCAAATCTTCTGTTACCTCTTTTGCACTCTCATTCTTAAAGAGAGTAAAAAGAAGTTTTCTTCCTTCTTTTTTTTAATTATACCATAACATAACTTCTAGATCTGTGCTGATAGTACTGGTCTTTACAATACTGTTTTGTAATACTTAGATTTTACTTGGGATAAAGTTGGGGATGAAACCTCAAGAGGCAATATCAAAAGTCAAAACTCTTTCTGATGTTGAAGGCTTATGTGTATCATTTGCTGGTAACAAAGGCTCTTCCGACCCTGTTATTGCTGTGAAGGTATTCCTTACCATATTTTCTATTTGTTTTCCTAGCTATATCAGTGCCAATTCACATTTTATTCTGTTTCTTGCAGGAATTTCTGAAAGAGGAACCTTACACAGCTGAAGAAATTGAGAAAATCACGGAACAAGATCTGACATCCATATTCAGCAATTCCCCATCTTCTATGGATGTGCTAAAAGCAGCTAAGCACTTCAAGTTGCATCAGGTTTTCTTTTTCTTGTTTTGTGAGAATTAAATTTTAAAGGTTGAAACCTTTTTGCCAATTTTGAGTTCCAACCCTTTTTCCAGAGGGCTGCTCATGTTTACTCTGAAGCCAAGCGAGTGCATGCCTTCAAGGACACAGTATCATCAAATCTGAGGTATTCCCTTAACATTTTTAGTATATTTCATATGTGCTTGTATTAACAAGATTATTTTATCGGAAAATGACGATATTCTAAACATTCTGTTAGTTATGTATCAATGTTCCAACAAAAATACTTAGATGCATTAAAAACACCGGATTGGATTACTATGATCGGATACGATATTATATACTTCATTAGCAGGCATTAGACATGTGAGGTTTTCATGTAATGTGAGGAAACAGTAATAGTCATTAAATCAACTCTGGTTTTGAAAACTCACAAACTGCGGTGCCTTATCTGGGAGATTTTGATGTAACAAATCCCAATTGATGTTTTGCAGTGATGAGGACAAGCTAAAGAAGCTGGGAGACCTTATGAATGAAAGCCATCACAGTTGTAGTGTCCTATATGAGTGCAGGTATAGATGGTGTTTACTGTGCTCGCATGTCTCCATAGATCATTGCAGATATAAATGTCCATGGATTCTTATATGTACATGCAACACATGTAATTCTCGAGTTCAGATTGATGTACAGTAACTTAGTCCCGGGTTTAAAGGAACCACGTGTCTGAAAATAACCAAAATAACCAACTAGAAATTCGATTAGTAGTCTTTTGTATAAACTTTTTATTTCTGATATAGAATTGTGACATCCATCTCTTCTGTGAAACTTCACAGCACATATAAGACTTTATGTTAATAACCGGATCATAATCATCTAGATACATTAAAGAGCAGATCATAAAGTCCTAAAAGTAGTTCAGCTTAACATATTTAATATACATTTGAAGATTGTTGTGTTTTATCTGATTCTACTTTCCTCTTATCTCTTCTTACTTATGACTAGTTGTTCGGAGTTGGAAGAATTGGTAACTGTCTGCAGAGACCATGGGGCTTTAGGAGCAAGACTTACCGGAGCTGGATGGGGTGGTTGTGCCGTGGCGTTGGTTAATGAAGCTATAGTTCCACAGTTCATCCTTAATTTAAAGGTAATCAAACATAAGATTTCTTTTCCATTCATTGTTTTAACGAGGCTTAATTATATTGGCCTCTCTTGTTGTTCGACATTTATTTTATTTCAATAATCATATTATAAAACTGTTTAACTTATCGGACTCTTCTATAATTTAATTTTTCTCGTTTTAATCTTTAGATTTTTTTTTTGGGGAAAATCTTTAGATTTTGAAAATTATCATTTACCTCTTTGTTTATTGTTTAGCTATCTACAAGTGTTTACCTCTATATAATATTATTTAACTATCATATAACTTCTTCCGTTAGCCTTTCAACCATTTATAACTCTAAAACGATATCATATTAGAACTTAAGAATTTCAATACTACATCTTTTCGAGTAAAAAGAATGAAAAGTAACGGAATATGATAAATGTAGTTGTATGATGACCACATAAAAGCAATTGATGATTTTCAAAACACGAAGATTGAAATTAAAGAAAACAAAGTTAATTCACATTATGTGTATTAACACTTATCTCTACATTTGATCAGGAAAAGTTTTTTCAATCAAGGATTGAAAAGGGGGTGATAAACAAGAACGATCTTGGCCTTTATATCTTTGCTTCGAAGCCATCAAGTGGAGCTGCTATAATCAAGTTCTAATTTCTGACCTGCAAGTTTGTTATTTGACAGTAAATGCCAGGACTTTCTATTTTGTTTTAAATGCCAAGGAAGTTGATGATTATTTAGATAAATAATAATTTAAGTTCTCCTCTCTTCTTTGAAGCTTTTTTCATATCCTATAAATAAAGCTATTAACTGTGATTATTGTCTCATGTGATAGAACTAATAATGCAAAGAAACTTCTTTTCTTTTTTTCTTTGATATGGTTTTCTCCAAGTTTGAAAGAAATTTCTACTTTCTTTTATGTTCTTAATATGTATCAGGCTTGATTTCTCATGTTTCTGTATCTGTAACTGTAGACCATTAGTCAGATTGAAGAACATTCAATTTTCATCATTGGATAAACCATGTTAGAGTCTGAGTTAGTGTTTTGCTCTGACTTGTAATTCTCATCTCTGCTGACTGTTAGTGATCCTTTCCCAAGTGTCCACCAATCCAAATGTTTAAGTTCGATTATTACGTATATCCGACAATTTATAAATTGCGTATTCGAATTGAAGACATTCATTGCTAATCATTGGATAAACCATGTTAAGAAACTGTGTAACAGTTGAAAAAACAGGAAATTCCAACCAAGGCAGAGAGTGTCAGTTTATGTGAATGAGATTGTGATAATTATGTAATATAAGTATTGTAATTTCATGGCCCTCTGTATGAACAAAAATGTCAACAATGCCATTAAAGCTTGATCATACCTGGACTTGGAAAGCATCCTAGATATTCAGTAATCTGTGGAAAGGGATACAAAGAACAGAGACTACAGTCCCCCCTTAAATCTTCTGCAACAACCTGATAATGGCTATGGCTACGTCGCACAGGTCGCTCACAACTTTGTTTCTCTCAGACAATGGCGACGCAGTTGAGCTAGAGAAGCCTTTCTCACATGCTTTGGCTTGTTTGCTCGCATCCGATAGAACATAGGTGGCAAATCCGTACTGACCTTTGGCAAATGCATCAATGGCCTGGGGGAGATTGTACTTCACAACTGGTATGTATAGCTCTGCACAATTAGCCAATGGCCTTTGTAGCTCCGGATCTTTTGCCTGTTTGATTAGCCCGTGAATATAATCTAATGTGTCCGTTGCATCCGACAGAATCAGACTAGTGACAATGGAGGCCAGACCTTTAGCATCTGCACCAGAGCTCTGAGAGCTGGAGCGCAAAGAAGCCTCACAGAGATCTCTAAAAGGTGTCCTTTTGCATATTTGGTCTATCAGATCGTCGCATTTGATAGACGGTATTGAAGTTGAAAACAGAAGAATGCAGAGAAGGGTGGTGCTGCTAAATAGTGAAAAGTCTGAAGCTTTCATGTTTCAAGAACTAGAACAAGATTGACCAAGTGATGCTCTGTTTTTGCTCAGTCTTGCTCTGTTTATTCAGGTTTTTGTAGTATCCGAAGGTATCAGAAACAACAAAAAACACAACAGGAGGACTCACAAGGATCGTAGCTTTCGAGTGCTCATTTGACAAGCTGCCATCATAGATGACAAGTTAATTATTGGTTTTAATCATGCATTTTGTTCAGTAAATTTGTCATTTGTTGATGTTACATCGAAGAACAGGGTCAAATCATGCGTTTTCTTTTTTGTATGTGGTCAAGAATTCCTGGATTCTGGCTCGTGAACTTCTGGAATCAACCAAGGCAATGAAACCTCAAAGATCAGAGAAAATGACAGTTTTGACAGCGACAGGTGACCCGAAACGGCCCATGGTTTTGCTGCGAACTTGCTCGTCAGACGACCGTCCAATTAGGAGGAGCCACCTGTACAACAACTGAAAAAGGTGCTAAATCGATATTATTTTAAAATTTAATATCTAATTGAGTTGAATTAATCCTTTCAAATTTAATTAAATCAAATTAACAAAAGTAAAAGCAGTAACTGTCACTTGTAACGACTCCCAGCCGTCGTCTAAGTATATTTCGATATGCATAAGTACCAATCGCTCCCTTTTAAGTAGACTTGGCAAGGCATTGAAACGTGCCTAGCTCGGGCTTTATGAGTGGGCTCAGATTTGCATCAGGCTCTTGAATCCAATATTCAACAAAACCTGAAATTTGTATAAAAATTTTTAATTTGTAAAATTAAAAATATATTTAATCGAAGTCGAATATGGTCCAATCCATTACCACCGCTATTATTAATAGTCAAATTTATTTATGCTAATGATATGCCATAATAGCATTAGCTTCTGTTTGGTTGAGTTTATATCAGCAGAGTATTCTTTAGAGACCTTTCTTAAGAAGAACTTTTTCAAGAAACCAGTTGAGAGTTTGACTGTTATTTGAAGAAGAGATTTTTGAAAGAGCTTTATATAATAAACTGTTTGACAACATAAAAATACAAACAATTTTAATTTTAACTATATTTTATTTTGTAATTAAAATTATTTATACATATAAATATTATTTAAAGTGTATTGAACTGTATGTAAAGCACAATATATTAATTATTAGATAATTTTAACTATATGAAACATAAATAAAAATATATCTAACTAAAAGTTTTATATGAATTATAACATAAGTAAAACTAATATCAAAAATAAAATATATAAAAGCCAAATAATATTATATAAAGCTCAAAATAAATATTTAAGTTGAGTAAATAGTTAAATACATAATAAATTATGCATTTTATTGTAATAGAGAAGATGAGTTTGTAACATAAACGTGAAGCTAAGTTTGTGAGTATTGTGAGAATTATGTGTAAAGCATAAGGACAAAAGGGACTAAACAATAGGCTCGTTAATTGATATAAAAAAATTTATCTGAAAAAGTGATTTGGGAGGTTTTTTTTTAGAAGCTCCAAATTGAACTTTTTAAAAAGCTATATTTTGGCTACTAAAAAAATCACATCTATTAAAGAAGTGTTTTTTATTTTACAAATAAGTACTCATTTTTCTTAAAAAAAGACTTTGGCTGTAGAAAAATTGCTTATTAACTTCCCAAAAGTCTATCCAAGCACCCACAAGTTTAGACTTTACTTATTTTTAACAACTAAATCCAATAACAAAACTAAAATTCAATAAATCACGAATTGTTAAAGACATGTAATAAAATTTAAATTGAATCTCTTAACTCACATTTGATGAATTCAATTTTAGGTTGAAATAAATTAAAATATTAATCCTGGAAAAGTGGTTGAATTAGAAGTTTATAACATAATGACAAACCGGGTTGAAATCTTCTATACCATTTACCCCTGACCAACCCTGTGTCATTCATCCACAATCACATATTTTTGTGAGAAGCGGTTGAATTAGAACACAGTGACAAACCAAGTTGAAATCTTTCATGTCATTTAGGCATTTACCCAAGACCAATCCTGTGCCATTCATCCACAACCACATTATTTTGTGGGACAATTTTTTTTTATATTGAAAGGAAAGTAATACAAACAACTTACATAATAAAGCGTGGGTAGCTAGATCCCGCAATATCCTCTAGGAGGATCGAAAGGCACCATGAGGGTGCATGTACAAAGGTGGTAACACCCAAATCAAAATTGACTGCAAAAATGGCTAACCAATCAGCGCACCGATTGGCTTCCCTGTATGTGTGACGAGGGAGAACCGTCCAATTACGGCTGAGAAATTCAATGATGCCGAATATGAGGGGATTAGGAGATGTGATGCAGGTGTCTGAGTCAGAAATAGATTGCAGTGCCACCTGGGAGTCCAACTCTAAGATCACCCGACGGTAGCCGAGGTCCCAGGCTAGCTGCAAGCCGGAGAACACACCCCAAAGTTCTGCGGTGAAAGAAGAGCACCAGCCCAGGTTTTGGACAAGTCCGCCCACGGAGGCCAAGGAAGGGTCACTCCGGCTCGCTCCGTCCATGTTGAGTTTCACCCATCCCGACCCTAGGGTACTCTAGCCAATGAACTGCGTGTGACGCGTTTGGTGGCACTGCTCTCCTGTACCAACTCGATGCAGTGTGTATCTGGTGCATATAGTCGAGAATACCGTGAACAGGAGAAGTAGGCCAGGAGAACTGAGGGTCAAAAATTGACCGATTTCGCCATGATCACAAGAACCAACAAGTCGTCCCAAAAATGAGGGACCAGTCGAAGCCACAAATCTGTTGATGTAGCTAGAGATTTGTGGGAAGCCAATCTTGGGCCCGAAGGGTGAAAAAGTCAGAGGATAGGGCCTGAGGAGGGAAAGCCAACCACAAACGTCTAGCTCTGGGGCAATCACGCATCGTATGGAGAGAAGACTCCTCGGCCCGGCAATGATGACATTCAACCGTCGTAAGAAGTTGCCGTCGAATCCGTTGTTGATTGGACAATAGCTTGTCTTGGGCCAGGAGCCAGAGGAATGATCGAATATGTGGAGGACCAGCCCAGCGCCAGATAAGCTGCCAAAATTAGTTGGTATTGTGGGAAGCATGGTCCATAAGTATCGAGTACGCGGATGCAATAGAAAACTTGCCGGTGTCCGACCTACCGCAACTCAGTCTATCTGTTCAGGAATGTGGTTATGGCGGGAGAATACCTGCAATAAGCAGACAAATAGAATGAGGAAGGATAGACTGGAACTCATGTCATAACCAATTACCTGAGCTGTCCACATATTACTGTACATTGCGGGATAGCACTGAAGGGAAAATAGGCCTCGGGGCATGGGAGAGTAACGGTCCCGAGTCCTCCACTCAAGGATCCATCTAGAAACGTGCCGTCGTCCCGTCAAATATCACCCATTTCATGCCTCGAATGACGTGAGGCCATATAGCTTTAATGCTCCTTCAGGTCATGGAACTGCTAGTGGCCTCCAAAGCAGTAGGTGGACTGTGAACATTTAGTTTGTACTTGGCGACCAAAATGAGGGTCCAAAGCTTGTCAGGTTCCGAGAGCAGTGCTCACCCAAGTTTGATTAATTGCGCATCATTAGATTCCCAAATTTTGTGGGTGCCCAGCCCACCTAGTGTTTTGGGTGTGCATACGGTGTCCCACTGCATGAGATGGATCTTTTTGGCTCCCGGTGTCGAGTCCCACAAGAAGTTGCGCATGATTTTTTCTAAATTGTCACAGAGGCGTCATGTGAGATGAACAGTCTGCGCGGTATACGTGGGGCGTGCGGATATAACAGATTGAGTCAGGGTAGTACGGTCGCCTAAGGAAAGCTGTTGCCCTGTCCAACATGAAAGGTGTTGTTGAACCTTCTCAAGGATATAATAGTAAGTGCATTGATGGACATGTTCATGTAGCAAGGGAACTCCAAGGTAGCATTCGAGGTCCATGGTTTACTTAAGACCCAATTCGCGGCTCAACTGTCGTGCCGTAGATGGAGGAACGTTCTTAGAGTAATAGCAACGAGACTTGCCATGACTAATCTTTTGACCAGAGCCACTGTAAAATGCTGTCAAAGTGTCCCGGATGATCTGAGCTTGGGCGGTAGTGACTTCCGAGAATAAAATGAGGATGTCAGCGAAGAAAAGGTGAGACACGAGGGGACCGTTTTGGCTGAGACAAATAGGCTTCCAATTACCGTGGGCTACAGAGTGATCGATGAGGTGGCCCAGGCGTTCTATGGAAAGTATGAACAGAAATGGCGATAAGAGACCCCCCTGTCGAATCCCTCTGGTAGGAATGAAAGTCTCAATGCGCACTCCTTCCTAATTAACTTGCATAGAAACTGAAGAGACGCACTTCATAATGAGGGAGATAAACGACTCCGGAAGCCCTATATCGAGAAGGGTGTCCTGGATGAAGTCCCAAGAGAGATGATCATAAGTTTTTTCAAGGTCAACCTTTATAGCCAAAAAGCCCTTCTTTTCCCGATTTCCTTCTCATCGTGTGGATAATTTCATGGGCGATAATGATGTTGTCAGTGATAAATCGGTCGAGGACAAAGCTACGTTGGTTTGGGGTGACCAGATTGTCGAGAGAAGGTTTCAGCCGGTTGATGATAATCTTAGCGAGGACTTTGTAAATCATAGAGCACAGAGCGATAGGTCGAAACTGAGTAATGGATGTGGGGGAAGGAAGTTTGGGAAGGAGGACCAGGATGGTGTGATTGAGCTCATTTTCCCACACCGTATGCCAATAGGTAAGATGGAGGAATCTAATCAAGGAAGGCCCAACGGTGCCTCATTGAGATTGGAAAAATAAAGCCGTAAACTCGTCGAAACCCAGGACTTTGTTGGGAGCCTGTGCGAAAAAGGCGGTCTTAACCTCATCAGGTAAGAGTGGGCGAATCAGGCTGAGAGCCGCACACGAAGGGAGAGGGGGCAAACATGCCTTGTGGGACAAAATTTTAACTGTTGATGAATGACAGAGGATTGGTCACGGGTAATTTGGAATGAAGATTTTTTGTTTTGGTAAGATGGAAAGAAAACCAAAGAGGCCTATGGCCTGAAGCAAGCAAGAGAAGCAGCATCATTAAGAAGAAACTGACGAAGTCCTAGCCCTGGAGACTCCCAAAATTATGTTTTTATTAACTGCTTTATATTCAATACACCAAATATAATATCAAAAGACGTGAAACGTAAACGTTTTAATTAATATCAACGCTACCAATCATTTCACTCGGTCGGTCAATTGTACCAATACTTGCACGTTACCTACTTTTACATCATACTACGTAGAACTCCGAATTCAAGGGATTGCGTATTTGAATCACAAAATAAAAATAATTTTAATATAAACAATGGTTTCCGTTATTTAATATTTAATTACTAATTTGTTTAATTCATACTAAAAATTATAAATTCTATTATTAGTGAAAAATTACTAAAAACACAACACAACACAAACTAATTGTTAAATTCTAATAAACTCTGCCTCTCCACATAAAAGAAAATGGGTAGAGATTAATTTACAAGAAAGACCAATAGTTGGATATGCCTCAGTACTCGAACTATTTTGACATCTTCGTACTTTCAAGTTCGGAGAAAGTAAGATAGGAAGTGACTTACGTATGTACAGAGGCATCAAACATGGGGATTTTTGTTTGGGACACTGAACCATCGCTCAGAGAGTGCACCCACAAAAAACAAAGAAGTAACAGAGCATCGCAACTAAAGCTACGGATTCCAACACTGTAACGAACGTCCACAAGACCTCGTCAATCGAAATCTCTAACCACCTAAGGCTCAAGTAGGAGAAATCGAACTCCGGCCACCGGAATATGGACGACGGGAGAAACTCCGGGCACCGGAAGATGGATGTTGGAAGCCAGAAGCCGAATTCCGTCCACCGTAAAGCGCCCGAGTACCACCTGGCACTCATATTTACAGAGAGAGAACAAGTTTGTTCGTTTGAGATGAGATTGTAGGGGATTGGGTTTTTAACGTGTCTTAATTGGGTAAAGAGCACGTGTTCCAGCTTGGCGTTGAACTTGACTATCGGATACAGTATTTTGTCTCATTTTAGAAGGTGACATCAGAGTTAGAAATGGCAAAAGCTAGTTCGGCGTGACACGCTTTGATTCGAGTTAAACATTCTTTTTAGTTCGGACATTGGGTCGCCTAAAATATTAAAAATTTCAATTAATACTACATCAATTTTCTTAACTAAATCAAGTTTTTAAGTATTAATCGGGCCTAGGCTCGAATCCTAATCTGAACTCTATCAAATTTTAAGCTGCTTAAGTTTACTCGAACTTGGGCTCGAATTTTGGTTCAAACCGAACCTATTGTTACCCTTTTAGTCTGAATGTTATATGTCGAAGTTAACTCACCCCTAACCTTATTTATTGCCACTTTTAGCCTTTGTTTGGATTGAAGAAAAGCAAAAGAAAAGAAAAGAAGGGAATTGCATTTCTCTTGGTTTCCCTTGTTTGGATAAAAATAAGCAAAGGAAAAGTGAGATAATAGAGATGAATAAGAAAGAAATTTGGACCAAATATATTTTCTACCAAATTGGTTGGAAAGGAGGAGAAATTGAAGATAAGATAAGCCTAATATAAGTTAATTACTATTGTTTTCTCATTTTTTCCCCTCAATTCCCTCCTTTGATAAATTAGGAAAATAAACAAGGGAAAGGAAATCTTATTTCTCTTCCATTCTTTTCTCCTCTTTTCCCCTCAATATTTCCTTTCCTTTCCCTTGTGCAAATAAGGATCCAAACAAAGGCTTAATATGAGTAGTCTACTTCCTAAGTCTACGTTAGGACTTTGTTAAGAAGATCTCCTCTCCTCATATCTTTTTATTCTTTGTACAGAAAGGCCTTAAGTTTTTACTATGAAAGGCAAAAGTAAAGGAACATTAGCATGGGCTTCAGGTTGTAAGAAGAGCCCCGTCGGTTTCTCATTTACTGTTTGCAGATGATAGTTTTTTTTTTCTTTCGAGCAACTATACTTGATTGTCTGTCTATTATAAAAATACTGGCAGATTATGAAAATGCTTAGGGGTAGGCTATTAACTATAAAAAATTTGGCATTTTTTCTCCTCTGACGTTGATCCATAGTTGGCTAGTGATATGAAAGATATTCTAGGAGTCTCAAATCCTCTTGATCATGGAAGATATATGGGTTTACATTCTCTAATAGGCATAAAAAAGAAACAAAAATTCTCTTTCCTTAAGGAGAGATTGAAAGGGAGGCTTTGTAGTTGGAGAAACCGTTTTCTCTCTAGAGCAGGAAAGGAAATTCTTCTCAAAACAGCTGCCCAAGCTTTGCCCAATTATTGTATGAATGTGTTTCTGATTCCAATTACAACCTGTTATGAACTTCAAAAGATGATGAAATCTTTCTAGTGGGGTAGCAAAACCGATGGAGGTGGTCGAATGCACTGGTTAATATAAGATAGAATGTGTTGGTCAAAACTAGAGGGTGGTCTTAGTTTTCAACTATTGCACTGGTTCAATTTGGCAACGCTAGCTAAGCAGGGATGGAATCTACTCCAAACCTCTTTTTCCCTCCTCGCACAAATTCTCAAAGCTAAATACTTTATTAGGAACTCTTTCCTGGAAGCAACGAATGGATGCGATCCTGGCTTTATTTGGAGGAACATGTTACAAGCTAGAAATTTGCTAGCTCTTGGCACCCTATGGAGAGTCGGAAATGGAGAGACCATCTCAGTATGGAATAACCCTTGGTTATTGGGAGATGCAGATTTTGTTTGTACAGTCATAAGTGGTAAAGGATCTTGAAGGTTTGCAGATGAATGACTTAATGCTAGCAGATGAGAAGGCATGGGATCTACAATTTATACACGATATTTTTTGCAATATTGATGTGGAGAAAATTCTTTCCATTCCATTGCAAAGGACAAACAATCTGGATAAGCTGATTTGGCATTTTACTTAAGACAGTTTCTACTCAGTTAGGTCAGGTTATAGAGTAGCCCTTAAATGATTAAGCACCACAATTCAGTCTACTTAAGGGACTGTATCATATGGAGTAGTAATAAGAGGAGCGAGAGGTCAGTTCGTTAAATGTCTCTCTAGTTTCTCTATTTCCAATTATACTCCTCTTATTGCTGAAGCTATTGCTTTCAAAAAAAACTTTATCTTGGTTGATACATTATGGCTTTACATCTGTGGAGGTGGAAACCAATTGTTTTCAATTAGTGCAGCGGTTCCATAGATTACGAAATGGCATCAATGAGCTAGGAACGATCTTGGACGAGTGCAAATTAAGTGCTAATGGCTTTCAATCCTTTACTTTTAACTGGATCCCGAGGCATGTAAATATAGTAGCCCACTTGTTATCTAAATCAGCTACTAGTTTTTCCAATAGGCTTAGTTGGGACATGTCGCCTAGGTTTTTGATAGATACTCTAATGTGTGATACAGCTTTATTTTAATAAATTATATATTTCAAAAACAAGTTAAAAGAAGACAAGAAATCCTCTCTTACATAATTCATTATTTATCTAATCTTATTGTTGTGTTTGTTTCTCAACAGCAGTAAAGAACAATATATAAGAGCCAAAGAAATTCAATGAAACTGGAAACTGTATTGATTTCAGCTGGGTTACATGAAACCCGCAGCAAGCTATAATGAAAGTTTCAGAAACAGAGATGAGAGACAAAGAGAACCAAGGATGAGAGAAGAGAAGAGAAATAGCAAAATAGTGATATCATAACAACTTTCTAGTAAACTTGTCCTAATAAACGAACCCCTCGAACGTACTGCATGATTCTAACACCCTTCAGATGCACTGCATGAATCTGTTACGCATCTTTGGACGTGGCAGTAGCTAAGTTGGCACCCCACACATAACCTTGAAGTCTGCTAGAATCAACCCTGGTCCTTGAGCTTCTTCGTAGGGCCTAAGGAGCACTGGGTCCATCATCAACGTTGAGTTGCTGCTGCTTCTGCATTGATGGTCCATTCACAACAATACCCCCTTCATCAGGAACAACCTTGTCCTCAAGGTTCAAAGTAGGAAATAATTTCAAAATATGGTCCTTGTCCTCCTAAGTCGCGTCCTCTGTAGGAAGACCCTCCCACTGAATCAACCACTGGTCAACCAAAGAGTTGGCACGTTGAATAGTCCGTTTGTCTAATATAGCAGTGGATTGTAACGTCAGTGAAGAAGTTGAGTCTACAATGTTCAGAAGTGTTACTTGCTGATTAGGTCGGCCTAGACATTTTTTCAACAAGGACACATGAAAAACATGGTGGATTTGAGTCAAAACTGGCAAGTCAAGTTTGTAAGCAACCTCCCCCACACGTGCACTAGCCTAATATGGTCTCAAATACCTTCTTCCCAACTTATGGTGTCGCTGCAGGCGAATGGAGTGCTGACGGAAGGGTTGGAGTTTCACATATACCTAGTCTCCTTCAACAAAAGTAACCTCTCGTCGATGCCGGTCAACCATGAACTTCATACAAGCTTGAGCTTGTCTCAATTTCTCCTTAAGTAGACGTAAGATCGCATCACGTTCTAGTAATTATGCCTCTACTAATGGATTGCCACTAGCGTCCTTGAGATATCTAACAATGGTGGGTGGTGGACGGCCATATAATATCTCAAAGGGAGTCATTTTAGCGGCAATTTAGAAGGCGGTATTGTACCAGTATTTAGCCCACGACAACAAATTTATCCAAGAAGAGGGTTGATCGGTAACATAGCAATGAAGATACATTTCGACACACTTATTGAGGACCTCTGTCAGCCCATCAGATTGTGGGTGGTAGGCGGTACTCATACTCAAAGTGGTGCCTTGCAAGCGATGCAGCTCCTTCCAAATTTCACTCAAGAAACGGGGATCACGATATGAGACAATATCAATTGGCACACCATGTAACCTGATCACCTCCTAAACAAACGCAACAGCTACAAAGATGCTATTGAAAGTAGAGGGCAAGCTAATAAAGTGCCCATTCTTGAACAACCGGTCTATTACAACCATAATAATAGTCTTCCCTTTAGAATTAGGCAACCCAGTTATAAAATCCATAGAAACACTCTTAAAAACTAGGTTAGGTATTGGAAGTGGCTGTAATAATTAGGGATGGCAACGGGGCGGGTATGCCATCCCCTGTACCCGCCCCATGAACTCGCCGCCACCCCCATACCCGCCCCCATCCTTGTCGAGGATTTTTTGGCACCCCCATACCCGTACCCGTTGGGGGTTTGACCCCTATCGGGTACCTGTTTACCCGCCTCTTTTTTTTATAAAGATAAGCTTATTTAAAATGAATGGACTATATGTTTTTCTTTTAAATTTTCATGCTACATTCATACATACATACTGAATTTAAATAAGCTTATCTTTATTTAATTGCTGGGTTTGTATGTATATATATATAATGGCAAAATTGTAATTACTATATAACGGGTAAACGGGTATGGGGGGTGGTATCCCCATACCCGCCCCGATACCCGACGGGTATTTTTGCTAACCCCCCATACCCGCCCCACGGGTAAAAATTTGCTCTCCATACCCGTCCTCGTTCGAGTAATTTTATCGGGTACCCATCAGGTTCGGGTACAATTGCCATCCCTAGTAATAATCCACAAGGACTCAGCGCTGATGCCTTCATTTATTGACAAACTTGGCACTCACTAACGAAGCGCTTGACATCACGGCGCATAGATTTCCAAAAGAAATTTGCAGATAGTCTATGAAATGTACAAGTAATGCCGAAATGACCTCCCAGTGGTGAAGAGTGAAATTCATCAAGCAACCGAAGGTGAACAAGAGAATCAGCGGGCAACACCAAACGACCATGAAATGTTAACAGCCTATCACGGAAATTAAACCCAGGGGAGCTCATAGGATTGTGGGTGATAGAGTGTTGCCTTGCCAGTAACTCATAATGATTAAGAATAGCTGCTTGAAGTTCATCAATGATATCAAAAGCAACAGTCGAGAGAGCCAAAAATTGAACAAATGGAATACGTGAAAGGGCATTAGCAGCACCATTCAACTTACCAGGCTGATACACAATTTCGAAATCATAACCAATTAATTTGCCTAACCATTTCTGTTGCTCCGGGGTTTGGATTACTTGTTCTTTAAAAGTCTTTAGGGACTGTTGATCAGTAATAATTGTGAATTTCTGCCCCAGCAAATACTGTCGCCATTTGGAAATAGCCTGAGTAATTGCGTACATCTCCCTTTGGTACATAGACCCCTGCTGCATTTGGACTCTTAGTTGTTGACTAAAGAAGGCAATGGGATGTTTGTCTTGTGACAACACTACTCTGATTCCTGTGCCTGACGCATCTGTCTCTACAGTGAAGGCTTTGGTGAAGTCAGGTAGCCCTAAAACAAGGGCGGTGCTCAATACCTGCTTAAGCATTTCAAAAGCCTGTGCAGTCTCTATATTCCACTGAAAGTTATCCTTGCAAAGTAAGTCTGTGAGAGGGCCAACAATATAAGCAAAATGACGTATGAAGCGACGGTAATACCCATCCAAGCCGAGAAAACCACGAACATCCTTAACAGTCTGTTTGATTAGCATCTTCAACATGCAGGGACGGGACAAGACAGGACAGGACAGGATAGAACAGAACAAGAATTGAAGACAGTGAGATGTTTGGTTGTGGTGGACAGAACAGAGAAAATTGTCTTCGTCCTAAGGACAGAAATGTGTTTGGTTGCAGTGGACAGAACAAAAAATAGTGTTTAATGACAAAAATGCCCCTGCAGTATAATGTATTGGAAAGATGTAATTCATTGGTTATTTCATAATTGTGTCAATATTTGTATGAAGTGTATTTGCAACTCTAATAGCATTGATTATGTTATTAATTATAATTTTTGTAATAACAATTATTATTGATACAATTAATATTAATTTTTATAATTGTTATCATTATAATTCATTGGTTATTTTATAATTGTATCAATATTTATTTTAAGTATATTTGCAACTCTAATAATATTAATTATTTTATTATTATAATTTGTGTAATCACAATCATTAAAATTAATATGAATATGAATATTAAGTAAAATTATGTCGTCATCATTATCAATGTTATCATAATAATTTTATTATTATTATTATTATTATTATTATTGTTATTGTTGTTGTTGTTGTTGTTGTTGTTGTTGTTGTTGTTATTGTTGTTGTTGTTGTTGTTGTTGTTGTTGTTATTATTATTATTATTATTATTATTA
>JANZLD010000237.1:95910450-95921655 GCA_026413575.1 Erythroxylum carthagenense
CAAAAATAAAGGTTGCATATATATATATATATATATATATATATATATAATTTGATGTATTTCATTCTCCATCTGTATTTTGGCTTAAAATGAATTTAAAGATGTATTGGTAAGGGACAAAGATTACTTGGGAGCCTAAATCAAAATATCGCAATATCTCAAGATTGGGTACAAACTTGCACTTGGCAACAGCGTTCAGAGTCTGAGCAAGAGCAATTACTTGGTATTATTGGTTAAGTTTAGATTTTTCTAAAAAATAAATAATAATCATAATCATAATAAAGTTTGAGAGTTAGAGTCTGACCAATTGATGGTGGTTGTGCAGGTGGAGGTGGGGAAGCAGGGGTGGCTATAATAAGATAAGATCTGAGGCATTGATGCTAGCCACGAGATCAATCACTCAACTTTTATGATATCACCTTGTGTTTCTCGTTCTTTGTCTTGAAGACTTGAGAGGCAAAAGGTAATTAAAAAGGAGATTTGGCGTTCACGAGCATAACATGACAAATGAGCTCGCGCCATTAAAAAAAATGAAAATTATTTTAATCTGAAATTAATAAATTAGATATGTTTTGTTAAATTTAGTTAAAATTAAATAAAGTTATATATATATATATATTTATACGCTAAATTCAAGTTTAATTTTTAAAAAATTTAAAATTTATAATGAAAATTAGAATGGGTTTCGGTATCAAGAGCTGCATCAACTTTGGGCCTATCAATTTTTTGTGTTTGGGTCTAACATTTGGGCCTAGTCTACATTTTATTATTGAAATATGGCGATTCGGTTTCGGCCGACAGACATTTGAGTGACTCAAGCTGTGGACATTGATTCATTCTTAGGCTAGATCCCACTAACTACAACTCCCCAACTACTCACCCATCTCTCTCCTTCTCTTCTACTTCTCCGTCGGTGACGTACTTATCCTGATAAAAAAGTGAGTTGGTTGAAATTTTGAATTAATATATTAATATAATATAATAATAACAATAATATTAATTGATTAATGCTTATTTATCAATTTTTAATTAATTATGTTTTTAATAAATATGATTTTTAAAGTTTTTTTTATTTTATTAATTTAATTTTTGATTTTTAAGCGTTAATTAAATTAATTGTAATAATTTATGTACAAATATTATATGCAAGTTCATATAAATAATAAACAAAATTTTATTTAGTGATGATGATGAAGATGAGAGTGACCAAAATTCAAATTTATTTGATATTTCCAGTGTTCTTCTTGTTGGTGCTCCTCAAACCTCAATCGCTTTCACTCGTTTTCTTCTTTTTACGCAGCACAGACCGCTAGATTCGGTCCAGAAATCTAGCGACTCGCCTTATCCGTACACCTCCAGATCTGGTTATCGCGCCACTCCGTTTCGCTTCAAATGCTCTCTTCTCTTCAGTGAGTTGTAGCAAACGGTAATGGCGATCACCAGTCCCATCACTCCCGGTCAGGTACTGTGGATCTTGTCATGTACAGAGTTTTCTCCTTTTTTTTTTTTATCGAAGTTTTTGGTTTTTGGATGTGGCAACGGTTTTGATTCTGCAGGTGTCGTTTGCTCTTGGGATCATACCTGTAATTGCTGCATGGATTTACTCCGAATTTTTAGAGTATAAGAGAAAGGCTGCTGCTCAACAAAAAGCGTGAGTTTGATGTGTTTGTTTAATTGCCGCGTTTTTCTTGATGTTTTAATGATGTCTCCCATCAACAGAAAAGCTTTGGTGTTTGTCATAGTAGGCATTCTGATATCGGTTTAGTGGAAGTGCATGATGAGACGATTAAAGAGGATGATAGCGCTGTTCTGCTTGAAGGAGGAGGTCTACACTCCGCATCTCCTCGAGCTAGTGCTTCACCAGCCTTTTCTCCGATCTTCAGGTTCGTGATTATTGATTTGAGGTATTGTTGTTGAGATCTCGTGTTTCTTAATTTGCATGCTTTTTTTTTATTTTTTTAATGTTATTGTTGGTTAGGTTCATTTCGATGGATGAGCACTTCTTAATCGAGAACAGATTGACGCTTCGGGCCATGTGAGCTTATTTGATTAAGAGTAGTTTTGCTTTTGAAGTTATATGGATTTGTGTTTTTTGAACTTTTGTATTCTCTTTCTCCATTCAGATCTGAGTTTGGTTTCTTTATGGCATACTTCTACATCTGTGACCGTACGGATATTTTGGGCTCGTCAAAGAAGGTACCTGATAAATTTTTTGTGTTACATTATTTTACTAAACACGATGTAGCTTGTGTGAAGTCTATTTTTTCCTCAAATGTATCGTGCCAAGTGTGTTGGAGAAGAATGAGCTGACATGCCTTCAACTATATTATTGGAACTTATATTCCTGATTTGGTTCTAACTTCATGCCATTATCCATCTGTGCAGAGCTATAACCGGGATCTCTTTATGTTTCTCTACTTCCTTCTCATCATAGTTTCAGCTGTAACGTCTTTCAAGATACACCACGATCGATCACCATTCTCAGGGAAATCAATCCTTTATTTAAATAGGCATCAAACTGAGGAGTGGAAAGGCTGGATGCAGGTTTGTTACCCTTCCAAAATTTAGTATGGAGGTATCTCATGAAGATAATTTCGGAGGTTTTGGAAAGAAAATCAAATTTGGGTTGGTTTTATGCATTACTAGGTGCAATTTTCTCCAAAACAGATTACCTAGTTTGCCTGCTCAACTTCCTGTGTCCTTTTTTAAGTTCGTAAACCAGTTTCAAATTAAGTATTAAAAGATAATAGATTTCTTGAAACTCTCTATCTGTATGGGCT
Source organism: Erythroxylum carthagenense (assembly GCA_026413575.1). Taxonomy (NCBI): domain Eukaryota; kingdom Viridiplantae; phylum Streptophyta; class Magnoliopsida; order Malpighiales; family Erythroxylaceae; genus Erythroxylum; species Erythroxylum carthagenense. Next base: position 95,913,231 of record JANZLD010000237.1, read on the forward strand.
TGTTCACTTATGAGTTCAGTTCATTTCTACTGACATGTTATTGTTGTTAGTCTGACTTATTTTCTTCCATCTTACAGGTATTGTTTTTGATGTACCATTACTTTGCTGCAACAGAAATCTACAATGCTATTAGGCTATTTATTGCTGCATATGTATGGATGACTGGATTTGGGAATTTCTCATATTATTATGTTCGCAAAGATTTCAGTCTTCCAAGGTTTGCACAGGTATGCTCTTCCTTGAAGACTTAAAAGACTTTTTCTCCAAATGTTGTCAATAATTGGGTAGTTTCAAGTTGTAAAAATTTGTTGTTGATCAGATGATGTGGCGGCTTAATTTCTTGGTGCTGTTCTGCTGCGTTGTGCTTAACAACAGTTATATGCTGTACTACATTTGTCCGATGCACACGCTTTTCACTCTTATGGTTTACGGGGCACTTGGTATTTTGAACAAGTACAATGAGATAGGATCGGTAATCGCTTTGAAAATTGTTGCCTGCTTCTTGGTGGTAATTCTAATGTGGGAGGTTCCTGGAGTCTTCGAACTGATTTGGAGTCCACTCACTTTCCTTCTTGGTGTGTATAGTGCCAAAAATTAATTGTTTTGCAAAGCCCATCGTGATTGTACTCATTCTCCCTCAAAACCTTGCAGGTTACACTGACCCTGCAAAACCAGATTTTTCTCGCTTGCATGAGTGGCATTTTCGTTCAGGCCTTGATCGCTATATCTGGATTGTTGGGATGATATATGCCTACTATCATCCAACAGTAAGTTCCATCACATTGACATTCCATCCACATAGTTACGCAATTAAGGATAGTTGGAAGAAATGCTTTTCTTTTTAGATAAATAATTTGCATATGCTACTGTAGGTGGAGAGGTGGATGGAGAAACTGGAAGAAACTGAAGTGAAGCAGAGGATAACTATTAAAACTGCTGTAGCATCCACAGCCCTAGTGGTATTATGAACATATTGGGATAGTGTTCTTGTCGAGCTGATGTTACTATACTACCTCTGCTGACCATTCTTGTGATACCTAGGTGGGATATTTGTGGTTTGAACATATCTACAAGCTGGACAAGATTACTTACAACAAATACCATCCTTATACCTCGTGGATTCCAATCACGTATGCTATAATTACTCTTCTTCCTTATCCTATTTCCTTTCTTCTTGTTTTGATTTTAACATTAGTCTCTTTTCTTTTCATGTTTATTAGTGTATATATATGTTTGAGGAATGTCACTCAATACTTCCGCAGCTACACTTTGACTCTTTTTGCGTAAGTCACTTCATGGTTGATTCTTTCTGATTTCTGTCCATCTACTGTGGTATCATGAGAAAAAATTGACTGTTGTCTAGTGAATTTGGACATATTCCTCCCTAATTTGGCATTGTTGTTTGTGTGGACTAGATGGCTTGGAAAAGTAACACTGGAGACGTACATTTCACAGATACATATATGGTTAAGGTACGGTGAAGAATTCCTGTAAAACTTTTTCTAGTTCAGAATTGATGCCTATATGCACTCACATTGTTAGCCATATGGACCTACCCATGCTGCTTCCTAATTCACTTGCAATGCACTTGCAGATCAGGCATTCCAGATGGGCAACCAAAACTCTTGCTATCACTTATCCCAGACTACCCTATGTTAAACTTCATGCTAACGACTTCTATCTATGTTGCCGTAAGTATAACAATCGATCAATTTGATCTCATTAGATGGATCTACAATAATAAAGACTCTTTCTCCCCTTTAATAGGTCTCTTACAGACTTTTCGAGTTGACAAATACATTGAAAATGGCATTCTTACCCAGTAAAGACGATAAGCGCCTTACTCACAACGTAATTACAGCCGCAGTGATTTCAGTTCTTCTATACTCGGTTTCTTTTGTGTTCTTAAAAGTCCCTCAGCTGCTGGTAAGTTTTACTATCTAAACTAATCGGTCATTGTGGCATATAAACATTGTGTTATCCATGACACAGATGATTATAGAAATGTGCAAATTGACTGATGTACTTCAAACTCACAGGCGTGATATATCCACAACTTCAGTTAAAGACATGGAAGGTGCCATGGTTTTTACCTAGATTGCAGACTGGAACCTGTACGGAGGATTTACCCGAAAGTTCGTCGGTGGGTCAGTGAACGAGATGAAGATCAAGATTATGGTCTTAAATTTTGTGTCATGCATTTGTATAGGTGAATAGTTGATGAAAGGATAATGCCACGATATAGGTCATCTTCTCTCTCATTATTTCATTTCTTCTTCCCATGTAGCAAATTGAAATCAAATACGCAATTCTCTATTACATCTACTCGTACATCTGTAGCATCGATCAATAAGTTGAGATTCTGCAACTTAATAGCTGAAATCCATGAACAAATTCGTCTGATCACTAAGAGTATTTCACACAATGTTTACAAACTAAACCTTTCCCACCTCTAAACAACTTTTGTGGATCAACTGAAACAAAGTTTCATGAACCTTTATAATTGTGTTCTGATGGTTACAATCATACAAAAAGCATCAAAAAGAGTGACTCAGATTTCCCCGAATGCAACTTAGTAGAGGCATGTAGCTTAATTGGCAGCACCAGAACTTTCCTTCCATTTGCAGGTGTAGCAGGTACCTCATCAGAAAATGTGCACAATATCATATGCAAATCTATTTATGTCAAGGAAATGAAAAGGTAATAGACCTCCTAAAGTGAATGAGTGACTGAATGCAAAACATCGATAACTATGAAGTATCTCGATTCGTGAAAGGATACGTCCAGAATAGCACGAACGACTGCGAAATCAGAGTAGAAATGTCAACACTATGTTTGATATAAATTGGAACGAAGAGACAGCAGTGTTATAGAAAGCCTTCTAGTAAGATTGGCTCTCATATACCCTTTAAGAGGTGGAACAGATGCCACCGATGGGTGAGCTCAATGTTTAATGTTACAATGGTAAGGCATGATCAATAGTTACTCGATGCAAACAGTTTCGGAGTGTTTCTAGTGGAACCATTCATATTATCCCATGCTACCATACTTCCCAACATGTTGAAGGACAAACTAAGAAAGTAGGAGACTTTGTTTCTCAAGGTATAGGAACTTAAAATGCCAAAGAACACATACCATGAGTCCACCCAAAAAGCCATCAACTACAACTTGATTCCACGAGTCGAAGTAGGACCGGATAGAAAACTTCGCCTTAGCTACAAGTCCGATCGAAGTGATTGCCATGATAAGGAAATATAGGATAAATCCAGACAGGCCGGTGAATCCCATAATTCCGGCTATTACGCCGGCAACAATGGATAGAAATGTCCGGCTACATAGAAAAAACACCTCAGTCTAAGGTACTCCACATCGAATCAAACACCTTATCAATTGAGGGCAATGCTTGTTCTAAATCAAGTTTGACATTATTTGTTTTTAACACTTTAATGATTCTGATAAAGTTGCATCCTTTTTGATCGCATTACAATCTTATACTGAAACGCATTCATCATATCGGGATATACTTAAATTCGTAAACCATCCAAATTATTCCAGATGCTGTACTAAGCCTTTCCCAACTGTTGAACATACCTGTAATATATAACTTTCATGTTGCTCTGCAGATTTTCAGCATTGAATGTTTGCAAATCAGTGGTGGCTTCACTTGACCTCTTATCATAAGCACTCGACTCTGTCTGCCCAGCCATTCCTTCTAATCTTAGGAGTCATAAAACACGCAAAATGAAAATCATATTCCTAATTTCTTCATTGAAAACCAAATGTTTATTCGAAAATCAATCAATTGTTGCAAAATGTGACGAAAAGGAAGAAAAACTGAAAATTGTTATCTGGGCCTGCTCTAATCCTATTGTTTACAGTGAAAGTCGAAGAAAAAATTGAATTGGAAGACATATGAAACCGAACGAAGTAATCAGATTCAGAAAGCAGTCAAGACTCAAGACTCCATCTTTGATAATAGATCCACAGAGTATGTAAAAACCAGTAATAACTACGACTAGAATCAAAAAGCTTCGCAAAAGGAAGATCAGGGTTCGAAAATTCAAAACAAGTAAAATTAATTGGAAAACAAAAAAAAAAAATCAAAGTACACCAACCTTGATTTGCGGCTACCTGGTAACTAGCGACTGCAGAACTCTACTACTTTTGACTCCTTGTTCCTCAGGGATGTAAATCTTTATATAAATTGTCATGATGTCCCCTTAAGTATTATATTTACTTTAAGCCCCTCGTGTTATTTCAGATTTATAGTTTCTCCCCTAGATTAAACGACATCCTGTGACGACTGTTTCTTCCTATGCTAAGTGGTCTTCACTCAATACTCGGAAAGCTCGGGTTTTTCTGCTGCCTTTGTGTCTGGTGTAGGCTGAGGTTTGAAACTTTTCCTATAACTTGATGGGTTGTTTAGGTTTTGATCATTCTTGTGCTGTGTGTCAATAAGCTGCTTGGTTGTGTATTGAACTTAAGGTTTACTTCTTCTGAAATGTATTTGAAAGAAGGATGTTCCTTGTTGTTAAAAGTTCAAAAACCTGCAATCCCTTTTGTTCTGAGCTCAAACCCGCTTCTGAGTTCCAACAACAAACCACTAGATGAGTCAAAGCTTGCACCTTGTGAAGAATCTGATGTTCTAAGGAGGTTAAAGAATGAACCCAACATTGTACAAGCACTAGATTACTTTAAATCAATAGCTAATTCTATGGTTTTTGTTCATACTCCATTGACATACCAAACCATGATCATGAGACTTGGTCAGGAATGTGAAGTGGACAGTGTCCAATACCTTTTACAGGAGATGAAACTGGAAGGGATTAGCTGTAGTGAGGAATTGTTTGTAGCTGTTATAAATGCTTTTCAGCGGGTGGGTTTGGCCGAGCAAGCACTGAAAATGTTTTATAGGATTGGGGAATTTGGGTGCAAGCCAACTGTTAAGATTTACAATCATCTCTTTGATGCATTGCTCGGTGAGAATAGGTTTCAGATTATCAATTCATTGTACAGCAACATGAAGAGAGATGGTATAGAACCTAATGTTTTTACGTATAACATTCTTTTGAAGGCATTGTGTAAAAATAATAGAGTGGATGGGGCATGCAAGTTACTAGTTGAAATGTCGAATAAAAGTTGTCATCCTGACGTTGTTAGCTATACAACTGTTGTATCTTCTATGTGTAAGCTAGGCAACGTGGATGAGGCAAGGGAGCTTGCCAAGAAATTTCGGATGACTGTATCTATTTATAATGCTCTGATAGATGGGTTTTGTAGAGAACGCAGAATGAAGGAGGCCTTTGAGCTGTTAGGACAGATGGAGGACGAAAGAATGGAACCCAATGTTATTACTTACTCAACATTTGTCAATGCTTTATCTGATATGGGAAATGTGGACTTAGCTCTTGCTATTTTGGCGAAGATGATTTTAAGATTTTGTATCCCCAATGTTCGGACCTATACTTCCTTGATAAAGGGCTACTTCGTTGAAGGGAGGTTGTATGAAGCACTTGATTTATGGGATCAAATGATTCGAGAAGGATCTCAGCCCAATGTTATTACGTATAACGTGTTAATACATGGTCTTTGCTCACGTGGCAAAATGGAGGAAGGTGTATCTTTCTCCTTTGATATGGAGAGAAATGGCTGCTTCCCAAATGCCACGACTTATAGTTCCCTGATAGATGGCTTTGCAAAAGCTGGTAACTTAATAGGGGCCTCCGAAACCTGGAATAGGATGATCTCAAGCGGTTGCCGTCCTAACGTGGTTGTCTATACGTGTATGATGGATGTTCTTTGCAGGACTGGTTTATTCAATCAAGCTCATTCTGTTTTAGACAACATGGCAGCTGGGAACTGTTCGCCAAATTCAGTCACTTTCAATACATTTATTAAAGGTTTATGTGATTATGGAAGAGTAGATTGGGCTGTGAAAATGCTTGATCAAATGAGTAAATACAGGTGTTCTCCAAATGTGACGACCTATAATGAACTGCTGAATGGCTTTTCCAAAACAAACAAAATAAAAGAAGCTCTTAAGCTTGTGAAGGAGATGGAAGTGAAGAAGATTGAATTTAATTCAGTGAGTTACAACAGTGTCTTGTCAGGATTATCTCGTGCCAGAATGTTTGGGGAGGCTTTTCAGCTTGTTGGGAAGATGATAGTAAAAGGTGTAAAGCCTGACAATGTCACATATAACACTGTAATATACGCCTACTGTAGGCAGGGCAAGGTTCAGGCTGCCATCCAGCTTGTAGATATATTAAGTGCTGGAGGCGAGTGGTCTCCAGACATTATTACATACACAGATCTTATATGGGGTGTCAGTAATTGCATTGGGATAGAAGAAGCCGTCTTGTACCTAGATAAAATGCTTAATGTACATATCTTCCCCAATAGAGCTACATGGGATGTGTTGGTTCGAGGCTTCTTTAACAGCTTAGGTCATTTGGGGCCAATTCGCATTCTGGATAATATTATCAGTAACGGATGAGATGGAAGGAATTTGACAATTCATGGGAAGTCACATAAAAATAATTGGACATGTCATGCAATATCCCTCATTGGGGGTGTCATGTTGTGCTCCATCAATTTGTGCATGCTTGAACTTTGAAATAAGTCACAGAGGACAACTGGGTGAACTATTTCCGTTATCAGATGCTTGACAAGATGTTCACCAGCTATACATTCCTCAGGATCTGGTGATCCAAGGTGATGTAAAAGCCGCTTTTTTGACATTGATCAAAAGTTGGATCAAGAAGTCTTACTGTTTATCAATAAGCCTTTGTGACTAATGTAGTTCAATGTCTTGAATCTGGTCATTTCAGAAGAATCAGTAACTGGTTTCTCAAATTGTACACACCACCCATGCAGGTGAAGATATAATATCATGTGTATAGGTCTCGTTTTTTTATTTCAATTTCTAGTATGCTTGCTAGTTCCTTTCCTTTAATTAATTAGTTGAAATGTTTTCTGTTTCTTTGGATTTCTTCCTTGTGAGTTGATGTGCGACATTGTTTAGTGTCTGCGAAAGACATTAGAAGCCTTGCACCCTGTGAACAATTCATCACCAGGAGTCAAATGCAGTAATATTTTGCATGATGTTTTAAAACAAAGTAGCACTTGCATGACCGTACACACAGGATAAGCAAAAAATGGAGGACTGAACACCTGGATAAAAGGACGACAAAGGGCTGTTCGAGAATCGGCATTATTTTCATGAATTTCGAGGCATTTGTGAAGAAGATAAGGTTTCAGCCATGGATGAACATCAGAGCAGAAATTCTTCTCTGGAACATTTTGCAGTTTCTGCTAAGGTTTTCTTTCTGCTGCAACAAAAAAATGGTCCCCTGGGATTACAGGGCCAATAATGTTGTCCTGCACACCCAGTATCTATCCTCTCTGAGATGCTGTTTATGGACTCTTCTGAGACAAAGAAATCTTTCTCCAAGAATCCTTTTATCCCTCATTCTTCGAGAACCAGAAAGGATTTCTCTTTTCAAGTTTGAATTTGTTTATTCAGAATCTGAATCTTATAATTCTTTGCTACTCTTCAAGAATGAAGTAGGTTTGATGCTATGACATCAAGCAATGAAGAAGTTGTACTGAACTCAGGTGGGATAGCATTATAGCATTTAGAGCTCAATTCAACTGTTACAATGGAAGTAAAGAGTCATCAAGACAAAAACATTTGAGATGATCATAGTGATAAGATCTTCAGACAGACTCGTTTCCCGAGCTTCTTTGTCATGATGGAACCTGTCCAATGTCTACTTCTCGCCATCCAAATTGCTCACTAGCTTCCAGGAGTAGCTTTGCTCAAGACAGAAACGGTAGCTGACTGAAGCATAAGAATTGTATGGTTTCGCCTTTGCTAAGAACTAGGAGATATGAAATGCTAGTCTCCTGCAAAATTTCAAACTGACCATTCTCAGTTTCTTGCGACAACTGCGTATGCAAATCCAACACGTTCCACCTTATCATTTGCACGTAATTTTAGTTAATTGTGTATCATTGGAGTGGCAACCAGTCTCTCCAAGCAAGGAGCTGTAAGAAACGTGTAATGTTGACAGGCTTGTGGATTAATGATGCTAGTACATGAAATTCTTATTAGAAATTTAATAGTGGAGTTATCCCACGTCGAAAAGAGATATATAAATAAAGCGAGTTATATATAAAGATAGGACTCATGAGTTACAGCCCGTTTGGAAATTGAATTCAATTCAGTTGTTTAGAAACATAAAAATGTGATGAATTCAATTCATGCATGTAATTGAAACCCTTCTTCTTTATAAATTAAATTCACTCCTCTAAGTATAGGAATTCAATTATATTGAAGCTTGAGGTAGTGTCTTGTTCTTTTGCTCTTTCATTCTTTGGACTACTTCACTTCTCACTCTCTTGTGCTTCACTTAATTGGATT
>JANZLD010000237.1:95925340-95939069 GCA_026413575.1 Erythroxylum carthagenense
CCCAAACGAGCAGAAGATGAAACAACAACCTAGTTACCTATTTTTATCATATGCATAACTTTCTTTCTTCAAGTGTTTCTTACACGAGCAAAACGGTTGTTCTTATCCTTACTGCTATCTTCATATTCATCACTGCCGACGAAAATTACACCATCCTCTGGTTGTTCATCATAGACTCCTTCCTCTTCCTCACCATCCCAATCGTCGTAAACTTCATCATCTTCATCATAGTCAAAATCATCATCATCATCATCATCATCTGCACCAGCTCGCAAAGTGTGGTACTCGGGTGGCGGTGGACAATCTTCTGTTATTGCTTTGTCCCTCTTTATTACAAGGTGCCGTATGACCCTTTCATCTTTGTCGAGCATACTCTTGAATTCATTGATCGATTTGGCTTCCAACTCAAAGTTCATCAAAATGTAGTGCGCATTTTTTGCCTTTTGTATCTTGTAAGCTAGTCTTCGCATACCCCAATCACTGAATCTCCATACCTTGCCTTTCTTCTCCCTTAAAAAATCTGTGCAGAAACTGTTTATCAGGTATAAGAAACTGTAGAGTCCGTTGTCTACTATCAACGACAGGTTTCAAGAAAAATATACAAAGATGAGATCATTTTGTTTATTTTCAAGTGACTGTCAAAAGCATTCGACAAAGCCATACAATAATAACCTGGAAATCGAAGACAGAAGCTTCAAAAACATTCAGACTTTGTTGAAACTAGTATAGAATCATGAGAACAAAGTGTCATTGCCTAAAAAGAAATTTATTCTGTGGGTGCTGTGTAACAAAATCACAAATGATGCCATGCTGAATGTTTCAATTTCTCTCCAAAGCTCCCAAGTTACTGGAGGCAGAGCAGATCAAGGTAAGGATACAACCAATATCTAGGCAGTCAAGTCACATCATGAACATGAGGCAACTCAAATCGTTTTCGTAAGGGGCAACAAAGTACAGGCAGATTCCATGTCAATCTAAAGAGAAGCACTAGGTGTGCACAATACTTTAGAACTCAAATCAGCTAGCCATATATTAGATATTCTGAAGGCAAAGAATCACCTTGAACTTTCTCATTCACACTGCCAACCTCTTCCGCGTGCTTCTCGTGGATTAGATAAACCACTTCGTAATGACGCACTGAAAATACGAAGGCAACGAGGTTACAAACCAACATAGTAACTTCAGTTCAGATAGTCAATCACAGCTAGCTAAGAACTGATGCCTAGGAGGAATTCCTTTGTGCCTGTGCATCTATGTGTGTGTTTCATTTTGGGATCTCTCTCGGGCGAGTGGCAATGGAGAAATGAGGAAAGGTTGCAGTAAAGGTACTTACTTTGGCCTACTTTCAACTGACTCTCCATCTCAAGGTTGAGAGCCTCATAGAGCTTTTCTGTAAATTGACAAATCATAACACTTCAGCCTCAAAACAAAAATTTACAACAGATAACCAAACAATCAAACAAAGCAATTGCAAGTTAGATCACTCACGTTCTTCTGCGTCAGCGAAGTCAGGGAGGAGGCTACCATCTTCTTGGACTTTCTTCTGTAATTCGAAAGAAATCCAACAACCCAAAATCAAAATGCAAACTTAATATGGAAATGACCAAACACAAACGCAAAAGCAAAAGTTAATCGCACAAAGAAAATCCTAAACTTTAATCATTACGATTAGCTAACAATCCATTCAACTTAAATATCACTTCAACAAAAATGTAAAAGAGCAAGCTTTGCAGGTACACACTTCCTATGCATAACAAAATTTTCAAAAAAAACCTATAAAATCCCACTAAAACCCTGAAAATTTCGACCAAGAAACGCGAACTGGTCGACAAGCAAGAGAAGATAACGAAGAACAAAACACGGGAAATGGTAAAGTTAACCTCTTTCAGCAACACCGCTTCAGGGAAAAAGCCAGTGGCCTCATCTTGTTTGGGTACGAAGTTGTGAGAGTCATTTTTGTTCTTGTTCTTCTTCGCGCAAACAAAAACTTGTTTCCTCAATCTAAACGATAGCTTCCGACAGCTAAAAGACAAAGAAGAAGGAAACCCGCCAGGGAAATTATAGGATGAGCTTCTGCCGACGTTAAACCCATTGTCAATGGGGTGTGTTGAAAGTGGATAAGTTGCAGAGCTATGGAGAAGTATCTTCATCGTTTTATTTTGCTAGTGTCTGTCAAAAGGTCAAGCCGCAGATGTACACATGTATACATCCACAGGCAAGGGGTAGATAATTAATTTTTATTAAATTTAAAATTGAATTCGAATTCAAGTTTGGTGACACCAATTTGATCAAAATGTAACTTTTAGTTTAAATTCAATCAGATTTAAGTTGTATAGGATTGAAATACAGGTTCAAGTTCAATATGCATTTCTTGTGTTAGTTTCAGTGGTTCAGACATCCTTTTCAATCTTTGATTTAGGCAATAGTACACGTATTTGCATTGGTAATCATCTAGCCAGATCAGGCCGGGAGCAAATTCGATCGAATTCAGACCTGAGAACTGAGACATTAAATTGCTATAGTTTAGGCTAATCTAGCTTTCTTGGTTTTGATGTTCCACCTTTACTTGGCAGGGAAAATGAACTACAAAAGCAGGATACTATACAAGCTCTTTCTTCTCTATGCAGGCTTGAGGAACTTTTAGCACAAGCCAGTATATAAGACAACAGATTCCAGGAACTAGTTTTTTATCTCAGTCCTTAAATCTCTGTTCAAGACGATTAAGATGCTTCTCATCGAAGCCTGTATGCACCATTTTCTTTGTTCGAGTCGCAAACTGCTTACAAGGCTCGGTTTATACTACGAAATTCCCAGTAAATGAAGAATTCCGACTTTTACCATTGCTTCTTTCCCCTTTTCTTCCTCTTATTCCCTCCACCATTTCCACCACCACTGCTCTTGGGACCACTTCCAGCCTTGGCAGATGGGCTCTCAGCAGAAGTTCTGGCAGCGAAATTGTCAAAGACACCAGCTTGCACCGCATTCTGCCACCACTTGAAGAACTCTTCCTCTGTCATGGATTCTTCTGGCATCCCTGTGTTTCGTTGGCTGGAACTTGCTGACCCCTTGCCAGTATTGTGCTTGGAGGTAACACCAGTGTTCACATGAAAACTTGGCTTGTGGGTGTTGGCTGGGCATCTCATTCCCTGCACCAAAATTCAATATTGTGTACAATAAACACTAATTCCAAAACAAGAGAGAAAAACAATCTTTACCTGAAACATGCACATATGAACAAGCACAACTATCCATCAAATATCATCTTTATAGTGCAAATTCATCAGATGTTTTAGGGGAACTGATTTCTCTCTAAGGAGTAAATCAAAGGCAACATGAGAAGCATTTTGCATTACCACCAGAACTTGCAACCATCTCGTGATTTGTCACAAAGATATCGAGAATCAGTTTAATTAATGTACAGATGAAATCAAAACACAACGGCAACGAAAATGTAAGAATCATGGTGCTATATCTTAGCTGCGACATAGTTTAACCTTCAGATCGAATGATATGGAAAATTCTTGTAGTGCAACTGCCTACAAAATCATTTAGACTTTCACGTAGATGATTCATTCTTCTCAAACAGCAATTGCCAACATATCCTTCTTTTGTCTAATATCCTTAGAACTTACGAAGATCAATAAAGAATTGGGAAGGTTTGAGTGCTTGTGTGTGGAAACATAAAAAGAGAAAACATTCTGACTTGAATCTCGTAGTGATTAGATTTGTTAGGCAAGACACGCATCTTCAAAGTAGTGTCCGATGGATGTTGCTGGAAGTAAATAGCACTACCTGACATATGTACCACTGGGTAGCATCATAGATCTTACTATCAGCACATACATATGCACAAGGAGCAACAACCTGCATAAACAATTTCTCAATTTAATGAGACATTGATAATACTGTAAAATATCGAGAAAAATACTCATTTCCAGATACTATATATGATGCCCATATCCAGAACAGTGCAACCTAGTGGCACACAAATTACCACGTACCTTCTTTAGCAATCCGTAAAAGAGAGGTTGAGAAGATTGCTCAACCCATCCATCTCCATCTTTAGCCTGATGAAAATCCTTGCAATCCTTGACAAAATAATCCCAAGAATTCAAGTAAATATAAGAACAATGTCTAAATACTACTACTCATCAGCAATGTGGTAATCCAATCTGCCAACTTCAAATGTTACAGATGATTAACTGATACATAAACCGGAAGATAACAAACCTGGCACCATCTAGCTCGAGATTTTGATCTCTCCACATGCACCCAGACATGAAAATTATTGCACCTTTTACATTCTATTCTCCTAGAATCTCCAAAAGGGTTGTTATTTGATGCCTTTGAATGTCCAAACCCAGAAGCAAAGAAACTATGCTCTCCACTCTGCACAAAACATAGCAAGATGAAGACTAGCATACACCAAAACTGGAGATAATAGAGCATCCATAACATAGAATAAGCTTCAGAATTGTTGTTTTTGAAAATAAGAGAACTAAAATATACTTTCTATCTTCACAAAATTGCAGTACATGGAACATAATCTAATTTTATTTCCCAATGGTCAGCCAATGTGATTCCTTTTGTTTCATTGCAAAGATGGGGGACAACATGCTGGAAAGACTAACCGTTGACAATCAAATGAAAACAGGGTCCCAAGTTTGTAGGACCCATTCCACAAACATCTCCTAATAATCAGGTCAACAAGCACTTGAAGGCACATTACAAACAGAGATGTGCTAAATGAGTGACAATATGCATTTTAGTAAGATACGGCTCCGGCAATTGCAAATTTTTACCAAAACTGAGATCAGAATTTACACCAGACCAGACTAATCACTTGAAAGCAGTAACCACCAACAAAAGATAGAGCCCGGGAACGGTTTGCACATTGCAATTTAGCTTCTAACAAAAATATGCTATCACAGAAAAAGGTAGAACTAAATGGTAAAGTTGGACTCAGAATAGAATAAGAGAAGGTATAACCCTGCAGAAATAGTTCAGCAGTTCTTCCTTCCTTAGCTCATCGTCATATGTTTTTCGTTTGAAGGAGTCAAGTAAAACCTAAAGAAACATCACAACAACAGCACTTTGTTGTCAGAGTTAGAATTAGTGTTGCCAAAAACATTTAGATCAATCAACAAACTGATAACCAATAAATTCACCTCATATGCATTATGAAGCTTTTTAAAAGCTTCTGCAGCCTTCTCATTGCCACTGTTTTTGTCAGGGTGAACCAACATCGCCTAGAAACAAATCAAGAAACCACACCGGCGATTTGCAGAAATTTTCAGCTTTTCACAAAATACTTTCCAAAATAAACAGAAAACAACTGCTAGGAGCATGCAAAAAAAAATTCAGGATTCATAAGAGTGTATCTTATAGCAATCTAGAATTAAGGCCCGAGATATAGAAACTTATTTAAATAAATCCGAATAGCTAATGTACGAGACCCAGTGGTTTATATAGCAAAAGTACTCAAAATTTTCTGAGTAACAAAATAAGCAAAGGATGATGCCTGGTACCTTTTTCCTGTACTCTTTCTTCAAGAAATTTACATCCACATTCTCGTATCGAGGTAAACCCAGTACCGAATAGTGATCAGGACAGTTCAACAGCCTAACAATTTCATCTTCAGATGTTAACTCAAATTCAGCCCCACTGGTTGAGGGGACTCCAGGGTTACGATCTCTTGATAACCCAGAGCCATTTACAGAAAATGAATCCTGAAAAGCTTCACCACCAAAGAAGCTTTCTTGACCTTCCATCCCCCCAGATTGTTCAGGGCTTTGATTGGACCTTCTATGTTGATTAATCTTATCTTTTAAGCAGTATATCAGAATGTCACTAGAGATAAAAGACAAATTTAAACCCAAAAGTAAGCCCCAAAATCCAACGTACGTCCATGAACAATAAATGGAGTACATCATCACAACAAATAGCGCAAGCCGTTCACGGTTCAACATGAATGCCAACCCTGATTAATAGGAAAATAAGGAAGTATTAGTACAAATAAGGCCACAAAGAGACCAAACAAGCCAAGGAGACATGACAAAACAAATTACCAAAGGCATAAACAAAGAAGCCAAACAATCCAAAGAGACATGAAAGGAATTACCTCCCATCATAATCACAAATGAGGTTGTCCAGAAGCTTCCACAAAACCACAGAAAAGAAGCCCCAAATATCGCAGCTACCAAAAGGCCAAGGGTGAAACCTATGGAAACGCCCACGAATGCAGCTATAGCCTGAGTGAATCAACATTTAATAAAAGTTTACAGGTGCAAAAATACTCTTGACAACATAACGTAGTCAGTAATCCATGAACAAAATGTTTTGAAATATGTCTGAAAATATAGATCTAGTTATTTTGCATTTATTTGTTTGGAATTAGAGAAGCAAACAGAGAGATGCAACACTTACCAAAGCAATAAGACACTTGAGCATCCCAACCATAGCAATTACTGACAAAATGCTACACCAAATAACCGAGAAAAAGGATGTTGTCCCCAAGCACAGAATGGAGTTGATGCCTCTTAGGGTACAGTCCAGCCAAACCATTGACAAAAGAAAAATTATGTTGCAAAAATGTATGAGCCACTTTACAATAACAGGATATGCTTGCTTAACACTCTGCCTAATACAATCATGGGTATCACAGATCTTTGTTGAGAGAGCAGCAAGCAAAGGCCTCTGCTTCTCGAGCCACTCAATTGCCAGCTTCCACATGGACAAAGCTGATAGCCTCAAGTTTGTAACAAACTCACTTCCAGAAATTTTCATATTTTCCTTCATATGTTTCAATTGAAAGCGATTAAGCAAGTATCCCAATCCAGACTCTGAATATTTAACACCTCTTTCACTGACAGGAAATGCTCCAACTTCTCCCTGCATTCTGGATGAGTCTGTCAAAGGGCTACTGCCACTAATTGAAGTGTTCATAGAAAAGTATTTCTTTGGATTATTTATTTCATCTACCCTCTGTTTCTCTTTTCTCTGAAACTTTCCAAAATTCTGTCTGATCCTGTTCTCATCAGCAGCATCGCTGGTTTTCCTCGTAATATCTACAGGACTACCTGGTATGCTACAATCTGGAAGCTGTTCACCAGGAAAAACCATCCCAGAAGATTCCAAAGTTTTCTTTTTGTGGTTTTGAAAATGGCGATCTAACCCATTCTTCTGTTGATTGCCTTTTCTAGCCATGTTATGTTTTATTTTTGGAACTTTAGTGAAAAGAAAGTTGAGTAGAAGCAATTCTAACTATCTTAAGGAACACATGATATGCCCAATTGATGTCATGTGAAAATCATAGGCTTTCAATGCCCAAGTCAATAAGCCAATCTCTGCATTGGGGAAAAAGAGAACTTCAAACTATTAATCCAATGCAAAAGGATCAAAAAAAAGAACTAGCATATTCAGTACAGATACAAATCCAAAAGTTAACAATTTACATGTACAAATTTGTCACGAAACTAGAGGGTAAAACATCAAAATGTATGTTAATCGTTCCAGGATTTCACGTGAATGAAGCACACAACCAAAACACAACTACTCAACTATATGTACAACTGTTTGCATTGACCAATTGTGAAGAAACAAAATAATATGATGGAACATGTAGCCTAGAGGCACAAACATAAGCGTTAAGAGTAAACTCTGCAACACCCAATACACTCTCCTAACGTTCAAGACTTTCATTCAAATGACTATAGAAAATATTTCTGCAAACATGTGAAGGTAATAACGTTGGCCATATACTCAAGCGGATCTTAAATAGGTAAATAGACTGCAAGGAGCAAGCATCGGTTGTATGTTAATAAGGGAAGCAAAAGTACATGCACTTAGGCGGAAAAGGAACCATATCATGGTCAAATGGGAATCGACCCACATAACTGACTGAAAAGTTAGGGCTAACCAAAGAAATCAAACCCAGAAAACAGGACAGAAACCCATGCAAAGAAATTGAATCAAACTTCTATCCGAGCACTTGTGGCTTCAGGTAAAACTATGAGAGAAGATAAGAAGTAATTACTCAGAGACCACCCATTGAAGATCCAAACCCCAAATTTGGAAGAAACATTTGGGATATAACAATAATAAGGAGAAGGAAAAAAAAAAGTATCCCCAATTGCGTACTAATCCCAAGAATGCCGTTAAGATCAAGAACCAATGTGAGGGAGTCCCAATCCGCCATTTCTTAAACAGAAATCCAATTTGAAACAAAATAAATAACGATACGAACATACCTTGAGGCTAGAATACTAAAGCTGCAAGTTTCCAGAGAGAAAGAGTGGTGTAGTTGCAACAAAGAAAGCCCAGCAAGCCCTGAAACCACCACATGAGAGCGCTAAAGATACGATTTTTAGAGCACACTGATATTTCCATTTTCTTCACTAAACTGTGGTTATATATATCTACATATATATAATTGAGCAATCTAAAGGAATATTAACGAGAACTAAAACAAAATGAACAGATAAAGAATAATAGACAAGAGTGGCAAAAAGAAGAAAAGGCTGTCTCAGAGTCTATCCGCGCAAGTGAAATTTTGTCAGAATCCCAGACCGGAAAGACATTAAAGAAAAGAGGAGATTTTTGCGGCCTTTTCTCTTCTGGTTTAGTCAAAATTGTTCTTTCCCAACAACGTCTTAGCTATTCCTCACTTCTCAGATTCTTACAAGCTAACCTCTTCGCTGGTGGATGTTGCTGTTGTCGTTGTTCCCTTCCTTCAGCTCTTGTCTGTTCGAATACGGGCTATACTCCTGTACTCTCTGTCTGTGTCAGTGTACGGCAAAGTCTGTGTCTTTTTGGCTTTGGGTGCGTGACTATGGTAATCTCGTCCCTTGGATTGACCACACCAACCACCATCACTTGTTTTACTCGTATTTTGTTTTCATCTTCAGGAACGGAATTAGACATTAAAGATTGATTACTACTTGTAAAACAATCCTCTGTTTTGATTTATATATAAAAGCTTGACTTTAATATAGAGATTAGAGACCAACGAAAAGAGTGATGGTGAGTATAATGATAATAAACTGAGTTAACGGTGTTGAAATATAACGAGTGATAGTTTGTCTTACATCGAAGAAAGAAAAAAAATAAAGCTAATATATAAGTCTAGTAAGCTACTCCATTTATTACCAATTAGTTTTAGGATGAAACTTCACTTAGACTTATATATGACCTAACTTTCTTTCTTGTGTAGGCCCGTAAGTCTATTGTAAATTTTAACATGGTATCAGAGCAGGTTGCTCTTATATTAGTCGTTAACACCTCAAACTGATAGATTATATCACGTATTAGACCTACACGTGAGGGAGGTGTGTTAAAATATAAAGACTGAAAGTTTGTCCCACATTGAAGAAAGATGAGAAAGAAGACTAATATATAAATCTAGTGGGTTACTTCACCTATTACTAATTAATTTTAGAATGAAACCTCACTTATATTTATATGTAACATAACTTTTTTTCTCGTGTTGGCGGTAAATGTATTGTAAATTCTAACAAATGGGACCCTTCTACGACATGGTTAGAGCTCGAGTTTGAGTTTGCTTGAATCGTCCGAAACAACATTATTTTGTAAGGCCAAGACTCGGGTTTGAGGATCAAAGCCCAGGTTAATCGAGCTTAACCCGAGCTTTTTGCTAATCCTAGACATACTCATTCCAATTGTACTAATCTCCTCTGTATAAGCTAAGATACGGATGGTAATAAATCAAATTGAGCAAGATCGGGGCGAAAAAACAAAGCAAATTGAAGACTTGAATTTGAATCCAAACTGAACTGAGTCTGAATAAACAAATTTGATTTCAACTTATTCAAACTCGAAACATATTAAAAGAAATCTATACTTTTTTGTTGAGTTAGGTTTAGATACCTAACCTGAACAGGTTCAAATCAACTCAAAAGAAATGCAAAACAAGATAAATAGGGCTTAGCTTGAATCAATTAAAATTTAATTTAATCAGCTAACTTGGACTAGATCTAACCAATTCGGGTTCAGATCCCAATGCCATCCCTAGCTCCGGATGATGAACTTTGTAAACAGACCTAGCATAGGATAGGCAAGGATGTTTAGCATATCAACTCCATCTGTTTAATTCTAATGGATTTTCTGCAGAATTACATTAGAAATCCAATTCCTACAGCTGCCATCTTTATCTGATGTCTGCTATAAGACACTCCACATTCCCTTGCATTTTCATCTTTCCATCACATAAAACTTTAAAAACCTGGCACAACTCGCAGGTCGTAAGAAAGATGGAGCGTCAATTGAACTTGAAAAAACATGTAAAAGACAACATAGTACCAATACCTCTTAGAGTCGAACTCTAAACATGGTATCTCAAACAAGAAGCCATATTCTTCTGATTGGCTTTCTAGTTTAAAGTCTCCACTCAACAAGGTTTCAGGCTTCAAGTCAGAGTTGTCACATAGGGAGGAATGAGATAATTCCAGACTTGAGATGCTCACCACATAACAATATCGTGAAAGGTAGTGTTTGCCTGGCTTTAACTGGTTGTTTGCAGATTGTGAATCAACAATCACAATTACAGCTTTTGAAGAGTTCTGAATTCTAGTCACATTCTGATCGAACAGAAAACCTCAGAGTTGCTGCTCTATTGCAAAAGTCTCTTTAAGTATGATTCTGGAAAAGAGAGGCAAAAAAGTGATTGAAACCAAGTGTAGGCATACTTCTGATGAAACCGGGAAGGGTAGGCAGATTCTGTGGTTCATCGAGAAAAGGTGACAAATCATGGAACCAGCTCATACATCAATGGTCATTTGATTCAGTTGGCATTGATGAGTTGGTATCTTCATGCCAAAATACCGATAGAAAGTTGACTCTTCAACACACCTCAGTTAATGGTGGAGACTGGAAATGTGAACTCCCTTCCATTCATGGGAGTTCAAATGACGTAGAGCTCTGACCTCTTGCCATCCTACTCTGAGAATTTTAAGTACAAATCTTCCACATGAGTGAAAAGACGAGCCTTCAGAAATGGCTGACTGGAGTGGAGGTAACCCAAAGAACTGGTCCTTAACTACTCATGATCCGCTAGCAAGAAGATGAAGTAGTTGATAACAAATATCAAGAGATAGTCAGCGACTTTTTCAAATAAGTTTGACGAAATTGTCATGATCCACGCAAATATATAGAACTGATACAAAGGGTGCTGAAAATGCCTAACCTTTATCAATTTGTTTATTTGGTTAATCACTTTCAAACCTCTTCAAATTGGGAGCTCAAACTCAAGTCCTCGCCAGCTCTACAGCAACTGCCTCAGAGGTTCTGTGGCTGCTAGAATAACAAATATGAGAGAAACAACTACGCAGCCTGCGAATAAACCCGTTCTGGTTGAAATAAATGGTGTTCAAGATACAATCGAAGAACTGAAGATATTGAAGGCTATCGAACAGTGTAGTGAAAACAACAAGACTTAAAATTGAGTAATTAGAGTACAAGAAACATTAAGTAAAGGAATTGGTGTGCAACCTGACTTCTCATAAAATCCTTATGGAAATGGTTCATAAAAGAATTGTTGTGCAATCTAATTTCTTACACGAGCCCAGATACGAAAATGATCATAACTGAACATTGCCTTGTTCCAATTGCAATTGACACTGTGAAGTGACGCATAGTTAATGCATCTGAACCTTGTACACAGAGGTGGCTAGGGTAGAAAGTTGCATATATCACAATAAGCAATAGCTTCCAGGCATATCTCAAAGGACAACTTTATTTAGTTCATAATAGGGAGTAAAAGACTAGCATAGTATTCATTCACAATACATTTCAAAGATCCGAATGAATATGAACAACATAACGGTTCAAACAAGTGTCGGTCTTTGCAACAAGTAATTTTCTACAAGAAGAATATTGAATCCCGGCCATGCCCTAATTACAGGAAGAGATTGTGCTGCGAAATGAATGTGCTGAAAACCACAGAGGCAGTGAAAAGCTGTTCTCCACAGAATACATCTCCTTCCACACTCCACTCCTTCGATGATACACCAAAACCTGTCTATGGGTTGCCAGGAAAACATATTCACCAGTCTGGCTTATTGGAAAAATACCAGGCACCATTACCCTGATACATCTCAAACTCACCCTATCAACCACATGCCATTGCTCACTCTGATAATCACTCATCACCCAAATTGTCATCCATGCATCCGAAATCTGAATAACAGACAAGCATCCATCCAACTCAAGCAAATAAACCCTACTCCCAACTCCATAACTCACTTGCTCTGGCAAAGAAATCTTCCTCCAAACATCTAAATCCAAATCTAATGCAAGTATAAACAAACAACTACCAGTTAGCCAATGAAGTGATCGATTTACAAAAACAACTTGATTTTTATTCATGTGTGTAAAATGTTCATTTTGAGATGAAATGAACTTTCTCCATGCATTCAAACCTGAATCAAATATCAAGCATATGAACGTTCCATCTGGTCTATGACCAAAAGTACGATGATAACCAGCCAACACAACATTAAACTTCTGCATAGACAAATTGCATGCCAAACCAACTAGAGCGGCATCACCATTAGGATAAAACCTTGTCACAGGCCTTTCTCTACTCTTAGGCAATAACTTAAACTCTCTAGTCATCGGATTGCAAACATAATAAACACCCTTGTGAGGAATACTTGAACAACACAACAAACCGTTACTCGAAGCCCTAACTTTAACTCTGTCTCTCAAGAAATCTAAAGAGAACTCAGAAACGCCCCTTCGCTTATCAACGCATATCAAGTTAGATTTGGCATCTGATGAATCCGAAATGTCAACCACTACCATCCGGTTCTTGGCAGATACTTCGTTGTAAAGTTTAATGAAATACTTATCTGATGATAATCTGAACCAATGCTTGCACACAGCTTTGGCTCTGAATAAGGGCTTCACAGGCAGTCTTGCAAGGATTTGAATTGTAACTTCATCAGGAAAAATTCCGTCTCTAGAAGACATAACTCACTCCAAGAATCAAAAAGTGAATCCAGGTACACAATTGTGAAACCAGAAAGGAAACGCGATATCCTTACCAGAGGGTAATTCGACGTGGATATTACAAGGATCTGGGTGTAGAAAGTTTTCAGTTATACCCTAAGAAATGGTCATTTGAGTAAGAAAAAGATCGTGTCCTGCACGATTCTGCGCAGCCATCGACAAATCGCAAAAATGGGTTTTGACTACAACGATATAATTAGAATTGGATTGTGTTATTTAGAAGGTGATCAAAGTAACAGATACAGAATCTCACACAGAGTTCGTCAACAAACGGAATATGCCCGTGAAATTGCTATTTTCCACTTCGAAGATGGGCTTCGGTTTTGGTGGATCTCAGGCTCAGACTTTCACGAAGTGATCCAAAATGTCAGGACATGGACATCGAATGAAACTCAAAACCCACGACGAGTATGATGTTTTTCCAATGTTTATGCCAGTAACTTGATCTGCCAATCCACAGCTTGTGGAGTAGACTTTAAATTTCAAACTACAAAGCCGAAGGCTTTCACTTTTTGTGAGGCCATTAGTACGGGAATTTTAAAATAGCTTTTTTTTTTTTGGAAAAGCTTTCGTTCAATGGACTATTTAGAAACATAAATTTTTAATTTTAATTATATTTTATTTTATAATAAATATTATTTATACATATAAATAATATTTAAAATATGTTAAACAATATGTAAAATATAATATATTAATTATT
>JANZLD010000237.1:95949019-95959757 GCA_026413575.1 Erythroxylum carthagenense
AATATAATTAAGTAAAATATAATTAATTAAAATAGAATTATTCATTAATTAAAATATTGTGATAAAATATTTAAAATATCATTATAATTAATTAATTAATTAGTTACAATATAATTAATTAAAATATGATTCATTAATTAATTAAAATATTGTAATTAATCAATATATTGTAATTAATTAATTATAATATAATAAAATTTTATTTCTCAATATTTTTTACAAACCAACCACTATCAATAGTAATGGTAATCATTCATTCCTCTTAACCAACTATTATAATTATAATAATTATTATAATATCAATTCTCATTCTTTACTAAATTTATTCTCATTCTTATTACCATTTTTTTATGCGAACTAACCACCCCTGAGTCTTGTGAATTTGAAAAACAAAAAACCTCATTTACTTCGTTTTATTTTATTTGTTTATTTTAATAAGAGTCTTGTAAATTAATAATGATTTAGAATATTCAATTAGTTCGACTAGTTCAACTGTAAAAACTTTAAACCGTATAATTTCTCAGCTCGATTTATTTTAATAACTATTATTGTTACAAATTGATCAGTTTATTAATTAATTGGTTAATTTTTATAAATTAATTAATTTTTATTTAACAAAATTTTAATTAAACTTCAAATTCTTTGATAGATAAGAACAATCTCTTCCAACCATTTAAATTTTTTTAATTTTATTCAATTTTTAGTCAGATTTATCCAGGTCTAATACCGGTTGAACCTTTTGAACTTTAAATCTACTATCTTACTGGTTTAACTTTCGGTATGGTTTTAAAAACATTATAAATTACACTACCAAATAATGTTTTTTTTTTCTTATCTGATTAGAAGAGGACAAAAAGAAGGAATTATGTAATATAGGTAAACTTAATTGACAATTATAATTATTTTATAATTTAAATTATATGTGCATAATTGAATTGTCATTCATTGAGTAGGAGGGAAATTATAAAGATAACACTGCAGAGAACTTGAACGTTTAAAGAAAAATAAGATAAAAGGAGAATCTTCCAATATTGGATTCATAATGTGACCTCTTGCTATTTTATTAAAAAACTATGAAAATATATGTTAGTTTCCTAAATTAGAGAGCCATTTAGTTTCTTTAGATCATTAACAAAAAATAAAAATTTTGGTATAGATGGGGACATTTTGTATTAAGATTCAAAAAGTTAATTAAAATATGGTAACTAAAAGCAACATCAAGATTTAGTGAGAGTCCCACCGAGACGTGAGGTCTTAATATGTAGCTTCACTTTTATCTCGTAGAGAGGTTATTTTAAATAAATTTACATGATAAAATATGAAAAGTAATTACTATAAATTTAAACAAAAGATAACAACTGATTGATAAAGATTGCACGTGTTTTGGATCTTTTTATATTATTTTAATATAATTAACTAAATTAATTTAAGTTTAAGTAATTATATTAAAATAATGCTTAATTAACACAAATTTTAATTAGGATAATGTTAAATTTTAAATGTCATCCTAAGATAAGATGGATTGAAAAAGAGTGTTCATTGAAGTTGGTGAGCACATTGGAGAGTGCACAGGAATGCCAAACCTATCCTCTTTAGGGGTCAACATTCAACATCTACTTCATAGTTACCTAAAATATATCTATTTTTAAATTTTAGGCAACTTTTATTAGTAACCCTTATTTAATTTAATTCAAGTGGCCTCCATTATTGGTTTCCCTGTTTAGGAATAGGTAATTTATAGTCAATTATTGTTTCATTTGTGTTTTCTACTACCAATAGTATTAACTATTTGTAGGCTTTATCCTTATCCACAAAATCAGATTATAGCTACAATTTCCAAGACAAGAAATGATTGTGACACACAACTTTTTAATCACTTAGTAAATTTTAATAATTTGATTGATAATGGAGTGACCCATAAATATAAATTAAAATGTTTTAAATGGATCAATTCATGGGTTAAATCAGGCTCAACCCGATATGAGACCTAATTTTTTAAAGTGAAATGACAACATATTTTTTAGAAGAATTAAGCATTCAGTAAGTTTGAGATTGAAAAAAACATGTTATTTTATACTTTTAATTTAAAAAAATTAGTAAGATCGACCCACGGGTGACTCATTATCATCCATAATTTTATATATAATTTTTTAGTAAATGTTAAAATGCTTATATTGAAATTAAAATTTTTGATTTGTTAATTAATAAAAGGCAATTAATTGATAGTGATCTCACGTAAGAAATTTTATTTTGTGGATGTTGACGGTACTGTCACCACCTTGGCTACCACTGACCAACCAATTGGTCATATAAATACCCTTTTCTTTAATATACACATACATAGTTAGAAAATGACATTTTGGAAAAGACCATTTCATTGGAAAACTGATAATGATGTATTAATATCTTATTCCTGAATATATTTTATTTTTAATTAGACTTAGTCTAAAATTAATAGTTTAAATTTAAATTTAAATTAAATTAATTTTAAATAAAAATATATTATGTGGCTCAATTTAACTAAATTATATTATTTTATTATATAAATAAATAAAAAATTAGCTGATCACATAATTTGTATGACCCAGTCAACAAAATGAAGGAAGTCAACCTTCTTGGATGTTTCCTGACAGGAATTTGATAGTTGTACTTCACCACCTACACGCCTTCGATGTCTGAATGCTACACACTTCCAGATATTCTATCTTCCTCTTCTTCTCTATATATGTTCCTCTTCTATCTTATGTAATCTTCGTCCATAACTATACTCCTCTAACCTTCTTCCTCTTTCAACCATTCCTCTTCTCTTCCTCTTCCTCTTCCTCTTCTCTGCAACTATAGTGTAAGTGACAAGCTTTTTCACGTATAGTTATAGCCTGTTTGAGTATAAGGAAATAGCCATGGTTGTTGCATCTCCAACTCAAGCTCGAGCTGAGAAGGTTCAGTCCGTCGAGTTGCCTGTAATAGACCTCTCAGCTTCAAGATCAGAGGTGTCAGGACTCATTGTCAAAGCCTGCCAAGAGTTTGGTTTCTTCAAGGTGATCAACCATGGCGTTTCTGAGGACGTTATTTCGAGAATGGAACAAGAAGGTCTCAACTTTTTCGCTAAACCAGCTAACGAGAAGCTGCAAGCTGGACCTGCCAATCCCTTTGGTTATGGCTGCAAGAACATAGGCTTTAATGGCGACGTTGGAGAGGTTGAGTATCTTATGTTCAACACCAACCCTGTTTCCATTTCTCAAAGATCCAAAACCGTATCTGGTGACCCAGTGAAGTTCAGGTACTCTTAGTACAGTCTCTTTATCACTCGTATGTCAACTTTAGAAGAAAAATATCTGCATGTCGCACCATCTTTGGTATCATATCAATCAGTTTTCTGCTTATAGTTTGCTTGTTTCTTTCACTTTCCAATTTGAAAAAGCAATACAATAACCTTGAAAACTAGCAAATCGGGTATAAGGCTGAATGGTGGTAAATACTGCAGAATCTGACTGCTGACAGGTCGAGCAACACATGTAGCTGAAACGTAACCATTGTTTTCTTTATTTTATAGTTCTTCGCATTATTGAGGTAATAATAAATAATCTTAAACCATTTCCTTAGTAATGTTACAAGATAGAATCACCGAAAAAAAAGGTCTTGAGAATGGTCTGATTCTCTTCTCCTAGAAGGTGGGATAACATGTCAGACACATAGGCTTTTTCGCTTCTCTGTCACTTCACTTCCATCTATGTACCCACCCATTTTGGATTGACAAGTCAGGGAAAGGTCCAATCAAATCCAGAGAAACTAAGATTAAAGAGAAAAAACCCTATGCCCTACAAGAACAGGAGGTGATGATTATGAGTTTTGTGTATGGATTGGATTGGAGGTGCAATGAAAACTGATGTGATGATTCTTTTCTGGTCCCTGATGGATGTGGCAGCTCTGTGGTGACTAATTACATTGACGCAGTTAGAGAGGTGGCATGTGAGATACTAGATATGATGGCAGAGGGAATGCGGGTCCAGGACACGTCAGCGTTTAGCAGGATGATCAGGGACGTTGATTCTGACTCAATCCTCAGGCTCAATCACTACCCAGCTATACCTATACTACAGAATACTAGAGACCCGTCAGTATCATCTCCTTCTTACAAGGTTGGCTTTGGAGAACATTCTGACCCTCAGATCCTCACCGTCTTGAGATCCAACGACGTGGGTGGCCTCCAGATTTCATTAAATCACGGTCTGTGGGTCCCTGTTCCTCCTGACCCAACTGCCTCTGGGTCAATGTGGGTGACCTGTTACAGGTTTGTTCCACCGCTCTCATGTGGTAGCATTAATACTGCATTAAAATTTAAGAAACAATCTTGTAATTTGAGAATTTATTTAACACACATTCAAAAAATAACAATCGCAAATCTTTTTTCAATAAAGGTGAAATGGACTGATGGTAACTAAGGAATCCTTCCTGTAGATTATGAATTGAGTTATTGATGTTGTCAGTGGAGTGGGGACTCACTTCTTACAGGTTCCCATCAAATGGGGGAATGTCAGCAGTTCTATTCTATTTTCGAGTAACTAGCTAGTTTCAATTCACAGGTCGGCTTCAGAAAGTTTTCAACTTGCTGTACTTGAAACGATAATTTTTACTTCATAAAGTACCTCAGGTTTTGAATACTGTATCCACCAGACTCCTTTTTTTCGGATATCTCGGAAGATTTTTGAAGTTTCTGATGTTGACATAAATTAAGCAGGAGCTTTACAGTGAAATGCCACTCTTTTTTCGACTTGCAGACTATGCCACTAACTAGGGCCTTTTCTCTTTTGCTAAAATGAAGTCGAACTTGTTAGGGAAACCGATTTGAAGATAAAGCTGATGTTTTTTATGCGTTCCTGTTATGTCTCTGTTTCCTCTGTCTAGGCTATGACAAATGGGAGATTCGTTAGTGTGAGGCACAGAGCTCTTACGATTTCATACAAGTCAAGAATATCAATGGCATATTTTGCTGCACCACCACTTCAAGCAAGGATCTCTGCACCGCCTGAGATGTTCACACCGATCAGGCCTTTACTGTACAGGCCTTTCACTTGGTCTGAGTACAAGAAAGCTGCGTACTCTCTACGGCTTGGAGATAGCCGACTCGACCTCTTCAGGATACGAGGAGGTGACGAATGAATCATTTGCTTTAAATAATCTGCATCACTTGGAAATGGTTAAAGGCCGTGTCTTTTTGGTACCCAGATAGGAAAATTCTGCTTCGAAATGGTTAAAGGTCGTTTATTTTTTATGCCGAGATCGCGGAAATTCTTGCCTGGAAATAGTTAAAGGTCGTGTCTTTTTGGTGCCCAAATAGGCGAATTTTGTTCAGCAATCATCAAATGTAGTTCCTGCTAAAGAGGGAATGGCTTTTGCAGTTTCTTAGTGTGGTCACTAATGTAAAAGTTTCTATTTCAGCACGCTGAAGTCTATGTTCGGTGATTATGATGTTCATATATGAAACAAGCTTGCCAGAAAATGCTTCAGATAAAATTTCAAGTGTAGGAACTAGGGAAAAGTAGGATATACTACCATGCGAGTATATGAAAGGAATTTTATTGAAGATTCAAGGTTAATACAAGTTAACTGTTTCTGTGGCTTCTGCTGCTATGAAGAAGCCATAGAAATAACAATGGAGGCTCTCCGAAAACAGAGCCAACAAATTCAGATCGTTTCTTCGGTACAGTCCCGTGAAGGGTTACCAGAAGTTAGATAATGAAATGGAAATAAATCATAAAAATCTGAGTAGCATTAATTATTCACATGAAAAGGTTAAAGACTAGCCTTCTTGGCCGTTCTTTTCCCCATACTCAGCAACTACCTCTACATGCCTCAGCAGGCAGGTAGATACCGAAAGACTATGCGTGACTTTTCGACTTTGCTGCCAGGCGTGAACATTTTTTCCGGCCAGTTTTGTTAAGAGCACAAACACAAGTCTCCAGGATGTCATAATCCTCCTCCCAGAATAACAGTGAGGCCTTCTCTGGTTTCTCTAAGAGCATCTTGGATGTTAAGAAACCGGCAATTGTCCATGTCTGGCGAAGTCGTGCCTGCTTGCCAATGAACCTCCCGCTACGTGTGTCGTAGTACTCAGGCCACAGATCTGCAGACAACCTCTTCTCCGCTGACGCGACAGCCTTTTGTGCAAGTTCTAGTCTACCCATCTTGATGCATGCCAAGGTAAACTGGATAACAAGTGTTGATGTCAGGGAATATCTTTGAAACAAAACCAATAAATTCCAGAATATCATTTAACATAATTGTAGTTAGAATAATATTATGTATACCTGCCATAGAAGTGTAGGCCAAGATCCACCATTGTGATATGACCATGGGCTGCAACATTCAAAGAGAATTAGCATAGAGAAAAGGTTGCCAATTCGAATCAGTAAATGCCATTGTAGCTGTTATAACAAAATAGGAGTCTCACGTATTTTTAGGATCACTGCCAGTAATTATTCGCCATTCTTCAGACTCCAAAGCAGGGTAACAAATTTTAAGAGGCATACGGGCCACAAGATCGTCCCATTTAGCCTCAATCAAGTTGAGAATACCATTGTTCTGTTTTTGAGTTCCTAAGGAGGAAACAATGGCCCAAAGATTTCCAAGAGTGAAAAATCTAAAATCCATATGGGCAGGTTGAAGATTCCCAATGAGGTAGCCACCCTCCTCAGGGATCCAATCCACAAGCCATGAAGGAATTTGATCTGGATAGATGTTAAACTTGTTGACTGCATCTTGGGAATATTCCTCAGTGTGGTAACGATATATCTCATTGATCTTCTTCATATCCACCCAGTAGTACTCTCTGACATGAAATGACAGAGCACTGAGTCGGTTATTGATGGCAGCCACCAAACTTTTCGTTCCATCATTGACAGTGAGCATCTCACGTGCGCAGCGCAAAGCAGTGTAAAATAAGGCCTAGAACATCATATCGGGTAAAGCATGTGAAAAACTAAGCATGTTTAGTTGCATGCAAAGTAAAGCTATGAATGAAGTAATATGGCAAAGCAGACAATGAAAACGATGCAAGTATGCGCTCGAGGAAGGGGAATGTTGCTAGGATGTTACAAGAGACAGTTAAATTACGTCAAGTCAAGAAGCTCCTGCATCAAATTTTCACTAGTCACTTGTTTCCTAAAAATAATTTGTTTCGTAACCAAAGACTTCTAGCTCAACCCTTGGTCTAGTTTCTAGAAGTAAATGTAGCTCTAACTCTGAATCTTTACAACAAAATATTGATGAGAGGAAGTTTCAATAATGCATGGATTCTGCTCAGCTTACTTGGATTTCGAGCGGATGTCCATGAATGCCCATCCTTCTATCAATCATGCACGACCCATCAGTGACAAGTAGAGTTGGAAACATGTCAAATCCATCGGTCAAACACAAATTGAGTACGAGTCTTATGCCTGTCTGGACATCAACCCTCTCTTGCAATGCATAGTCACCTGTGATCTTTCCATAAGCTCTCAACAAAATTATCCACCACAGCCCTGTATATAGAACAAATAATTGCTTTAGATTCCTGCAGTTCTAGACACATAATAGTTCAAACAGAACTACAATGATAATATACAGTGTGCAATCAATTTCCTTTTACCTGAATCTACAGGAGCTACACGCCCAATGGCTGATTCGCCAAAATCAGGGTCCAAAACCTCCTCAAGTGCTCCATCGCTTCCTTCTAGAGGCACAGATTTAACTTTGAAACTTGCAGGCATCAGCCCTTGGCCAGGACTGTAACAGTCCACTGTCTTCTCCCAACTCTAGCAAAACAAGAGATATTTTCTAGCTCTGTAAATAAAAATGCACACTAACTTTTTTATCCCCGTGGAAAAGCATTAAAGGTGATCATGCATATTGAGACCAATACTATTATGTCACATCCCCAGCAAAAGTAGTTAATTCATTTTTGAAAGTTTCATCCTTTGCAACAATTGAAGTTCTCACTCATGGCTACCAGTGGTACAAAACACAAACCTTCTAGGTCATTTCTTCTGTGCATTGGTTCCTATTTAATAAGAGCTAAGAAGGCGATTAAAACACTGCTATAGCAAGCACTAAGTTAAATGAGCCTACCAATAATGTATCAAATCTTTTTAAAGACAAGAATGATTGAAAAGAATAATATTTTGCGAGAATGTGTAAGCATGTCTTTACACCAATACTCTTTGATTGATCTTCTATGGGGCCTCTACTTCATGAGGAAGTCTTAGGTACAAGATAAGCATGTTTAAGGGAATGAGCATGTTGAGCAGTTCAAAAAATGAAGTACCTGTAATTGCAGTGTGTGAAGAAGAAAATTCTTGACTATCTCCGCATCTCCTTTAAGTAGAAAAGCAAGTGCAGATGGTACAAAATCCCGAATGAAGACTTGATCATAGTTCAATGGCTGCTTATCAGCGGGATCATTAGCAGCAACAGTCCCCACTGGATTGCCACAATAATTCACAACGGCATCTTGGAGCAACTTCCATGCCTCCTTTTCAATCTCAGACACGTCTCTCTCAACTCTAGGAGTAGCCTCATTCAAACCCTTTAAAAAATCTATATTTACACCAGATCCATTTATCTCTACCCTATCAGACTTATCTTCTTCTTTAATTACATCATTTTCTGTTTCAATATTCTCAATCACCAAAGGCTTTACATTCAAGCCACCTTGAATGTAAATCCTCTCGAACCCTTTTTCATTAACATTAGACTCTACAGATGTTGAATGATTTCTAAAATCAGAAGCAACCTTGGGGACTACCAAAACGCCCCTTAAGCCACCTCTACGATCACGTAAACTCGACACAAAAACCCTAGCTTTACCCCAATTCAAATTGGGAGAATTAAAAGCCCTAGAATTCGGATCAAACACAGACTTATAACCCCTGATTTGAGATCCATTACAGCTAGCATAGCAGCATATTCTACGGCTAGGAACGGAACTTGGATGTGATTTCGACAAATTATGTTTAACAACAGGATTATTCAGCTTAGGAAAAGAAAATCCAAAAAGAGCAGAGCTTTTATAACTAACCAAGATTCTGCAACAGGGTTTCATAGTAGACGTCCCAATACAGCTACTAGTACTCATACTTGAATCTTAGTATGCGTATAAACTATATGTGCAAAAAGAATCTAAACCCACTTGGAAAAATGGGAACAACCCTCAATGCAAAGTATAGATTTTGGGGATTTTACGTATGTATACAAAGCTAATTCACTCTGTTAGTCTTCAAAAATGGAAGAACAGAGTTGAATAGTGAAACAGTATGTAATATACCTAAAATAGGAATCAAAAGAAAGCTAGAAACTTGAAGAACCCGAAAACCGTTGTTACTTACAGTTAAAGAGACGATGATCAACAGAATCGTAGGAAATATAGAGAGAGAGAGATGGTCCGTAGATCGATGAAAAAGAAGAAGGTTAGGTACTTTTATAGACAAGAAAAGGAGAAAGTTCGTGGATGCAGAAATTGTTGTAGTCAAAGGACAATTTTGCCCCCACATGTGACTTGTTCGTTTGATATTATCCTCCACGTCATTACGATTACACCCTCCACATAATATTTTTATATGAGCAAATAATATTTTTTCAAAAAATATATTAACAAAATTACAAACAAGTTATAATAGTAATTATTCGGATTTGATTCAAATAATTCACTATATACGCATATATTAATATGTAAATTCAACATATAAAAATTTCAATTATTTAAGATCAAAATTAATAAAATAAATCTTACATTGATTATAATTTAAAATTGTGATCTAAGAGTTTATCTTAAAATTGAGGCTAAATAATTTAGAATTTTGATCTAAAATATTATTATTTTGTAAAATTAAATAAAACAATATTATTTAAATGACTTAAATTATATCAATTTTAAGTGGAATCAAAATCATTTTTAAATTAAAATTAAATTAAAATGAATCAGATCTATAATTAAACTTAAAAATACAGTGTGTACATAATTTTATTATTTAAAATCCTTTAAATAATAAAATAATTTTATTATCAAATAATTTCTTTAAAATATATAATTTAAGAACTATTTAAATATAGGTTGAAAGAGTTAGGTAGAAAATGTTGTGCATTGCAAGGAAAGGGTAATAATGGTAAACTGAAAAAGAAAGTAGAGCCGTGAAGTATTGGACGGGCGTTATTCAAGTGGATAAAGGGCAAAAGTGTCCTTCAACATTCGCATTAACCAATGGACACGGCCCGACCCGACCAGACCAGAAGTTGTATGTTCTGTCCTGTTTCCGTAATGAAGGTAATAAAATAAACGTGCACAATTCACGAAAACATGTCACTTTTCTTTTTTTTTTGTAATGAATGGAAATAGAAGTACTTTGTCTTTGAGGAAAATGTCAAATATTACAACTGGTAAAGTTCAACAAACGATATTTTGTAAAAAAGAAAAAAAGATATTTTGTGCTCTGATATTTTTTATTATTATGATATTTTTCATTTTATAAACAAACTTATTATATAGTTGTGTATAAGCTAATTTGTAAGATCACTATTTCATTATGTCCAAATTTTCGCAATATGGTGGGATATAGTTAAATATAAAATGTTGGGAAAGCTTATATGTGAACGTAAGAAAAAAGATTAATATATAAATTTAATGGACTGTTTCATTTATTGGTAATTGATTCTAAGATAAACTTTACTTGAATTTATGTGTAGTTTCACTTTTCTTCTATTATAG
>JANZLD010000237.1:95959857-95998074 GCA_026413575.1 Erythroxylum carthagenense
TTCACTTTTCTTCTATTATAGATTCGTAGGTTTATCGCAAATATAACATTAAAAAATAAACTTAATTTTGAAGATAATAAAATTGATATAATCAAATTTAGATTTAATTTATTAAAAATTATATTAATCAATTTGTATATTAAAATAAGTTTATGAATTACTCGTGCTTAAAATAAGTTGAGTGGTCCGTGAACTTTTGAAGTGGTCCCCAATTTTTCTTTGTATTATTTTAATTTCATTAAAATTAATATTATTAGCTCGTGGAAAATGATGAAAAGTTGAAAGTGTACGGGTGCCTCCTGTATCTCCGACGTCGTTTTCGTTATCTCTTTGCCAAATTCCATCAACGAAAACGCGTTTCATGTCGTTTATGGACCCACACGTTGAAGCTAATAAGTTGAAGTGGGTACACAAAAGTTTACTTAAATGGGCTGACAAGAAGCTTCCTCTCGTTTGGTCCATGAAACCCAACTAATATCAATTGGGCTTCAAATTGGCTTACTTATATACACACATCAATTGGGCTTGGCCATTGGCATTTTAGTGCTTAACCATGAAGTAGGGTTTCAACATTTGTTGCACAATTCATACCTCACCCCCTTCCCCCGATCATTATGTTTGATTGGATTTAAGGTTAAAACGATACCGTTTGTTTGTTTGAATTGATTTGCGTTTAGAACAGTGCACAACATATGTTACTACTTCAAGTGGAAGTATTGACATTTTCTGTCCATTCTCGTACATAAATCAATAACTTCTTCTGTCCATCATCACTTTCTATACAAACGCTTCACGCAAGAGAGACTGAAAGTGAAACGGGTCATCTTAAGAAAATGAATGATTAGAAATAAAAAATATATGTATAATTTATATTAATGAGCATGTAAATTTGCATGTCAATTATTTCATTTTATAAATTATATATTAATCTCGAATTTTTATAATTAATTTCTTGTTCAGAGAGAAACTTTAAACATATTTTGAATATAGGACACCAATCAAAATTAAGATAATTAATAAATTAAATTATAAAATATAATCACAATTAAACTTATTATTATAATTTAATGTTTATATATTTCACGGTTCCCCCAAGAAAATAGAGTTGACCATTTAAGTAATTTAAGGTGTACGTGTTTGGGGTAATGAGAAAAAAGGTATGGGTATGAAATGAAAATTTATGCTTGGTATCAACTTATTATTAAAGAGATAACACTTTCATTCCTCTATTTTTAGCAATGCTCCATTCTTCATAATTATCAAAAGAATGAGATTAATTTTTAGCAATATTTCATTTTCATTTTTTTACTATATTTATTCATATTCTCATTTTCATTCTTATTACCTTCTGTAAATCAAGCGCCTCTTTAATATAAAACTTGCAAATGAACACTTAGGATTGAGTCAAAAGGCGGATGAGAAAACATATGACATTGTCTTTGCGTTTATTTTCTAGGTGAAGTGGAAATTTAAAAATATAAAATATTGAGATATAAAGTGTTTAGTAGCTCCTTAATAATTAATTTTAGTTTTATTAAGGGGACTAATGGGATATGTATAAATAAAAAGTTAGTTTTTTAACACAAATAATAATAATAATAATTACTATCATTTTATTTTCATCTTCTTGATCATTTTACACGTGGCAGATGTTAACACTTCGGAGAGTTGGGGACCACATTGTTGGGTTCTCTCCTAGACACGCAGCCTACAAAGATTCCCCGCCGCCATCCACTTCTCTTTCTCACTGTACCCTTACGTTTTATCCATCACGTGTTGTTTTGCTCCCACGTGCCAAGTTTCTTCCTTTTTATCATTATTTTTCTTCTTTGTAGATGATAAGAATTGTAATTACTTCACGCCTCTTTTCATCAATCAAAGACCTATTGAAACGAAAACTAGTGAAATTATTACAAAAATGCATTTCATGAAGTCCAAATCTTTATTAATTATCCATTAATTATATCGATATGATATGATAGTGATATATTTGTCTTCGAAATTTAAAAAATTAATTTATTAATAATCATATAATTAATTTATCAATTACACGGAATCATAATAGATTAAGTCAAAATTAATGAGTTCTCGTGCCATTAAAGCCAAGACAAGAATCGGATCAAATTTGATTTTGTACTATATACTATGATTAGCCTATTGCTTTGATCATCACTAAATACATATTATCCATACTTAATGTTAATGGATAACTTAATTAAATACCATAATTACACGAAATCCCAACGATGCTATGCCTCAAAACTATTGTTAATTAAGTTCTAATCAATAATTTATGTTGATTAATCTAATAATATATAACACTCGTGATAAGTTTTGAAGCAAGGACATGTCATGCGAAGGTGGTGGAACCAATTATGCTTGTATCTTCTTATAAATATATTATAGAAATATGTAGAAAAGGTAACAGGCTTGTGAGTGCAATGAATTATTATTAAACGAGACTATGTTTTAAGCCAACATAAAATATAATTAAAAGAATTTTAAATCAAGAAATCACTCCTTAATTTAAATGATAAATATTACTATAATTTATCATAAATACGATTGTCTCTTCTCTAATTGGGTTTGTATAATTCGGAATTGTAATAATTCACAACCATAATATATAATTCACAACCCGTAATTTAAAACCTTAAACTCTCTTTTATCTCTACTTTTTTTTTTGATTTGCATATATGTAAAAAACGTACAATTGTTTTCCCTTCACTAACCCCTCGACTTTAGTGTTCTTCTCTACAATTAAATTCCAATCAGAATTCAGACACCAATCTATCTCTCTGGTCTGTTCATGTGTTCTTTCACATGTTGATGCTGCTGTTGTTGAACTGCTGCTGTAGGAAGCATATGTCCTCGATGTTCCACAAATTGTCGGAAGCATCTCCGCCGCCTAACCAGGGATTGTTCTGATCCATACCCTGGAATTCCAATCCTTGATTGAAGTAGCTCGATGGGCTAGTTATGGAGTCCGAGAAACCAATCTGACCAGCTCGAAAGTAACTATCCGCATTAGGGTTGTGATTAACCGGGAAGTAGCATTCATTAGTCAGGTCCGAAACCGGCGAGACCTGAGCTCCGAACGAGTCCGAAGTGCCCGAATTCTCAGGAGTGTAACTACAGTTCACGCGTGGTTGAGACAGGACCAAATTCTGGCTCCTACCCATGTCTCCGTTGTTGATGGGTTGATGATTGGTCATGAAGTTACCGTTAATAACGGTGCTCACCGTACTGTTAGTAGCCGTGCCGGAGGCGGAGGCGGCGGCCGCATTTGCAGCTTGGATTCTTTCGACCAATCTCGGCATCCATAGGTATTTCATGGTGTCTTTGAACTGTTTACTGTTCACGTCACACTTGAGTTGTTTTGCGTGCTTTTGGACGCGGGTTCTCCAGTAGTTTTTGATTTCGTTGTCTGTTCTTCCCGGCAAGTGCTGGGCAATCTTGGACCAACTGCAACATATTAACATCAGATTAAGGATATTGTACGAGAAAGCTGTTTGTTTCCCGGCCCAGAAAATCTAATATATATATATACAAACGCTTGAAAGATCTATCACGTACCGGTTGCCCCATCTGGAATGGAGCTCCAGAATGACGAGTTGTTCTTCGAGGGTTATGTTCCCGCGTCGAACATCTGGTCGGAGATAGTTGAGCCATCTTAATCTGCAACTTTTTCCAGTTCGTTTCAGACCTGTGTAGGTTTCATTGAATGGATTTTAAGTAGTTGGTAAAGTTAATTAACGTGTAATTAACAGATCCATTAAAGGAAAAACTTGCTCGCTGATCAACTTTCTCTAGTAATCTATATACTAAATGATTGAGTTGATGTGCACAGAGAAAGAGTCAGAAGTTGGGTGAGGGAGAGATGAAGAGGACATGTCAGACCAAAAGTTGGGTGAGGGAGAGATGAAGAGGACATATCAGACCAATTTTGATGTTTGGTTCTTGGAAAAATATGCAGAAAATTTTCCCGAGAAAAATATAAAGAAGAGTGTGAGAAAAAAAAAGAACTACTTGTTTAGTGACGTACCTGCACTACGAGCAAGAGAGTTCCAACGACCCTCACCATGAGTGGCAATGTAATTGATGAGCTTCAAGTCCTCTTCAACAGTCCATGGACCCCTCCTGAGGTCGTCGTCATCACCAACCATGATCTCATCTTGATCATCGTCACTAATTTGTGCGGTGGATGATAAGGAAGGAGGGCTGTTCTTGACGTTCCTGGCCTTAACATCCATGCTCATATGAGATGATGATCAGAGTGGTGTTTTGCCTTGAATGGAGAGACTGATTGATTGTAGGAGAAAAGGCCGTTTGATATGGAGAGACTTTTTGGGTCAAGGAGAGGAAGAGAAAGTGAAGGGGAGAGAGGGATGGATTAGTACATGAAGCTATAGAAGGTGGGCTTTTATAGATAATAAAAAAGTCGGCATATGAGAATGAGATATATGGCTCCAATAGTAAATTTCAAGCATTAATTTAGATGTGAACATTTGTAATTACGATAAATAAATCCTAATAATAAATAGTTTACATTTGTAATTTTAAAAAATTATATATAATTGTAAAAAATATATCCATAAATAAAAAAGTGATATTGACACTTTGAACTTTGACTACTTGACTTTTTTCCTTTCTAATGGAGTTAGTGGAAATGCATTTTTGGAAATTGTTTTTTTTTTTATATACTTTAACTACAATTTCATATAACACTAAATTTTGGGCTTTATAAGATTCTATACTTACATAATATAATTAGAATATCGTTTTTTTTAGTGGATTGAAAGGTATTTAATTTTTTAACGAGATCATGTATATATAATTGTTTTGAATTTAATAATTTTAAAACATTTTTTATAATTAATTTCTGAATGACAACGAGTTTCAGTAACTTAATTCAACGTGTTCATTTTTATAAAATATGATAACGTAGAATAATTAAGAAAGTACTATATATGTTTATGAAATGTTAATTTAAACTAAACAACATTAATGCTTAGCATTTTGCATTTTCAAAATTCTTACCATGCATTCAAAATAAAGACAAACTATGAGTAATTAGAAAAGAATTTCATCCAATTTTTGGATGGTGATCATAAAGAGGAAAAATACTCATGTTTGTTTTAAAAGATATTTAATTATATTTTTATATTAGTTTCTTAAAATTTTATTTTTCTCAATTTGAAGATCTGATCTTAAATAACAATTATGATTATGCTAATAACAATAATTATAAAATTAGCACCATTAATAAAAACATTAAGGATAGTAATCTATACTTGATTTAATTAAGGCCTCTAGAATAATAAAACAAAATAAAACATGTTTGTGTATCAATCTTTCATAAACATCAAGAACTTGACAAATTAAGCATATTCTTGATCCATTAATCAAAAGTAATTAAACTAATTAATCATCGCATGAGAACCATAGATAAAAAATTACGGGTGTCAATGCTATTTAATGAAAAAAATATATAAAGAGAGTTGTTTCTTATCAAGCCTACAAAACTTTAAATTGTGTCACATAATGTCTCATTCATATACATTACTCTTAATTCCCTTCCCACCCATTAGCAAGCTTTAAGCTTTTGGGGTCTCCACTAAGAACCATCATATGATTATGTATGTGAAAGGTTTTCATATGTGTGCTATGGTATGGACACACTTTCCCGTCCTTCAATAACCCACTTTTCGTGGGAAGCTAATAACCAAAGATGTGTAGCAAGTTCAATGAAAAGAGAAAGGAAACATAATTACATTCGAGCAAGAGCAAAGGACAACATTATTATAAACAAAATAGTTAATAATTAACTACTCGTGGCAAGCAACTAGAATTTTGAATAAATAAATAATTACAAATTCTCTTCATGACAGGCCATGAACATTTAGAGTAATAATAGTCTCATGTATACTTATATAATAAGGTCACGTGCGAGGGTATACATTTGCAACTTTAAAAGTGTGTTGTCTAGCTTCCAATAATAACTTGTTTTGTCTCTTACTTGTAATGTTGGAGACATCTTTGAAATCGAAAATCATTTGTTGTTCTTGTGCTGTCGGGTTTGATGTTCTCTGAACCTTGGTTTTCTTTGTTTTGTTGTGATTTTTATATGGCTGTAAGTGTTAGTAAATATATAAAATAAATTAAGTTGGCCTTATACAATAGCTTAAGTTATTGTGATGAAATGGTCATTTAATATGATATCAGAGCCTTTGTGACTAAGTGGTTGTGAGTTCAAATCTTACCACCCACCTATTATTTAGCACAAGGTAGAGTGAGTCTGTGTAAGTTTCAAACTTGAAGAGCTTTTATTTGAAGAGGGGGTGTGTTAGTGAATATATAAAACCAATTAAGTTGGCATCACACAACGGCTTAAACTATTCTGGTGAAACGGTCACTTAACAGTAGGCATCTCAAAAGAGTGTGAATTAAATGGAAAACCACAAATGATAAACCTAAATTATATTACTTGATATAAAGGCACAGAACCCTCTTAAATGTTTTGATGCTACTATAGTTTAAAAAATAATTAAATTAAACGTGACATTTAAATATGAAAATATGAGTAATAAATTGTTTTATTAATTTATAAAAAATATTTATTGTCTCTTAATTACTTATTTTTAAATCTATAATTTTCGTTACAGATTATTAAATTTTCATATAGATTTATAACTTTATAATTTGAAACATTACATTAAAAGTATTAACCTTATGGAACTCATTGTTATATACATAGAGAGAGAGAGAGGTGTAATTGATTCTCTGTTTCAAAAAGAAGTGCTGTAGCTATAGAGATCTATATTTGAGGAGACACCTTATTATAAGAGTCTAAGACTCTATATTGAGGTTGCTTTCTTGCTTTAAAGCATAATCTTCATTCTCTTTGATAGAGAGAATAAGCAAGTATTAAGTTATGTACAAGGAATAACTTGTGGAGACTTGTGTGAAAGTTGATAGTTCTAGATGGATTCTAAAGAGAATATGTTAATCATACTCCCCCAGAGGAGACTCCAAGGACAAAACAAAGATTAGATAAAGTAATAATAAATTCTATTCCTTGGAGACTTATCCCACTAAATTAAACTAAATCTTTTCTTCTATGACTAGAAAACTACTTGTTTAATCACTAATTGGACTCCTTGTGTTCTCTCCACTTACTTCAGGTAACAAACTTCCTTCCATTATATGTGGTTGACAATTGGTGACCCTATTAGATGTTAACATCTATTTAACTTGTATGGGTAGGACTATGTTTTTTCAAAGGAAAATTACTAGTTATTATATATTCTATAAATAGTTAATTTAATGGATATAAAATTTAGTTATAATTTTTTTAGAAGGATATATCTAATCGAGTCCAAATTGAATTTTACTTTGATAAATGAGTTCAAACTCGAGCTTGCTTTAAATTTTTTTGTTAAGTCTTAAAACCTTTTGATTTTATTCATATTTAGATGTGACTATTTATATTTGGATGTTTCAGTTTAGACTTTAGGTTAAACATTTATGTGTTCAAACTCGAATCTAGATCTATATTTTTTCAAAATTAACCTGTTGACTTTAAGTAGAATTGGATTGATCCGATTCATATTCAAACATTTCTACCGATATGAATGAACAGTGTGTGGAAAAACATGACTTTAAACTTGGGTTTAATTTAACTTTTTATTTATAATTTGAGTTTAACTTGATGAGAGTAAGATAACTAAGCTACTCCCAACTTATCCTGCATAAACAAAACTTGATGTGAGCTAAACAATGTGTCATTGGAACCCAAAAACAAAGGGATAAGTTGAAAATATTGGACTAGATTCATTCTTCGTGAAAGTGACATCAATCAATTAAAATTCCTTGTCAAAAGCTATGCGGATTTTAGGGGTTAATGGGTTGACAATTCCACTAGGACGGTGCTAATACACCGTATTAGATGAACATTTTCTCTTATCCCTTTCCCCTTTTCTTTCCCTTAGATAGGAAGCATTAAGCCAAATTTGCACTATAACACAATTCATACTCTTGTATTATAAATGTAATACACTAATAAGGTGTGTATATGTATACACTTAAACCATGA
This sequence comes from Erythroxylum carthagenense, assembly GCA_026413575.1. Classification (NCBI taxonomy): domain Eukaryota; kingdom Viridiplantae; phylum Streptophyta; class Magnoliopsida; order Malpighiales; family Erythroxylaceae; genus Erythroxylum; species Erythroxylum carthagenense. The sequence continues at coordinate 95,967,953 of JANZLD010000237.1, forward strand.
TTTGTTAGAGAAAAACCCTTTTTGTTTCCTCTTCTTTTCTAGCTAAATTATCACTTACAAGAAGTATAATGTAAGTATATGTAAATTTTAGTTACCTTTCTCATGCTTTCTTCTCCATAAACTGAAGCGTCTTTGACCAAAACTCGTGCTAGAGCCCCTCCCATTTTTTAATATGTTACACCTCTTTGAGGCATGTGTATAATTTTCCTGGCCTACGATGTGTACATGTTAGGTTTGAAAACTTTGTCAATGTTTGACGATTTTGTTCAAAAATTAAATAATTACAAGTGCCCCCCTTCTACAAAAGCTAGACCAACAGTTTCAACCATGGCTTTAGTTTTTAAATTGAGATTCAAACCCTTATTATGATTTGTTTCATTATCCTAATTTGCAATTTAAAACTTCAATTTTAACTTTTTATTAAAAATGAATATTTTTTTAATTAATCATGTTCCTTTTCAATTCTTAAAGGATAGAAAATATTGAAAATAATGTTATCTAGATTAAAATTCAATATTATTCATTACTTAAATTTAGAAAAAAAATGAGTCTTCTACATGCATTGAAAAAAAAATCTATTAAGAGAACATTTTACACGCTCATTTCTTCCACTTGCATTTAAAAAAAATTAAAGAAGAAGAAGAAGAAGAAAACAGGAGAAGAAGAAGAAGAAAACAGGAGAAAGTTTGATGTGAACATGTACTGTTCTTTTGTTTTTTTAAGAATACCATACGAATCTCATGCCAAATTTACCGTCATAAACTCGCAAAGAATCAAGGATTACCATCAAACTAATCCTACCACATTCATATATAATACCATCACAATTAGACAACTAATAAGAAAGCCGCCAAAGCAAACTCAGAAAACGACCGCCACCAATGTCTCATCCCCAAGACGCATGCCTTAGTTTATAGCTAATTTTTAAGACAAAAGTACGAGTTTCTTGTTCCTTTGGTCATTCCCATTTTTGTTGAATATGCGTAACCATGTTGGCCTCTACCTCTTCTCTGCTAATCATGGTTTCTTCTTTTTCCTCTTTAGTTACTTCGGGCCATGGTCGTGTCCTTCCCCACTTAGAGAAAAAAGGGTTTTGCTTAGTTTAATATAATGCCTTCCTCATTCAACGTTAAGACCATCTAGGTCCTTCGGTTTTACTTTTACCAGCTTTCTCTTAATCACCATTCACACACTGCATGGAGAAGATGATCGAAATATTAATTGCAATTATGGCCGGAATCGTTATAGTTTACAATCGCAATATAATCCATAATCCGTAATTTAACAAAAGGTTAATTAGTGTGAATCAGTTTGAAGTAATCAGGATTAATCACAGCAAGTTGGCAAGTACTGATGGTGATTACTTGCAACTGGTTAAGCGCATAGGTTTTTGACGTACGGTCTGTCATAGGCCTATTGGCTACGAATCTAATCATCTTATTTAGAACGCATAATATATACAAAGTAAACAACGATAAGATCTATTAGTTAACCGTCCTAAGATACGTAAATTGACCATTTGTAGCAATCCATGTTTCATTTTCTATGCAACTAACAACATAAACTCTTTTTAACACTTGTAATTAAGGAAGGGATAGAGAGAAGGAGGGGACCAAAAGCCAACTACTCTTTGTTTTCCTGCAATCGACAAGTAATATGTGAATTTGGAGTTTTGTCATAAAAGATGATCACAATAGTGACAATAACAAGATGACGATGATAATAGAAATTCATAGATATAAAAATTTATAATAATCGTTTTTTGTTAGTATATAATCAACTACTAATTGTGTCAATTTAGATATTTTCATGTGCTGTAATTACGTTTAATATAAGGCTGCATACTACTAAATCTCTTCAAACTCTGCATCTAAACAAGATTTATACTGAATATTGTTATTGTTTATATGATAATAATATATAGTAAAAATTTTCATTTCCCAAATATGAACAAAGTATATGTGAAATTGGAGTTTTGTTATAAGAGATGGTCGTAATAAGAACGATATGATAATAGAAATTAAAGGAATACATTTTATAATAATATGTTTTTGGTAGTATATATTTAGGTATTAATCATGCCAATTTGGAGATCTTTATGCTTATTTTTAAATTGAATTAAAATGAAATATTACATATATAGTATAGTATGAGAAATAGGGTTTAGTATTTGATAATTATAGTAGAATTTTATAGGAGTGATGAGAATTATGTACGTGGGGACCAAGAGATGAAGAGAACCAAAAGCGCTTTTCGTCTAGATTCAATGGCACCTCTTCCTTCGAGTGCAGGCAATAAAAAGGACTCGTGTTCTTTGCCCTTTTTCAATTCTACTTTATAATAACTTTAGGGTTTATTAAGCATTCTCCACCTTTTCAAAGAAAATTCGATCATCTATTATAGACTTTTCTCAAGAAAGTGATGGGAAATTATTATTATTTTTAATTTTACTTTGCCTCTTTTGTTGCCTACTTGCTTTCTACCCATTTGTCTTGTAATGTCATATTGCATGTTGTCATTTTCTATTAATCAAAAAAGAAAAAGACTACAAACTAAGAAGGAAGTCATACATGATCTAAAGAGCTAGAATTTCTTAAATTAGGAGTTAGTTGAAACAAAATTGACCATACTTCTTCATCTACTTAGTTTAATTTGAATGTAGATAATTTATTTTAACAATCAATTTGCATTTTAGTCTATATTTTTTTTTATTTGAAGGGCATCATAAAAATCACGTGTGGCTGCCTTCTTTTTCTTTTGATTATAACCATAATTACTTTTAAAAATTGTGATTAGTTCACTATTTAAGAGCTTAATACATACATCATTGAGGAATGTTATATGATTAGTTCTAAGAAAACAAACAAGGTTGGAATCGAACGAAGGAGTTCAAACTAGGCATTGGGATACTAACCAAAAGTTGAAAGCCTCCAAAGTGGCTTTGAACATGTTTTTTTTCCCCAAATTTGGAGACATTTGGTTGGTTAAAAGCACAACAACAAAAAAAGGGTTCAAGTTGAAAGAAGGTCATTAATTTTTAAAATATTTATTGTATTTCTTTATACTTTATTTATGATTTTAAATTCAATAAACCCTTTTTTTTCCTTGAAAGTAATTAAAGAAAAGGGATCTAGAGACTAGAGGGAAGGAGGGAAATGACTATGGGCAAAAGTTTCAACACCTACATTTGGCTATAATTATGAAGTGCTTTTGCCCTAGTTGCTTGTCAACAAAGGATGCTTACTTAGCAAATTAAATATGATTTCCATATCAATGATATGGGGTAGAACTATTATTGTATCTAATAAGGGAAAATGATTTCATACCATACTTAATTAAGAAAGTTACCTTTCTTATTTGTTTTTCATGAGCCAGATATTTTTTTGAATTTTAAAATTTTAAAATAACAAAACCCTTTTTTTATTTTTAATTATGTAAAAAATGTCATCTAATCAAAGAACATTTAAAAATAAATTTGTAAGAGTAAAATTCACAATTATTAGATAACATTTCAATTAAATAAAGAATAGTATTATCTAAGATTCAAAAACCAAAAAACTAATTGGTTAATTTGAAATCCTTGGGACTTGAAAATCTAATGATTCTACTTTACTTATCTTTACCTCTCTTGACTTTTCTTAAAAAGGGAAAAAATAAATAGAAAAACTACCATCAACCCACGTAGTGAAAGCCAATTTTCTAGACTTTCTCATAATGTACAGAGCGTTAAAAAAATAAAAAAAAGGTTTGAAAATGGAAGTCAAAGATGTAAAAAGAGTCAACCTGGGATAGTTTAGGACCAATTGAAAGAGGGAACTTGTAAGTGGGTAAGGCAGGCGTCAGCTCAATAAGCAATTAACAGAGTTGAATAAAAAGCATGTAATGATTAGTTAAGCAAAAATCAGAATTAAGCTTCTCATATAAACATGACATTTGCACTAACACCTAATTTGCTTTGACATTTGATGGAGGTTGGACTTGTTTCCACTTAAGGAATCTACTCTTAATCCCAAGTGAGAAAAGTATAAAATTTTCTTTAGAGATAACAATTTGAGTCCGGAATGACTCAAAAAATTGGTCTAAAAATTGATTTAAACGGCTCAAATTTACACTAAAACAATACTATTCTAAATGATCTAAATAAGTTCGAGTCTACGTTTAGATCAATCATAACATTACATTTGATTTGATATTTGAAAAAGATTGGACTAATTGTTACTTTAAACAACTTATTTAAAGATAGTATTTTGAGTATAAAATGACTTAAATTGATTAATTAAATTAACTAATTATACTCTGAGTCTTTCATAAATTTAAAAAATTAGCCAAAAACTTAGTCTACCTTTTATATGTGTTATTCAACTTGTTATATATTTATTATATGAATTATATTATTACTGATTTTTATACTTTTTATATGTTTCTATTTATTTTTTATTAGTATTGTTATCTTGTCTTTTATTTTATTTTAGTTTTAACTAATGTTATCTTGTTATACTAATATGTATATGCTTTTTTTTAGTATGAATATATGAGAAACAATCTCTGTATTAATTATGAATAAGACTGTATATTATTGGATAATTTTAAATTCTGTATATTTGAATAATTCATTTTTATTATAAAAAGAAGTTATTTTAAGTTATCTAAACGAGTTTTATTACCATCCTTGACTGGTTGTCATTCTCTTTGCTCATTCTTTAGTTAATTGGTTGTTTTTGGATAGCATTACTACAAGAATCCTGAAAAAAAAAAAAAAACAGTTAAACCACTCGCCGCCCATTGTTTTAGAGTTCGCTACAAGTCAAATTTCCTACAAGCGAATTGGAGCTCCCTTGAACCGGTCCAACTAATGGGGAACTCCCAAAATATCTTCTAATATTTGAAAGACCTTGATTCAGTCTTGGATCGAGTGTACGCTCTAAAAATTAGTATGCATCTCTGCGGAGACGCTGTTGGACGCCAATTGGTGGCTCTTGAAATATATGAAGGCCTGAACGTAGTAGACCTGCGATGTTTGCCAAGTTATCGGTGTACTGATTTCCTTCTCGAAAGATATATTAGAGATGAACCTCTCAAGTTTATTGTACAAGTTTTCGGATATCTATCACAAAAAAAGTAATCCCAATTAGCACAATGTGAGGGTCAGAGAGAATATTAATAATCTCGAGAGAGTCTACTTCGTAGATAACCTTGCGATATCTTAACTTTCAAGTCAGCATAAGTCCTGAGAACACACCCCAGAATTCTGCCGTTAGGAGCTAGCCCCTTCTGAGATTTTGCTGAAACCCTCTACACCAGTTCCCTTGACAATCTCAAATTAAACCTCTAGCTGAAATCTTAGTGGAACCGTGTTTCACAGCGTTGTCAGAATTGACTTTAACCCAATCTTATGAAGGTTTAGTCCAGCTCACTAGAGTGTCCACCGGGATATCCTGTGTTGGAAACACACTGTTCTCCATCGCATGGGCTCTTACGATCTAGTCCACGTATTCTAAATTAATTTGGGTGCTCTCTTTCGGTTAAACAAAGCCTGACTCAAATAAACTACTGATACATCACTTTTAAAAAAATCAGCAGGCGACTACTGTTACGCTACTTCTAAAAAAAATCAGCAGGCGATTTCAAAAGTAGTGGCCAACGTTGCGTTTTGAGGATGGAAGATTTGTTGCACGGATGATTTTATGTGTTTTGTTTTTGTTTTTTAAGAATTTATGTGAAAACCTCGTACTAGAATAGAAGATGTCGGTGCACTCAATATTAAAGTTTATTTATGAATAGTTGAATGTATCTTATCATTAGGCAAGAAAAATTAATTCGAGTTTAATATAAAATCAACAAATAAGATTAGTTGAAAATTATTTTTTGATTAATTATTTATAAAAAATTAATTTAAAGTTAATAAATTAAATTAAACTCGAATTAAAATTTAAATTATTTTTATATTCATGTTCAAATATATGCTAAAAAAATATCTATAGACTAATCATACAAAATTTATATTTAGTTCAGAATTAATAAATTAAATCAATTTTTATTAAGTCCATATTCGAATTAAAAATTTCTTTTATGCTCAACCTCATATTTTTTTGAAAAACAATTTTGAATCAATTAATCATGAAAACTTAATGCATTTCTAAATTAAAATCAATAGATGAAAATCAAATTTGCTATGCAAATTCAAGATTTTTCAGACTCAAGATAAAGATCATATTTTGTACTTGATAAATGTTCTTAATCTAATTAATCATAAAAAATTAACTCATTTGTGTTTAAATTTAAGATATCGAATTAAATTTGAATAAATTTAGAATTGAAATTTAAAAGTTCTTTTTTAAAATTCAAACTAAAAATCTTCAAGTCCGATTTATTGTTAAATTATTTGGTTATGTAATTTTAAATTGTGTCAAATAATTCCTAAAATATTTTATGCCTTAGAGAATTTACTCTGATTTTTTAAAAATAAAAATTAATTTATAAGATAAGAAATGTAAAAGATATTTAATTTATTAGACAAAAATGTAAAAAGAAAGGACTTCTTAGTGGTGACAGCATGTTGGAGTTTGAGTCCGGTTAAGTCGGCCCAAATTTGATCTAGCTCGGCCTATTATCATCTTTGCTTCTTGCTATTAGAACATTGGGCCAAAGTTAAAAATAGGCTACGTTTATGTTGGGTTGTACTTGTATTAGTCTCTTACCAGATGATCAAAATCGGGTAGCCCAATTGAATGTAAAGTCCAAGTCAAATCAAAGGAACATTAATGGTGTTCAAGTAAAGTAGCTCCTTTCTTGTTCAATTCAGTTCTCTCTCGCCCTTTCCAAATCGAAACCAACTATATCATAGACCTTGATCAGATTTTTCCTTTCGGAGCCAAAAATGTTCTTCACAGGCGACCCGACGACTCGGAAGCGGGTAGATTTGGGTGGTCGGAGCTCCAAGGAGAGGGATAGGCAAAAGCTGTTGGAGCAAACTAGGTTAGAGCGTAATCGCCGATTGTCGTTGAGGCAACAGAATTCCGCTGCTATTACTATTCAGGTTACATTTTTGTAATTGGTTGAAATCGAAGTCTTTATCTGAATGCAAAATTGGGTATTTTACTTGTTGCAACTTATTAGTACTTTACAGAAATGCTTCAGAGGTAGGAAGACCTTGGAAGCTCAACAATATGAGGTTCGAGACCAATTCTATTCTGTCTATGGAAAACATTGTCAAAATATAGACAGGTGGGTGTTTAGTGATAACCCCGTTTACTGTTTGTACAAAGTCTATTTGACGATTCTCTTGATGTTGAGGGATTTGTACGACTTTCTTTTCGCTTTTGCAATTTTCAGGCGTTGTTTTGGTCCAGATTCTGAGTTCCTACGCCAGCTGTTGTTTTTCTTTGATGCAAAAAATTGTGATGATTTTGCGGCCTTGACGGTGACTTGTCAGCTGCTTCTGCATATTGTTAAGGATAGCGGTACTTTACATCTAAATCTTCTTGGTTTTGTTTTGTGGGTGTGATCAAAATGACCTTTCCTCTTTTCCCTCTTGTTTGGAGTATTTGTATGCCTTGTGAGGTTGTGATGTCACTGCATTGCCACCTGTCTGTTGTATTGTTTGCGTCTTTCTTTTGCACTTATATGGGTTAGACGTGTCTTCAGTGCGTAAGTATTGCCCTTGCAAATGACAAGGAATGACAAACTTTTATTAATGCTAAATCACGTTTTCTGTCTTTCTTTCACGCCCAATTTAGATTTCATTTCCACATTCTTTATGGTATGCATGTCAATATGTATGTATATTCTTGAGTTGTTGTGCATGCTGCCCTTTGCTGTTCAGTTATTGTTTGGCAGATTAAACAACTTATCCTTATGGTCCAGGAGATGTTATCATTCTATTTGGGGGTGTTGATTATCGAAGTAAGCATGCTGTTGTCGACTACAGAGTGAAACGTTTTGCCTTTACATGTATCCAGGCCTTGCATCAAAACCGGTTGGTTCTGTGAAGTCTTCTTCATTAATTATCTCTAATTAGCACTGGGCGTAGATATATTGCTAGACATATTTTCTGTTGATTTACTTGTATAAGTGATCCTTATCCAATTGTAGTATCTTGTGGCAAAATGAAGAGTTTAATAGTTATAAATGTTACTCTGTGTGCCTTCCAAGTTTTCTACACCATTTCCAGGTGAAGTTGTATACTATTCAGGACATTGATTATGATATTTATGAAGATGTTCTATTGGACGCATGAATGGATTTAGCTTACCTCTTCGTGTCTCATTTTCTTTGGGAAAGATTTAATTGGAAATCTGGTATTATATTGCTTGTTCATAGTTAAGAAGCAATTGACCTTATGTACTCTACATATAACTAATGTACAATGAAAGATATCTTCCATCAGTTGAATCCTAAAGTCTTGTTTAGGATAGTTACTGAATTGACTACAGCTGTTGGTTTTGGATTCTAGGCCATGTATATCCCTATTGTTCTGGACAATAGAGAGATATGTACTTGGGTTATAGGAGCTTTTTGGGAGCTACATTCATTGCAAATTAACCTAGCATGGTAGCCGTTATAGGAGATACCATAGTGACTTGATAGGAAAACCCCTGACATGGTTTATAGGCAGCTTATGGGTTTTGCACGTAAAGGTCAGGTTTTGATCTTTTGGGCAAGAGGTGAGGACCTGAATCATTATGGAACATGCATAAGCGTGCGGGTTCTGGCATAATTATTGGAGCTTTGTGTTCATAGTATCAAAATGTAATAGGTAGTTTTGAAAAGTTGGGTTACTCTTTTATTATTGTTGTATCATGGAGTTTTTAAAATACATCGAATTACTTTATAGTAACTGGTTCAAGGATTTAGTGCACGAAAGAGAAATAAATACTCAAAGATGGCAAAGCTTAGCAACTTATACTGTCTCTAGTATCAAATTACACTGGCACATTTTTTGTTAAGATAGCATGTTTTTTAGGAATTTTATTTTCTACCTTCTCATTTTCTTTTTTGCCTACATAACACTTGTTCTAGGGTATCTGATATTTACAAATTCTCATTACATGTGGCAAGTCAATATCAGTGATTTTTTTTAAAGTGCATTTTCATGCAATTGTTGCTCATTTCTATTCTCTTTAATGCAGAGAGCAATTGAAGGGTCAACTTTTAATGATGCCTGCGGAATCTAGTGCTCCAGCAACTTTTTTGCTAGAAATTGTAAATTTGTTGATAGACCCCAAACTTCCATGGGCTTGTAAGATTGTTGATCATCTCTTGCAAAGAAATGCATACTCTCTACTCAGAGAAATTGTTCTTGCAGGCAAAGTATGCATCTAATTCATAAAAATTGTTTTTAGTGAAGTCATCTTATCTCATCTGCCAATTTTAGTCTACCTTGCCCATTTCTCTCCCCCCTCCTCTCCAACTGGCCCCTTATTTCTTGTGTGTTGGATGCCAGAAATTCCTTCCATACTGATAGTGCTAAGAAACCTTATATAAGACATTTGAACTGGTGATATGAAAATGGATGTCTTTTTCCATTAGGTTGTTGTTAAATGATATGATGCTAGTACCGAATAATCCAGCATATTGCAAACGCAAAAGATGATTTGAAAAGGAAATTGGTCGTTTTAATCATTTGATTAGAAATTGGCTTTTCTCATGGTTAGGTTAACACTGCCAACCAGATTGAAATGTATTTTTTGTTATATTAACTTTCTTAGACCTGTATGAGTTACTTAAGACTTTAAAATTCTGAAATGACACGCAGGAAAATGTAGAGGCTTGTAGTTCCGTAGGGAAAGTATCTTCACTAGAGCGCATGGTCGCCCTTATCATTTCTCACGTTGGTCAGCTGCCATGTATTTGTTCCAGTATTGATCCTCGGCGGAGTTTCTCATCTCAGATGCTGACAATTCCATTCCTGTGGCAACTTTTTCCTAATTTGAAAGAGGTGTATTTTGCTTATTTGCCTTTCTAATAACTTTCTAATATGTTTATCATGTATGAAAGAAGATTGGATAAAAGAACAAGGAAAAAGCAAATGCTATGATGAATTTTTATCTTTTTAGTTTAGGACTCGTTAATTTTGTTATTGTTGCTGCCTTGTGTTACATGTTTCCTTAATTTTCTTTCATTTTCCAATTGTGTAGTACTTAATGGAGTTGTGCTTATTTATTTATTTATTTATATCTAGGTATTTGCAACCTCGCGTCTGAGCGAACATTATATTCATCAAATGGCATTATGTGTGAAGAATCATGCTAACGTGTTGCCCAATGATATATCATTTGAATATCCTGGTTATGCCTGCCTCCTTGGGAATATGTTAGAAACTGCAGGAGTTGCTCTATCTCTGCCTGACTGTTCATTTGGGATGGTAAACAATTGTTCTAATTTGTTTTAGTTTTCCTTCTTTATTAGTGTGAGGAGTTGCAGTGTTCAAGATATTTTTTTGGGAAATGAGAATTCTAAAGAAGCTGTTGACTGTAAGAAACTGCTTTTGTTAACTCTCCAAGTTTAATGTTCAATTCTAAGAATGAGGAACAACATATATTTTTCTTTTCTTTTGTTTCTGTTTCTTTTTTTAATAACTTCTCAACATTGACTTCAAAATGCTATTCCGGCATCTTTCTCATTTCAGGTTCAATGAGTTTAACACATGATTTCTTTTTGGTTTAGAATAAGGAATTGTATAATGAAATCCTCAACTAAAATGGTAAACAGGAATACTTTTTTTAAAAATAAATAAATGCACATTACACATCTTAGTTCCTGGCATTCATCTAAGGATCATTTTGGGTATTATCCTTACCTTTGGGTTACTTGGAACTTGATGTAATGTTTTCTGTGTTAGTCATCTTGCTTTAGTCGTATCTAAGATTTTTACATTCTGCAACTAATTTCCTCCAATTAGGCCATTGATATTGCAGCTGTCACAACTTTCCTGTTGGAGGCACTTCCGTCAATGAAAGCATCAAGTCAGGAAACAAAAGAAAGTACGTACTCTTTAGTGTGGTCCATTTATTTGACTCTTATACAACGAGTTAATTGAGTTGATTGAGGACTTCAGGTTCTGGGCTGAGTGAGGATGAGGTGACCCTGCCTGATGAAATGGGAGTAGTTCTGAGTAGAAGTTTAGAGAAACAGATTATGAATGCTATAGATTCACGCTTTCTTTTGCAACTGGTATTCATGTTGATACTCTTTCTCAATAAATACTAACACTTCTACATTGAGGCAACCAACTAACAATTTGATACTTTGCCTTTGAGCAGACAAATGTTCTGTTTGAAGGAATTTCGCCAATGAAAGATTCAAATAGTCAACTGGATGAAACAGGCGTTGCAGCTATTGGGGCTGCTTGTGCATTCTTGCATGTTACCTTTGACACTTTACCCCTTGAGCGGATCATGACTGTACTAGCTTATAGAACTGAACTTGTTCGAGTTCTTTGGAATTTTATGAAGCGTTGTCATGAAAACCAAAAATGGTCATTCTTATCAGAGCAGTTATCATATCTACCAAGAGAAGCTCCCGGTTGGCTTTTACCTCTCGCTGTTTTCTGTCCTATTTACAAGTAAGTGTTCTCTTCTTAATTTGATGGCTTTTTTTTACGATTTGCTTTGTTTTATAGCAGTCCATTTCATGATGAATCAGTTTTGACATTGAACAACACGATGTTTTAGAAGAACCTATCCAAATGGACATGTTCCTTCAAATGCCTAGTTTTTCTTTCTTCTGCTGGAAGTAGATATTTCGATCTTACTCCTGATGATCAAACAGGCATATGCTTACAATTGTTCATAATGAGGAGTTCTATGAGCAGGAGAAGCCACTATCACTAAATGACATCCGCTCCCTAATAATTATACTGAGACAGGTGAGTTCTTGTTGACCATTTGCAATTGAACATGTCTGAAAAAGGATGTGTAAGGTGGAGATTATTACTCTTAGTGGCTAGATTTTAGAACCTGTTTAATAATGATAATATCAGTTGACATCTGTGCATTTGCTGTTTTCTGTAGGCCTTATGGCAGCTCTTATGGGTGAATCCTATGGCACATAACAATTCGGTAAAACCTGTTGCTAGCACCTCTGCCAGTAAGCGGAACCCTGTTGAATCCATTAAAAAAAGAGTTGGTATTGTAGCCTCTGAGCTCCTCTCTCAGGTAATTGTTGGGCTTTTCCAGTCTAATGAGATAAATATTGTTCGTCAATCATGGAATGTTATTATTTTCATTTGATAAATATATCTGGCATTTTGTTGCTTGAAATTGTTAAACTTCATGATGTAGTTACAAGATTGGAATAATAGAAGACAATTCACACCATCCAGTGACTTCCATGCCGATGGTGTGGATGATTTTTTCATTTCTCAGGTAATGGCATCTCCCAGAGTTCTTCATGATCTGGAATGGAACATCATAATCTTGATTTTCGTGCATTTTCTTTTACAGGCTGTAATTGATGGGACCAAGGCAAATGACATATTAAAGAGAGCTCCTTTTTTGATACCCTTCACAAGCAGGGTTAAAATATTTAATGTAAGTAGTTTATCTTGTGTGACTATGCTTAAATTAGCTGTAATTTCTTAAATTGTCAGCAAGAGAGTTAAGGTGGCTATTATGAATGTTTCTTTATATACCCTTCCTTTTCCATTTATATACTCGTCCTGAATTTCCCCTTTAGAGGAGGTCAATAGCTGAATGCTAATTTGGATTTGCATTTTCTTGGTTGACATGTGACACAAACTTTGTCTTTCCAGTCGCAACTATCAGCAGTAAGGCAAAGACATGGTTCACATGGTGTTTTTACAAGAAATAGATTTAGAATACGACGTGATCATATTCTAGAAGATGCTTACAGTCAGATGAGTGCATTATCTGAAGAGGATCTTAGAGGCCTGGTAATGTTCTTGTCTGTGTTTATATTTGTATTAGAGAATTCTGTTTCTTAAAACAGTTACTCTTGTTTGTCACATGTAGATTCGTGTATCATTTGTAAATGAGTTTGGAGTTGAGGAGGCTGGCATTGATGGTGGTGGAATCTTTAAAGATTTCATGGAAAATATTACTCGAGCAGCCTTTGATGTGCAGTATGGCTTATTCAAGGTCTATCTTCTGCTTTATTCTTTCTTTCCTCTGCTTCTTTCTCCTTCTATTTATGTCTGCATGTACGCACTTATGTCAAGAATGGAATTCCCTTAGCATATTAGTTTCTACATGCAAATCCTAAAGATATTCTTTTACTCTGCTGGAATATTTAAATACAAAGTCCACGGACTATTACTCTAAAAAGCAATCAGTGCATGCTTTATTTCCAGATAGAGAGCGAGGAGTATCTTGGAAGTCTCTTGCTTGTACGTGAATAAGATTAAAAGTGAATTTTCTCTTCAGAAGCATAAATAAATCTTATTGGAGAAAAAATGGAACTTAAATATTTTTGGTTAAGTGTCTTGAATTCCCACATTGACTAGAAGCAAGATTTAAGTTTTGAAGATGGTGTCACCCCTCATATATGAGCCACTTGAAGCATAATCCATTCATTTCCCCTCGAAGATGCAGATAACTCTAGCACTAAATTTAATACCTTTCAACTTAGTTTGTTCCAAGTTTTTTTTTTCTCCACATTTATGTTGGATGTACTAGCAGCTTGATTTTTGCAGATGACTGCCAATGAAGAGGTATTAAAATAAATGAGCGGAAAGTGAATCTACTTATTAGAGAAAGAAGAGGAGTAAATAGAGAAGATAAGTTTAGATTCTTGTGTTTGTCCTCCATTACTTTTTCAGTGACTCATAAATCTAGCAGTGGTGTCAAGTTATGGAATATTGAGCTGATTGCTCTGTTGTTACTTAAAATATCATTATCAGCCAGGTTATAAATGACTGAAATCACCATTATCCAGTGGGGTATCAAGTTAGCGCTGTACTTTCTGAATTTGGAAGCATTGGCTTGATGAGAATTGAAGTATGGCATATCAAGAAAGTAAAGGATGGGATTCATTGGAACAATAAGTTGAAGCCCTTCCAAGACTCCTGGGGCTGTCTGATTGGTGGTATGAGGGGTTAATGTTTGTTTAATCACTTTAGGTGTAAGGTCTTGATGTGATTAGTAGCTTTCTAGGTCTCATTATGATATACTTGATCTTTGAAAGGGTTGGAGCCTCTCTGATGGCATACTAGTTAACTCTCTGTGAAGGCACTTATACCTGGACCCTCCTTTATTTTTTTTCCAAGGTTTAAGACTCTCTAATTTTCTCCAAGAACACTGCCGATGCATCAACATAACTGGATACTAATTTGAAGGAATTTCTTTGTTTGGAGCTTACAATTATTCCTTTGTTGCTTATTGTACGCCCTCAGCTGTGGGTTATGCCGTTGCGATCTGTTCTGTGCTATTGTTTTATTTATATACCTGGCAGTTTATGTTGTGTTTGCTTGCATACATTCAGGAAACGGCTGATCATCTACTCTACCCAAATCCTGGATCAGGACTTATACATGAACAACACCTCCAGTTTTTCCATTTTCTTGGAACCCTACTTGCCAAGGTTTGGTGCCATGCTTTTTCTTTGTTATGGTTAGTTAAATAGTTTAATAAAATTCGTGGCCCTTATTTGGGGTGTAAAAGGGAAGACATCTCTTTAGGTCTACCTCTGTGGTTACTTCTAGCTTGCATATCTTCAAATATGGCCAACTAATAATATTTTACTTTGGATTTCATTCATTTCCTTGGAAATATACTTTTGCAGGCTATGTTTGAAGGTATTCTTGTTGATATCCCTTTTGCAACATTCTTCCTGAGCAAGTTGAAACTAAAGTATGTATTAACTCTAACACTTGCTTTCAAACTGCTGTTTCCGTTCAAAGAACTAAAACTTAGTGTCTAATTATTTTAGAGCCAATGTCATTTAGTCCTCCTTAAGGTTAAACTTAGCGTCTAGTTATTTTAGAGCCAATGTTATTTAGTCCTCCTTAAGGTTCTTTATTATCTGGATCGGTTAATTTTCATTGTCTACTCATTAAGGGTGCCATTGATGGGCTTGAATGCTAAAATGCCTTGCTGTTATGAATTATTTCACTGCTCCTATGACTCTGTATGATGGGCTTGTACCTCTTCTGATTGATCAGGCATAACTACTTGAATGACTTGCCTTCACTGGATCCAGAATTATATCGCCACCTTATTTTTCTAAAGGTAAATTTATTTTCTTACGGTTGTTTGTGGCCTGGCTTGTATCCGGTTCTTATCCTTCTTTTACTGTGAAAAGGTGAATTGTTAATGGAGATGTGTATCGTGCTACATAGTTCTTACCATATATTCCAGTGTTGATAGTTTCATTAGTCATAAATAAAATGCTAGCAAATGCTCTAGCAAAATAGAAATCTGCAGTCTAGTTATGATGTGCTTAATTTCAGACTGTTTGACTTACTCAAGTGTAAGCTTTATTTTCTCCAACTCAAACATGTAATAGTAAGCTCAGGTTAGTCATAAATAAAATGCTAGCAAATGCTCTAGCAAAATAGAAATCTGCAGTCTAGTTATGATGTGCTTAATTTCAGACTGTTTGACTTACTCAAGTGTTAGGCTTTATTTTCTCCAACTCAAACATGTAATAGTAAGCTCAGTTTTCCTTAAATCTGACAATGAACAACAGTTTGAAGAGGTTGTTTTACTCTTCAGTCCATCTGAGGAGGCAACTTGGTGCTTTGTGATGTGGATGTTGTTGGAGATGGTTTTATGTTTTGAGTTTCTTTTCTTGTTGCTTATTTATCTTATGATTGCTCGTACTTGTGCCATCTACAGCATTATCAAGGTGATATTTCTCAGTTGGAGCTCTACTTTGTAATTGTGAATAACGAGTATGGAGAGCAAACAGAAGAAGAGTTGCTTCCTGGGGGAAGAAACATTCGAGTCACTAATGAGAACGTTATTACATTTATCCATCTTGTATCCAATCATCGATTAAATTTTCAGGTATTTTTTGTTTCACTTTATACTATTCCAACAGTTGATTCTGAAATCATCCTTGTTCCTGATGTTCTGTCATACTGTTAACGGTTTTGTGGTGTGAATCACTCTCACTTACAGATACGTCAACAAAGTTCCCATTTCTTGAGGGGGTTTCAACAGCTTATACAGAAAGATTGGATTGATATGTTTAATGAGCATGAACTTCAGGTATGTTCACCCAATTTTTAATTATAACTCAATCTGTGAATGAAGTGGTCATTTTCTTCTTTGAACACATATAAAAAGACATGTTGGACTGAAATGGTTGTTTGCTTCTTTGAATTCATATAAAAAGGCATGTTGGACAGTAATTAGATTTTAGATGAGAAATCACATTCATTTACAGTGACCAATGGAATTCCATTGATCAATGACATTGGCGGTTTGTGAACATTCACTTGCTGGTTGTTTGGAGCCTCTCCCCAAATTTGATCAGAAAAGAAGTAAAATGGAAGAGCATGTCTATTCCAATAATGTACTTATCCATTTGACCTATGTTTTTGAGTTTACAGCTCCTGATCTCCGGCTCAGTTGACAGCTTGGATATTGATGATCTTCGTACACATACCAATTATGCTGGCGGTTACCATAGTGTAAGTTTGTTTCTTTTTATTTTTTGACATTGTTCTGAAATGATATTTCAGTGGGAGATTGCAGTGTTGGCTTCAAATGTAGATGATGCACCGGTTTTAGAAATTATATTTTGTTCATATTGTTTTCTGGTAATTAATTTTTTTTACACCAGAGAAAACCATAAATATTATAAAAAATAAAGATGGACAAAGAAAATCGTAGATTTTGAAACAAACTTCTTAGAATATATGTAGGTAAATCCAACAAGTTACCACCTCAAGCATCCAGGTTTTCTAGTTATTACTACAATTTCTTAGATGAGTTTTTTGCCAATCCCAGAATTGTCATTTGTTCTCTACATTTTGTTCTTTCTGATCTTTTCTTCTCTCTGTCTTTTCTTTACCTTTCTAGTGAGAAACTGATTTGGAACGTCTACTATTCCATTTTCTTCCTATTCAACATTCGCAGCAGCATCCATTTTAATTAAAAAGGAATCTTTGTTTGATGTTCTTCTGGAAAATGATTAGAGTTCTGGATCTTGCTGCGAAACGTGTCTATTGTTTGGCCTCCCTTTATATGGGATGAGACATTTGTCTGACCTGTAATTACCATTTCTTAACAGGAGCATTATGTTATTGAGATCTTCTGGGAAGTTCTCAAAGGCTTTACAATGGAAAATCAAAAGAAATTTTTGAAGTGAGTTTCCTCTTTCCTAATAAATTTTATTTTTTGAAAGGTTGACTGTACTTTTACATTGGTTTATCAGCTTTTTGTTCAATTGTGAATGCATGTTCAACATGATTTGACTGCAAAAATCTTCCAGGTTTGTGACGGGATGCTCACGAGGACCCCTACTTGGTTTCAAATACCTTGAGCCATTGTTTTGCATACAGAGGTGATATTTTTGAAAAGATTGGCTGGCAAGATTATCTAGTTACTTTGGTCTTATCTAGGTGGCAGGCAAAGGGTACAAAAACTTTGATCTTTATATCCTTAAAGATTGTAATATCTCTTGCTGGCATTTTCTTTTAGGGCTTCTGGCAGTGCGACAGAGGAAGCTCTTGACCGCTTACCAACATCAGCTACTTGTATGAATCTTCTGAAGCTTCCACCTTATAGAAGGTTTGTTTGCATATCCCTTGAATTATTATAAGCAAAATGAATTGATGTGCGACAAAAAGTTAGATGATAAAATATAGTAGCACTCGATGAATTTTGTGCATTTTAGGAATCCATTGCACTTTGTCATTGCACCACTCAACCTTTGCAGATTACATATGAGGGGAGCAATTGTGTAACTATACATTCTTTACTGGTTGTTATTTCCTGGATAAGGTGGCTATACTTGAAGTCTCTTTTTGGTGTTCCTGAACTAATTTATTTCTTCTCGTAGTGCATATGCTAAAATTTTGTACGAGTGGTCAATCCTTGTTTACCAATTATCTTGTTTAATTTTTCTTATGTAGCAAGGAGCAGCTGGAAACAAAGTTGCTATACGCTATAAATGCTGATGCGGGCTTTGATTTGAGCTGATTTGTGGATTTGTTCATAATTGCAAGTGAAGTCTCAGTACTGTGGCCTTGCCATGCTAGTTTTCATGTGGAGGTTCCACTTAAATATCTCAACAAACAAAGGTTGGAGACCAAGGGGAATGTTTGGAAGACTGAAACTTGCAGTAAGACTTTAATCAACAGAAGGTTGAGTTGAGAAGCATGATATGATCACTCACTGCTGATTATGTTCACTTGTAGATAGTGTGGAGACATCTATTGTATATGCCAAGTTAAGTTAATATGCGATGGACGGCCTGCAATTGCAGGCTGTTATTTGTGCAATATGGGGCTTCCAGGTGAATGGACAATGAGGCTTGCAAAAGCTTCATTTTGTAAATGGTGTTTTATAATAATAACTTTTCCATGTGTAAGCAATTATCTGTAAAGAAAGCCACTTGGAATCTCTACATTTTAAAAGGCGGAAGCTATGGCTTTCCAAATAGGATGGATAGAGGAAATTCAGTTTCATGTAGAAATAAAGATGTACCATCAATACTCTGATTTGGCTTTTCAATGTACAACTTTTATAAAAACTATTTGGGATGTTCGGCTTTTCATTGGTGTTTTTGAGAGAGATTTTGTTTGTCAATCTTAGTCAGATGATGTGCTTTACGCAATAGCAATCTTAAACTAACCCACTAGATTTCTTGAGCTGAACCAAAATTTACTTATCAGATTCTATCCAATTCTTGGCTACTTGTTTAGTTTCTGTTTGTTTTTCTTTAGGGTTGTAAAATAAGGTGGGGAGATGAAGTCATACCGACCCATACTGCCCGTGAGATGCTCTTCCTTCAATTGTATTGTGTAAAGAATGAGATAGTTTAAGAAATAGTTTGCATATGCTTCTTAAATGTTATTGCTTTGCAATCATTCAGAGGTGTCTAATTGTTCTTTGCTTTGGTATTTGTTGCATTAGGATAAGGAAAGAGAGATTTGGTTGATGTTGCATTTATATTTTGCTTCTTCATATTCTACGGGCACAAGTTCTCGTTTTTCAGCTATAGATAGGGATCAAGTTGTATAAGTACCATCTCTTTTTTCTCTCTTGTGGCCATAATATGAACTGAGATAGGATCTCTTTTTAAGTTTAAGCCTCTTGTTTCATCTTTTCAAGGCTCTCACCGGAGCTTCTGCAGAAGAATACAAACAAATCTGGACAGTAACCGAATGGCTTGCCATTGCAAGTTCTATTAAGAAATGAAGAACTCGAATTGCTCCTCTTCCGTGGCAGATCGCTATTCTTCCACGGCAGAAATGTCGCTCAAGTCTAAGCCCTCTTCTGGCATGTCTGATGAGAGTGGCCCCAAGATCCCATCAGAGCTGAGAGTTAGTCCACTCTGTATCAAAGGATACCTCATGTTAACTGCAAGCAATTGTAATTTTAATCAACTCTAATATTAACATGGAATAGTGCCTCTTGCCATCTCCCTCAGCTTGTTTTGTAGTCCGTTAAGGTCAAATAATCACAATTCGATGGAGGAAAATGAACCAATCTAGCTAAAGTTTTTTCAGAGACAAGTATTTAAATCACTAGTCAATCTAACAAAAATTAGATTGAATTTTCGGTCTAATGCATGTCCTTACAATGGACTGACCTCTTAAATGCTCGCCTACTGCTTCTTGATTGTTAAAAACCAAAGATGTGTTCAGTTTAGAAAGTACCTCAGGCTGGAATCTCAGCATGTCTGCGCGAGCCATAGCTTCAGCTTGAGCAATTCTCTGTCTGAACGTCTGCGCCATCTCTTCGGCCTATTAAAATAAGAAGAAGATGACATAAAAGAAAAACAGACACAATCATACTTTAAACATCAAAAGCATAATCTTAGATTTGTGCAAGAAACCAAAACTATAGATCACCATTACATGTGCCAATAACCTACAAATTCAATCTCAAAATTTGGACATCACCTTCTCAAAAACAAGCTTTGGATTCCGAATCATATCACCGGGGGTTGGTTCTAACTTCTTGGTTGAAAGACTTACTCGACCCCTCTCACGATCATGGCTCAGTATCATGACCTACACGACGAAATGGTTAAATGCTGTACGACATATAAAAAGCAGAAAATGCTTCTCCCTAGAGGTAGAGGATCAAATTACCAGCTAACATTCAACTCACCTTGAGTGTATCACCAGGTTGAAGAACTGTTGCAATATCAGAGACCCGATCATGACTTATTTGACTGACATGAAGAAGTCCATTGATACCACCAATATCGATGAAGGCACCATATGGTTTCAGGCTCTGAACAGTTCCAATCACAACTGAGCCAATGCCTAGTTGTGCCTGGCTGTCTGCCATGGCCTTGCGGTTACTGAGGACTAGCCTAGCCTGTTCCTCATCAACGTCAACAAACTTGAGAGGAAGCTCTTTACCGAGAAGTTCTTCTCCAGTTGTTTTCTGAACATAAGCTGTGTCATTAGTATATTATTCAATCAATATGTAAGAGTTAACTTGGGCAGGCAACAAAAAGAGAACAGATATATATACTCTAAGATGAGTTTTGTTTCCCGAAACTGGCAAAACGTCCAATTTTTTTGTCCAAAGTCTGTCCTTTCATGATGTTATACAGACATATATACAGTACCTTGAATGACACAAAAAGATCACCAATGAATCCCCTCCCCCTCCATCTTTCTCATTCGAGACTGAAAAACCAAAAGTCAGAGCCGAGAACTAACCGATGATATTTGTGAGAAAGGAACGAATCCTCGCAGGCCCTCTACTTGAGCAACCACTCCTCCTTTATTTGCACCTACAACCTGCATATATTTCCATTTAAAACATTACAAGCAATTAAACAGAACTTGTAAGCTTCAAAGCAATAACTTGGACGATTAATTGTCAAAAATAAAAATTTGCACAGTTGTATGAATTGCAGTACATAATTAGGAGTTACAAGAATGAGAAGCCATGTAACTAAGTCCCTTTTGCACCATTTCAAGCATTTATCTCAAATAAGGAACTTAGGTAACATATCAAGTAAGTATTTAATAAAAAAGGGGAGATAAAACTTCCTGAAGCTCAGGTGAAGAAAGAAAGTGTCGAAACTACTCACCTTACCCTTGACTGTGACATCCTCAGCTTGAAGCTGCCTACATCTTTCCCAGGCAAGGTCATACTGGATCACCCTTAAACTCAAGATTAAACTATCATCAACTTCATTTTCCCCAACAATCACAAACTCCTCTTTCACGCCAGGAACTATACCAGCTTCTTCCACGTGTTTGATTCTGTGAATGCATGCCTCTTGAACAGGCAAGTATGCAGAAGATTTTGCAGGAATGTCAACATAAGCTCCATTGGCATCAGTCATAAAAACTGTACCTTTTACCTGATCAGATGTGTACGAGCACAATTATCTCTAAAAATCATCGAAATGCTTTTTCACGAGAACAATCGAAACAGTGCTTCTCCAGTTTTTTTTGAAGAATTTCGCAAGAAAGCTTATTAACATAACCCCCTCAAGCCATTCAACTTGAGAAATTCAATTTAGAATACTCATTTCTCACTTTGAACTATTAAAAGAAGTGAATAAGAAACATTCGAATTTTGTTGATGGCCACTTCAATCCAAGTACCATACAACACACAAACACGATTACAATTGAAACCCATTTTCCATTCCACAGCCCAAAACAAATTCAAAGAAAAAGAATCAAACTGGCAACTAACCTTGGTTCCAACCTCAGAATTGAAGTCATACTTGTCAAGAGCAGCGTTGAAGTCTTCAACAGTGAACGAAACCCCCTCCATAGGAGCAGTACGGCAACGCTCATAGGCTTCCTCGAAGAGCTGCTTGAGTTTCTGCCTTTCCTTAGTCTGTGCATTAGATATAGCCACAGCTGCCACTACAAAGTTGGACCTTTTAAGCTTTGAAGAAGATAAAAATGTCGCCTTTTTTGTGAGAATCGAAGTAGAGACTGTTGGGCATCTTAACCCTGTAAATTGCTGAGCTAAAGATGCCATTTTTTGAGAGTTGTGTGAATGGTACTTCGTACCGATAAGGTTATTATATACTTCTTGTTGAGTTGTTGTGAGGGAGCCAAGTGTTTGTGCAGTGAGACAGCTTAAGGTAGTGTCAAGTCCTTACCCTTCTGGTTTTGCCTTAAAATATTTGATTATTATACTATTAAAATATTTTTTATTATCTAAAAACTATTATTATTATTAATTTGAATTCCTATTGAAAAGAATAATATGTTAATACTAATGAATTAAAAGATGATTATTTTAAATTATAAAATAACTATATTTTATAGAATTCTTATTCTTATTATAAGAGTAAAACTTAACTTAGAATTGAAATTAAAATAACAAATATTTACAAATAAATAAATTAGAGTTGCTTGCCACTACTTAATTAAATAATAATAAAATTAAATAAATAAAAAGGTAGTGGCAGGCAACTACGAGACTTTTCTTTCAATAAAAAAGGAACCCAAGTTCTCTGAAGCTAGCCATAAAGATGGAGGAAGCAAAATCAGTGGTGAAGCACATATTGCTCGCCAAGTTCAAAGACGATATTTTGCCTGAGCAAATCGACAACCACATTAAAGGTTATGCTAATCTCGTCAATCTCATCGAACCCATGAAGGCTTTTGAGTGGTAAGCATCTGCATACCCCTCGCTACCGATATTTCCTGCGTGTTTCCGTCTCCTTAATCTTGTGATTTTTTCAGTTTTGCTAGCTAGGTTTCTGCTTAATTCCTAATTGGAATAACTTTTGCAACTCGTTTTACGGAAAAAGTTCTGAATTTGCCCTGTTTTTTTATCTCAATGTGTTGGTTTGAGTTAATGATGTTTCCAGGGAATAATCGAGGGCAGATTTTCTTAGTAGTCTATATGAATCTATTTGAGCTTCCAAAATATACATATATTTTATTGGAATGATGTGGTAGATATTCCACTGATGAGTTTAATTGTCAATGGAACGATTTGGCAGGGGTACTGATGTGAGCATTGAGAACCTGCATCAGGGATTCACTCATGTTTTCGTATCGACTTTTGAGAGTACAGAGGGCATTGCAGAATATATAGCTCATCCTGCTCATGTTGAATATGCCTCTTCATTCTTGCCTGCGTTGGAAAAAGTCCTTGCCGTTGACTACAAGCCCACTACTGTTCGCCTTTAAAAACAAGATGTATACTTCCATTCCTCTACTTGCTGTTATCCTCTTGGAGAGAAGTTTGCTATGTTTGGAATTTCGGAATAAGCATTAGTGTGTGGTTGTGATGAACTTCCCAGATGTTTGTTTCTTGTTTTGCCAGGAAGAGCTATTGCAAAAAAGTTCAAATGTGCCGTTTTTTATTCTTCTTTTCGTGTAACTTACGATGTAATTTTCACATTGTTGAAATCGCCAGTTTATCACCAATGATTGTGTAGCCTTGGTAGATGGTTTCAAAATTACATCTTTTCAAATGGAGTTTGGTCAATAGCAAGTACGATAAAGAAGAGAATTTATGGCTGCTTGGGACTAAACCAATTCTCCTTCCAAAACCAAGGATAGATGCTTAGTTCATTCAAGTCAAAAACCCACTAGCATTCTACGATATAGATCTCAGTTCGTTATTGCAGTGATTGCTCTGATGATGTTTATTGATGACTGGAGTGGGAACTCTGAATTCTTTGTAGGTTGGGTTAAGGAAGAGAGTTCTCATCTTGGTCTATGCTTAGTTTTGATCAAATTTATGTCTTTGCGAGGAATGACTCAACCCCTGCAATCTGATAGTTTTGAGGAAATAGTCCAGGTTCCTGAAATGTGTTGGATTTAACAGAAGTGCAGGATCTGTTTAGGGAAAGGATATCTCAAACTTAGATCTGAGCAAGTAGTCTGAGCTCATATCTTCGCAGGGCAAAGAAAGATCAAAATTCCCTAGCCAAAAGACACACCAGGTTAAATATAATGGAGCAAGACACATTAACCTTAATTCAGCATTTCTGTAATTGACAAGTTATGATTTAGCTTTTGGTTGATTGAGCTTTGTAGAGACTGGTAAGATAGATGATCTGCTATCGTTTTCCAAATCTGAGGGAACCTGTTTGGTTTAGGTTCTTCTCATATTCATTCCAGTATGAATTACCATATTTTAAACTGGAAGGCAGCAATGAAATAAACATGACTTGTCATATTAATAAGCATTACGAGAGTGATTCCAGATTCTACCAGATTTGCAAGATTGGTGAAGAATTTCAGACAGAAAGTGATCACGCTTTCTTTCTTAACGAAAATTAAAAAGTTTAGAATTGTATTAAGAAAGAAATACAAGCAATAGGACAGAAAGGTTCTTTATAATGTTTATTTATCTGGTTTAGCTCATACATGAAAATTGAACTGTATGCTTTGAAGGGGTTCACAAGCTTTATCCGCGCAGTTTAGCAATAACAGCTAAGATGACTCTGCTCAGAGAAATATTGTCTTGATTAAGCTTTGGGAGTTGAGAAGCATCAGATGTTGCCTTATTCAAGTCATCATCACAAGTACCAATGTCATCCAATAGTCCAGATACTTGAGTTTGTGCACTAAAGTAGTCACCAGAGCTGATATACCCTTTTGCCTGCTTGAGAGTTTCTAGTCCGTCTCCATAGGTCTCAGAACATTCCGAGTACCTTTCCTTTAAACTAGGACCACCACCAGGAGGTGGCTTTGGAGAAGCTTGCTTGATGAGTTCCTTAATAACATTAGCAGTTTGTTGGAGATTGCCTTGTTCTTTATCAAGAAGGATATTGGCAACACCTTTAAGATCAGCAGAGACTAGTTTAGGATCTGACTTGAAGACTTGGAAACAATAATCAGGGACTATGGTGCTTGAACAGAGGGCTTTGATGTCACCTTGTGAGATGTTTTCTTGATATCCATTTTGATTTGCAAAAGAAGGGGTAATTAGCAACACTACTAACAAAGTAATGGAGGAGAAACTACAGAAAGAAACCATCTTTGCTTCTTCTTTTAATGCTTGGAACATGAACTGTTCTTGTCTTTGCTCTTTTGTGGCCCTTATATAAAATCTCTGAATGGCTTAAAATAGAAAAGGAAAGAGTTCTTAATGGTAACCAAATAAAGTTATAATTATCAATTTCAATGCTATTTATGGAGTTTTAATTACAAATTAGGTATTGATTTGGTTTTGAACAGTTGTTGGATATACATCTAAAACTTATCTATTCTTGCCTTGGTTGTGAAAAAAATGGGAGTATTTTCCATACTGTTTCAAAAAAGTTTGAGACCTTTCCATTCAAATGCCTTTTTTAATTTGCAAAACCAACAAAAGCTTTAGAAAAATAGCCTTGTACATTTCTTTCTAAATTTTTGATACAGTTGAATGGTTTTTCCCAACCATAACTATGAATTTTTAGTTTAGTCAAATTTATACATTAGAAATTTTCAACTTCAAATTACAGGAAATGCATTTTCCTTTTTTCTATATTGATTCTTGGTATTTTCTCGCACATATTTCCTTAACAATTTTCTTGTAGCTACTCTTGACTGTCTTTCTTAGGCTTAAGGCCCATTGGACCCCGATCGAATGCGAATATTTTGGGCCAGCATAGGCCCATCCGTACAGGGCCTTTAGACTTAGGGGAAAAGAAGATGGGATTTCTTTCTACCTTTATATATTTCAGATCAGCAGCTCCAAAAGCTGAAGTAGCACCCTTGAGCTTTGGAGTTAAAGCTAAAGCTGAAGTTATAACGCCATACTCTGAATGCTGCAAAGATAGTAAAAATAGAAACTTCTTCCAAGACAAAGGGCTTAAACAGGGATAAAAGACGAAGAAAATCCTGCCTCTTCCCTTTTTTGGGAGAAAAAAAGGAGTACATTATCCATGCAGATGATTAATAACAGCTAAAATGACTCTTGAAAGACGACTAACATCTATATTATGTCTTGCTAGTGGTGATGGATCAGGTGTTGGATCTGTCAAGTCATCATCACAAGTAACAATATCATCCAACACAGCTGATGCGTGAATCTGTGCACCAAAGTAATCATGAGAGATTATAAATTGCTTTGCTTCCAATATATCAGCTAATGCATCGTCGTAGTTCTCAGAACATGATAAATACCTCTCCTTTAAACTAGGTCCCCCACCAGGAGGTGGTTTTGGAGAAGCTTTCTTGATAAGTGTCTTGATCAGCTTTTCAGTTCTGTTGAGCTTGTCCTGCCCTTTGACGATTAGGATAGTTGCGACGCTTGGAAGATCTGTAGAGACTAGTCGAGGATCAGATTTAAAGAGCTTGAAACAATATGCAGGAATTATGGTGCTTCCGCAGATAGCCTTGATGTCACTTTCTGATGTCTTTTCATGGACACGCATACTTGCAAACGAAGCAACAGTCAACAGTAACACTGCTACTGTGAATGAAAAGGATGAGAAACTGCAGAAACATACCATGCTTTGTATTTCTCATGCGGTGACCTCGTCTTGCTGCCTGTCTGTCTTCTTTTAGC
Source organism: Erythroxylum carthagenense (assembly GCA_026413575.1). Classification (NCBI taxonomy): domain Eukaryota; kingdom Viridiplantae; phylum Streptophyta; class Magnoliopsida; order Malpighiales; family Erythroxylaceae; genus Erythroxylum; species Erythroxylum carthagenense. The sequence continues at coordinate 95,994,531 of JANZLD010000237.1, forward strand.
TCTTACATATACTGCAAAATTCAAGGATTAGCGAGTCATGAAAAGGTTGTTTGCATTAAATATTTTGTCTAGGATTGAATATATGCTCATTTATTACAGGTTTATTATAATTTCAGGAGTATCTAGTGCTTAAAGGGTGAGTATCCTGTCCATAATGACTTTCAGTTTGTGATCATACCGTCAAAATAGTCAACTTGTAACTAAAGTGCATAAGATGCTAAAACAGTAATATGTCTAGGAAAAGTGTTACATTATCATTGGTTTACAGGGGTATATTCCGAATTGTTGGATGGATTTTGTGGAATCAGTGTCTCGTCGAAAGAATGAGGACTTTCATGTCTTCATTCAAACCATCCACTTGCTAGGCCGGAAAGTTTCCAACTGATCATCATAGGAGAGATAAGGTATTGACAAGAAAGATCATTAAACAAGATTAGATTCCTCAAAAACTAAAGAGATTATTCTATTTTCCCCCAATAGACAAGTTCAGCATAGAGATTTGGCTTCCTTGTCCCACACAGAAACAAACTTTGGTGGGTGTTTCCGTGCAAGAAAACCTCTCTTTCATCTCACTATTCCTGAAAAAGTATATTATTCACAAGAATCAGAACAGGATGGTAACAACAATGAAGCCAGAAGCTGGCTGTCTGCTCCTCTTTCTGCTGTAGAAAATGCTGCAGCTGTCGCAGCAGGAAGGGTAAAAGTTTAGTTCACAATTTGATGCTACAGAAATGCCACTCAAAACATGGTTAGTAAGGTGCAGGCAAATGTATAATCTGAAGAGCTAACCTTATGAGATAATGATGTCGAAAGATTAACTTATACTCTTGTATGACTGTGTTGGGCGTACACACTATTAAAAACTTGGCAGAAGCCCAGAACAAGTTCAATATCTAACCAACAGTTTTATAATATCATAACCTATTGAAATACATAAAGAAATTTGACAGCAAAACTTGGAGTTTATAATATCATAACCTATTGAAATATATAAAGAAATTTGACAGCAAAACTTGGAGAAAAATCAAGTAACTGCACACATATTGATACATTATGGCACAAAGGCACCTGTTACTAAATAACTCCCGCCTGTGCATGTGTACTTCTTCAACTTAGCAAGTATGACATTGATGCATGAATACACCTGAAATTATTTCTCGCTAATAGATATAAATGATTGAACAGAAAATTTCTATTCAATTATTCCATTTGCTTTAGTGAATGATGAATGGGATGGGAAAAACACAAGTGGACACTAAGACAAAAATTACAACAACAAATGAAAATCTCTTATATGTGAATGGGCTTGTCATAAGTTGCCATGGCAGCTTCTTTCAATGCCTCACTCATTGTTGGATGTGCATGGCACACACGTGCTATATCCTCACTTGCCGCATCATAAGTAAGGGCGATTGCTGCCTCATGAATAAGTTCCCCAGCATTAGGTGCCATGATGTGGACTCCTAGTACTTTGTCCATCTCCTTATCAGCCAGTATCTTGACAATCCCTTCAGCATCATCTATGGCCTTGGCACGACTATTTGCCAAGAATGGGAATTTCCCAACACGATAACTAATGCCAAGTGCCTTGATTTGCTCCTCAGTCTTACCAACTGAAGCAACCTCAGGGTGTGTATAAACAACTCCAGGGACCTTATCATAGTCAACGTGCCCATGCTTGCCAGCTATAAACTCTACGCATGCAACTCCATCCTCTTCAGCCTTGTGGGCAAGCATTGGCCCTGGAATGACATCTCCAATGGCATACACACCAGAAACATTTGTTTGAAACCTATCGTCCACTAAAATTCTCCCACCTTTGTCAGTTTCCACACCTATTTTATCCAAATCAAGTCCAGCAGTGAATGGAATCCTACCAGCTGAGACAAGAACCACATCAGCTTGAAGTGTTGTCTGCTCACCACCAGATGCTGGTTCAATTGTCAACTTCACGCCATCACTGGACGTATCAACTCCTACAACCTTAGTTTTGAGCATAAATTTTATCTTCTGTTTCTCCAGACTACGCTGGAACTGCTTGCGAACTTCCCCATCCATGCTTGGCACAATATCAGGAGCAAACTCTACCACAGTTACTTCTGAACCAAGCCCGTTCCAAACTGAGCCCATCTCTAGCCCAATGTAGCCTGCCCCGATGACCACAAGCTTCTTAGGAATTTCTGACAAGGCTAGAGCACCAGTAGACGATACAATTTTCTTCTCATCTATCGTAATACCAGGCAGAGACTTGACATCTGAACCAGTAGCAACAATAATATTCTTGCCTTTCACACTGGCATGGCCACCATCAATGGTGTCCACGGACACCTCAGAGGGGGAAACAAACTTGCCATAACCTTTGACATAGTTCACTTTGTTCTTTTTAAACAAACCTTCAATACCTCGTGTTAGGTTGGCTACAGCTTTGTCTTTTTGAGCCATCATGGCAGCTAAATCGATCCCAACATAAGAAAACTTCACTCCATGGTTGGCAAATGAATGTTGGGCTTCATGGAACATGTGGGTCGAGTGTAAAAGTGCCTAGATAAAAGTTGACACGAATTTACAAACGTGCAGATGTAAGACCATGAACTTGCATCTCGACGCCTATATATTATAAGTGGTTAGCCATAACAAAATTGAATATTGTTTGAAGTAATCACAGAGATGCATAGCACATGTTGAGAATTTGACTTAAAAAGTGTGATCAATAGCTATTATAATTGAATTATAAACACATTTTTTTTATAAATTAAATACCTTTCATTAATCAGTTAATGTACATTACAATGAGGCTTCAATTCTAGGTTGGTACAAAATATCAGGTGTTTGGATTAACAAAACACAAAAAACCTTTTAAAAAAAGATCTTACTCCTATCTACCCTGATATTCAAGGTGATTCATTCCATTGACCATCTCCTTCTCATGTTTGTGGATAGATTAGTTGGTACCCCCCTAGCTAGTAAAGTCAGCGTGATCTGTATAGCAATTTCTTGAGAGACCTCGTGCTTCTGCTTTCTTGTCTGAATATTCTGCCATTCCTTTCCTTCCATAATTAACTAAACATCTCCATAGCATCAAAAATCTAAGTCTGGCAGCATTATCTTAACTACATATTGTAGGGATTTTAATCCCTTTAAAACTCAAGATCGATTCATATCAAATCATCAAGAACAAAATAAAGCGGAAGCATACCTGGATCCATTGTAAAATCTGTACTGAAGTTTTGCGGTTTTGTCTTCCAAATTAGAACGTAACCCTTTTCCAGAATTTTCTGTAATTCTCTGTTTTCTCGCTCTGATGATGGGATTACAGACAAAAATTCAGGGTTATGTTTAATTTGGGGACCATAACCTTTTATATTAGGGTAAAATCCTAATTTAATTTCTAGTTAGCCCATCATAAAACTAGAAATTATAAGCCCGGTCTCTACACATATAGAGCCCACATTTAAAGTAGATGCATAAAGCCCAAATACCATAAACATATTAGACCACTTTAATTAATTGGGCTCAACTTTATATGATAGCCTTTATATACAAT
>JANZLD010000237.1:95998174-96044481 GCA_026413575.1 Erythroxylum carthagenense
ATTTAAAATGCTATATATTTCTTTAAAATACCAAAATCTGAAATTAATACCAAACTTTACATAAGCTGTATGAAAACATCATAACTCTAATATCTTGATGCTATGATATTGACAATCCTGTCAGTTCAAATTGATAATTGGGTCAAAATTTTACAAATCAAACAAAAAATTATAAATTTTAGACCCAAAACTCATTCCTCATAATATTAAACTCAAACATGTAAAACTTTCTTCTGGTTAATTTATAAAACCCAATAAATTAAAAACAACCAACGGCACCTTATTATAAAACAATAAGAAACTAATTGATTATTGGTAAAAAACTCTAATCTTTAATCTTTATCCAATGGGCAAAATTCAATGGGCAAAAATTCGATTCTTTATCTAATGGATAAAATTCTAATCTTTATCCATGGGCAAAATTCGATTCTTCATCTAATGGGTAAAACTCCAATCTTTATCCGATGGTCAAAACTTCCTGGTTATTATACAACAGACAAAATTGAATCTAAAACTCCGTAAACGTTCTTTAAAACATAAAAGCTTCATCTTGTAAATCAAGGAGTCATCACCCAATACATATACGAAAATCATGAAAATCATGGAACTATCACCGTACATGCAATAACGAGACATGCAGAAAAGAATCGAAAAGAACTCCAATATGGAAGATAAAGGGAAAAACCGAATAGCCATTCTTGATGACTGAAGTATGAATCGGCTCTTATACCACTTGTAGGGATTTTAATCCCTTTAAAATTCAAGATCGATTCATATCAAATTATCAAGAATAATATAAAGCGGAAACATACCTGAATTCATTATGAAATCTGCACTAAAATTTTACGGTTTTGTCTTCCAAATTAGAACGTAGCCCTTTTCTAGAGTTTTCCGTAACTCTCTGCTTTCTCTCTCTGATGATGGGATGTCAGAAAAGAATTCATGGTTATGTTTAATTTGGAAACCATAACCTTTTATATTAGGGTAAAACCCTAATTTAATTGCTAGTTTAGCCCATCATAAAACTAGAAATTATAAGTCCGATCTCTACACATATAGAGCCCACACTTAAAATAAATGCATAAAGCCCAAATATCATAAACATATTAGACCACTTTAATTAATTGAGCTCAACTTTATATGATAGCCTTTATATACAATTATACACATATAAGGTCACATGTTTGATTAAAAATCCTTACGCATATGGCCTATTATTTGGTGGGAAACAAACATTCACTTGAGATGCCCGAGAACGAAACCAAGCTTCTTCTTTTTTCTTTTTGCATACATCATAAAATTGCTTGATCTATTCGCGTAATACATGATATTTCACCAAACAGGTTAAATGACAAGTATTATTTTCCCTAAGATACAACATTCACTAACACAGAAAAACGAAATGGGCAAATTGGCAACAAAAGATGGTACGAACAAACCAAAATAACACTAGAAACCAACATCAACACCGGTTGAAACTTTAAATGAACGAAACCAGATAAATAGAAGCAGATAAGCAATATCAACAAAACATACAGTACATAACAATCGGATGAAAAATGAGACAGCGAACCAAGACACAACCTTGGAAGGGATGCAGCCAACATTGAGGCAAGTGCCACCAAGGGTACCGCGTTTCTCGATACAGGTCGTTTTAAGGCCGAGCTGAGCAGCTTTGATGGCGGCAACGTAGCCACCGGGACCGCCGCCGATGACGACGACATCGTTATCGTCAGATCCGGCGGAGGCAAAGCTGCGAGAGAAGAAGTTAACGGGCGCATGCGAATGACGAGCAGCGAGTAGATGATGATACGCCTTTCTTCTCACTAAACTTGCCATCGCCATTTTCAATTACTCAAATCACAATCTCTACGACTCGTGGGTCTCTCTTCCTTTGGATTAAAGAGACCAAAGACTGCGCCTTTTCTTCTTAGCCCGCCAGTTATGGTTGGTTGGACTGTTCTCTAAGTGCTTTGAGATATTCATTTGCTTAACAATTTATTTAAAAATTACACATAATAAATTATTTCAAACAAAATAACATCCCCAAATACATCACCATTCAAGTCCCTTGTAGCTTGTAAGGATTTGTGTTTCTTGTAATTAAGGATGACATATCAACTCAACCCTATTGGGTTCGAGTTTAGACTTGAGACCGATCCGATCCAGCTTACTAGAAATGTCGAAATATGAAACCCGGAAAAGATTTTCAAGATTGAGAGTTGATGGAAGATTTGGGTAATCAGAACTCAAACTTCAACTTTTACCTCAACTGAGACACATTTCCAGTCTTTAAATGGAGAGTACGTCCAAGAGAAAAGAAAGAATGGGGGCATACAATTGTATCATTGGAATGCCTAATTAACCAAAACAAGAAGAAGAAGATACTAATCTGCCATTTCAACTAGGTTACAATACAACCTACCAATATCCTCATCCCCAGTAACTTTTCTCCCCTCTACCCTGCAAAACTTTTGGCTGCTTTTTATATACCATCTGAAGCAGCCAAAAACAGACAAACACCCTCCCTGCCGGCGGCCCCATCAATCTGTTACGAGAAATAATCTGTATGTACATTCAATTGCCTCCTAATAAGCTCTTCAACCTGTTCCTGGCCTCCTCGGAAAGACTAAAGCACCTCATCCTTTACCTCTGAGGGGTACATTCAATTGCCTCCTAATAAGCTCTTCAACCTGTTCCTGGCCTCCTCAGAAAGACTAAGGCACCTCATCCTTTGCCTCTGAGGGGTACATTCAATTGCCTCCTAATAAGCTCTTCAACCTGTTCCTGGCCTCCTCGGAAAGACTAAAGCACCTCATCCTTTGCCTCTGAGGGGGGCATGACTCAATGGACTGTGGCAAAGAAAAGCATATAACTACCACTGTAAGATTATCTGCTGAATGCAGGCGTAATGCTTCCTTGACAAGTTCTCTGGCACAGCGCTCAGGGTCATTGTGGCGTCTGAGAGCACGCCGTACAAGGCTGACAGCAGCTTGGCTTGAAATGACATCCCAAATACCATCACAACCAATGATCAAAAACTCGTCATCTTCTGTTAACACAACCTGTTGGACATCTGGCTCTGCAATTAGAGGTGATGCGGACCCATACGGAAGTTTCAAAGCCCAGTCGCCAAGAGCCCGAGTGACAGAGAGATCTCCATTAAGATACTCCCCTTCGATGTATCCGCCTAACAGTTCCACCCGCGTGCGCTCTGGCAAGAATGAAAGCCTGTGATCATGGGACATATCAACAGCCACACCTTTCCTACATAGGACTGCTCGACAGTCACCAGCATTAGCAACAAGTAAATGGCTTCCAAGAACTAGGGCAGTTAGAGCTGTTGTTCCACAAGAACTGCTAATGCTACTCTCAATGGCCAAGGCACTGTCCGCTAGTAAGAATGCTTTGCGATGGGAATCCACCAATGCTTCTAGGAAAATAGAATCAACATCAGATGTCTGCGGTATATCAGCATCTTCAAAAAACAATCTCATTGCATTTCGTTTAACATAGGCAGCTGCATCAGGTCCTCCATGGCCGTCAAATACAGCATAAAAAGCACTTGGCAACTTGAAAAAAGGACCCAAATGTATAGATAAATCATCAATCCTGATGTGTTCATCATCCATGGAAGGTCTAGATCCAATATCGGCATAGCTACCAGAACGAATGCATGGAAAAGACTTGGAAGTGGAAACCTCAATAAGAGTTTCTTTAATGGTTTCCGAGCAACTCACAAACTACAATGCAAGAAAGGAAAGGAGTAAGTTCATATCCCAAAAATATATAGAACCTGTACATGGACAATGTTGAGTGAAGGAAGAAAAGAGAGCACGACAGACATATTAGGACATAAAGGATTATATTAGGAGGAAAAGCATATATAACCCACTGCATTAGCTCTACTAAGTGATCAAAGCATATATGTGCAGAGCCATTAATTTCATGCACATCTTAATGGTTTTGCAATCAAAGAATCACAATTTATTAGAGGCAACCCCCAAAATTACAAGACTGGAATAACCATAATGAAGGTCACATTTAAATGTTTCTTTCATACGCAAGCACGCAAAGTATAGAAATCGGTCGAGGAACGACAATAATAATAATAAGCCATTATATGAGAAGTTCCGCTAAGACTCATATGAAAAGGGAAAACTAAAACAAAAGCCTAAGTCCAAGCATGAGAAGATCAATTCTTAGTATGGCTATTTCAACAGCAAACTTGGGAACTGTAAATTACTGTAAGATCTTCAAACAATCATCCCCCATATCCAGTTACGAGATTCAGACCAGATTTTCAAACAAAATAATCACAAGAAACCCAAGAATCTGTCAAAACACATCCTTCCAACCAACTAGAAACCCCATTAAAAAGCACGTAAAATTGATCAAATCCGCATATAAAAAAAGAGGAAGAAAACACAGGAATTCCAAATCTAACCCACAAATAACGAGAAGTTAAAACTATTAATCAAAGTAACCCCAAAAACAAATCTTTAGGTACAATCCACTAAATCCCCATAAAATAGAAACAAACACATACGGATTCGAAGCGCGAAACTTCGGAAGAAACGGACTCGAAGATCGGAGTGGAAGGATTGTTAACATCGACGTTCAAGATGGGTTCTTTAACCACACAAAGGTCGTACTGCACATCCAAAACCGCCGGCATACTCGATTGACAAATCATCTCCGTTTTCTCCACCATAAAAACCACCACAACCAACAATCTAGGGCTCCGAAAACAGCAACAAAAATCACCAAATTACACTTTCAACGAAAATTGGGTTTTCTTTCTTTTTGCTTGCTTCGTTTGGTCTATAATTGACAATCAATCGCTAACAATAATAGTACAATGAATCGAACTAGGGTTTTTTTAGAGAAAGCACTACAACAATTGGATCCTTGAAAGACTAGTCCAGAGAATATTAGGCGTTTCGGTATTTATAGAAAAATTAAATAAATAGTATGAAACTAAAATAAAAATAACCGGCGGTTACCCGTAACACCGATCAGTTTACCGCCAACGTGCCGGTTGTGGAAGAGTCGGACACGGAACCAGGGAGAAAAGTCCATTTGCACAATTACTGATTTACCCTAATTATCTTTTTGGTTTTATATTTTATTTGAACAATTTAATTTATTTAGAAGTATCATATTATTATCTTTTTGGTAGGAGTATTATTATTAGTATTATTTTTTTATTTTTTTTAGTATTATTATTATTATTATTATTATTATTATTATTATTATTATTATACTTATAGATTTATGGTATTTTTATTTACTTAAATATTTTGCGTGCCATGATATTTTTACTTATTTACTCTTTTAACTTGTATCACTATTTTTGTGTCGCATCTGAATGTGGGTCTACAGGAAAAAGTTTCTTTATTATGTAAGAGTAAGGCTGCGTATTATCAGATCTTTCTAAACTCCGCTTTACTACAGGACATTAGACTGGGTTTGATGATGATGATGATCATCATCATATTTTCTTTTTATAATTTTTATTTTAATTCAAGTCATCCAATTGGTTAATTAATTAATAAAATTTGAAATTATTCTATAAAATAAAATGTAAACTTTTATTTAATTTAGATAATAAAATTATATACAAATAACAATAACAACAACAGTCCAATAAAAGTCATACTAATTACAAGGTTTAGAGAGGTTCAAAATTACGGAACCATAATTTTTAGAATCAACGAATTAATAATAATGACTCTAATTATTTTTTATTTATGATTAATTTATTGTTTTTAAATTATGAAATTATGTATTAATAATTTATTTAATACACAAAATTGTAAGTAATTTAACGAAAACACTACTCTTACTTTACCAAGTGGTTGATGATCCTATCCACATTACCACATATAGTGGCCATTGCGAATCTGTCATCTTCTTGTTAAATACCTGGACAGTTGAACGTTTCGTACAATGATTGGTGGATTTTGGATATGGACACTGCACAGTTTCTGTAAGAAATGCCTTTTTTTTTGTTATTTCTTAAGTATAATCTTAAAGAGAGAGACGTGTGTCTTTTAAGTTATTGTTCAATGTTTCGTTGATATGCTTTGCTTTTTAACCACACGTCTTTGGCAATACCTTGTCTTCTAAGTTATCCACAAGTTCATGTCTTTTTTTTTTAAGTCAATCCAACTAGACAACCAGCCAACAGCAAACAGAATTGTGGGTGGAAAGTTGGAAACACTGACAGCTTCTAGCTTGGCAAAAGTTAGGTGAACCACAGATGGCCAAAAGTTCTGCTTTTGCCTCTTGTTACTTTCTGTTGTTACCTTGACCTGTGGCAAAAATGCTTTCGGTAAGGATGGTGACAGGCAAGCCCGAGGGTCGAACTTATAAGCCTAAGATAACGTTTTTTCTGGGTCAATGTTTTCTAGTCTATTTATGTACAGAAGAGGGACAACTATTGCCAACAATGGCATGTGAACACTTATTGAACCAAGATCATGGTTAGTTGGCAGCTGAAACTTTGACTAGAACAAGGCTTGTTATGTACTATATATGCTTGCAGGAAAGAAAATTTCCACCAACATTTACAAATCATTTCTGTTTCCATGTGCAAATTACAATCAGAATACATGGCAAACAAAGCATATGATTGGATGTTTCAGGGGAAAAAAAAAGAGATGGCTAACTGGATTAGCTCAAAGCAACCTGACTTCTCTCAGGAAACCTCAAGATCTCCAGCTAGCGGGCCTTCTTGATAGATAAATGGATATTAGAATCTCTCACTCGCAGCAAAGAGGCTGATGATCTTTCTGCAACTTCTCCCAGAGGCACAATACCAACCTGGGGCTCTGGTAATGGGCGAGAATGTAGTTCTTTTCACATCCGGCATTGAAGAATCTCTCGTCGTTAATGTAATGAACTTCTTTGCCGCTGTTCTTGAATTGTTGGATCCATATGCCCATTGCAACGTCTTCTAGTTTAAAGAGCTGAAAGAATCAATCACTCTCAGCCTCAGGTAAGAAACCAACAGCTACACTTGTGATGCCTCATCATCAGTTACATGAACTCTTAAAAAAGTTGCGAGAAATGTTTACCTTAAGCTCTCTTTCGTGATGACCCTGAACGATGTATTTTGCAATGTCTTGAGAGATGATATAGCCTGGTCCGTGTGCCCATGGCGGATAAGAGTCATGTGGCCATTCCTGCACAAAAGAACCACTCTATGAACCAAAGAAATGACAGAGAATAAAAAGTGTGCAATGAAGTATGTAGTAACACAAATACTGGGAAGCTGGGATGGTTACCTCACTACTTATATACCATTTGCTGTCTTTGTCCCTATGAGGGGATGATTCAAAGGATATAAAACCATACAAGAGACCGTCAGGCGGCTTTGCTTTGAGACTCGTAAGAACTTCATCAATTCTGACAAAAGCATCATCGTCTGTTTTCATTACGTACTTAGCTGGAAGAATCTTCGTCTGCTCCAGAATAAAAGGTCCCGGATAAATCACCATAAAGAGAGAAAAAGTAAAAAAGTTAAATATAGATGAAGTTACAAACCCCCATGATACAGATGGCAATGGTTTTCAAACTGATCAGGCTGTAATAATCTACAAAGGGCATGAATTGGATATCACCATATGCCTGGGCTTCTTTCCACAGCTCAAAATTGACTTGTCTGTTCTTGTGCTGCAGGAAAGAAATGCTAAAGTAGTTAGTAGACAAAAGTTTCTGATCAGGGCAACAAGAATTAGCCAATTTGTTGATATAGTATATTCACAATATTATGACTAGTTGACAGAAGCAATTAGCTTCGGTTTCGAATGAAGTTGTGCCTAACTGCTTAAGGTAGCTAAAAGTGAATTTTGTCAAGTCATATGCCAGCTTTTGAAAATTGTGCATCTTGGCCATCAAAAAATACATTTGAACCATATTAAGTTGAAGATGACCAAAGATACAGGGGGATTTAAAGACTCTCCTCGAAACATTCTGTAAATCCAAATCTGTAATTCATCACTTACAAGGCCAATGAAAAACCGGACAGCCACATCCCCGGAGCGTACAGCTTCATATTGCATCCAGGACCTTCTCAGCGCCATTCGACGCTCAAAGTTATTCCCGGTAGAGAAAACCCCAACCAACATAGTTATCCTTTTCCTCTTTACTGGTGGAGCTTTGAGGAGATCAGCGTCAACAATTAAATCATGATCTTCAGAAACTGGCAACCCTTTGGCCAAAGCAGATAAGACCTCCAACCCACCAGCCACTTTGACTCCACTGGCCAACCATGGTTCAAGTTTCTGCATATATGATAAGTATATCCAGAATCATAGTGCCCAGTTCCCTCAGAACGACACATATTTAATGTATAATTTTAGCTTCTTCAACTTGTAATAGTGGATGATTCCATACCTTACCTCCCTATAAGCAAATGATGTTTCATGTCTCCCATTCACAGTCATGTGGAATCCCTCCAAACCAACCCATAACGTAGCAGTGAAGGGATTACCCTCAACAAATGGGAAATTAGAACTTCCATGGCTAGTTCCATGAGAAACATGAACTGATGCATCATTAATCGGCTGACTTGTATTTGTAGTATATTCCAGGGTGCCTCTGAAACCTTGTTCATTGCAAAGAACAAGTGCGTCCACTGTTAATAATCACAAATAAGTTAAATAATATTTACTAGTAATCCTCCTTCAAAAAGAAATCAATATCCTTAAAAGGGCAAGTTGGTGTCATAAGAAGAGGAAAAAAAACTATACAATATCCAAAAATCCAGAAAACCCATTGTGATTTTCAATATAAATGTAAAGTGCTAATACCTGTTGATGTATTAACAGATCCAGAGGAGGGGCATCTTTCCTTTTTGCCCCAGCCATCTTTGTTAGTCCATGTATTTTGAACAATAAAGGGCTCCTCAGTCATATTTTCTCCAGGTAGACCGACACTGTAATGCAAGATGATTGAAGGGTTTGGCTCATCCAACGATTGTGAGCTTGCAAGTTCAATTTGGAAGGTTTGATTGCCTCCATCAGGAATGGCAACTACTGTAATGGATGAACCTTCGACTAGGCCACAAGGCAGCTCAAGAATGGATCTGTTGCCGGATATTGTTGTATCAGTGGAACTTACAGAATAAGGACAGTTTTCACTTTCTAGTTTATCAGTGTTGTTGAGCTTGGAGGCCTTGTCTTCCTCAATTGTGGACAACAATCCCTTCCATGCCACAGAAGCTTCTTTAACCCCCTGAGCTGTTTCAGCTAAAGCATCAGCCCTGGACAACAATAAGCGCATGTGTGGCCATACAAGTAAGGGCTTTGTCTGGTCCTTGGAAATATTGCTTGGAGCATAAAGATCATGGAGTCCTTCAACATTTGCAAGTTTTGACTTCTTCGGTGATTTAACAAATCTCTTCTCTTCCAATGGAGGAGATACAACAGGACTGGTGCCATCCTTTAACACGGAACTGTCAGGTACAGGCTGCTTCTTCTGGGGTGGAGTTCCAATAAGGCTATAACTTGAAATCAAAATTACAACAAGAGCTATAATTAGCAACCCACCAGACCATTTTTTCATTCTGAACAAAGGCAAAACTGATTTGTAGAACTTCATTCTAAATCATCATAACCCAAACAAGCAGAATCTTCTGATGAGCAGATGAGGCAAGCAAGAATGATGCAACAGAGTTAATGTACTGTTGCCTCCCATTTGAACATGCCCTGAGATTTTTTAAAAAAAAGAATGCATAAAAAAAAGAGTGAGCAGCCAAGAAATCCAAGTTATTATGAGCAGATTGACTACAGCAAATTAGCTGAAGAGAACTACAGATCAAGAAAGGAAACACTAAGAAGCTCCTCTAATGACAAAGTTATAAGCTTTGCAAGCATTTACTGAGATCTACAAATACTTAAACACATGCTTCAATCATCAACTCCACTTAAGAAAAGAAGAAAGCAGCAATCTTTAAGCTTGCCACCTAAGTAGCTAAAGTTTCTTGGTACAAGAAAAGTTGAATGGATTCAAAACTCGAAGCTTTTTCTAGCAAACATTTGCAGCACCTACCTCATACATTGTGGGGATAGATCCACCAACTTGAGAAAAACAAAAGAAAGAAATGTGTAAGCAAACAGAAGGTTGTTTGTTGGATTTCGGGAAAATGGGTTAATGAAATGTAGATTTAGCGTTTGGATTGGATTGGATTCCTATGTTCCCCGAAACAACGGAGGGGCTGTCGGAAACTTCAACTCGATCTTACTTGAGAACATCACAAAAGTTGCTTTTGTTTAAAAGCTTAAATAAAAATGTCGAATTTTGGTAAATAAAATAAAAGGCTCAATTTAAAAAGTTTTGGTGGAGTTTTTAATTTTTGAATAATATACTTATTTTAATTATAAAATTTTTAAAAATATATTATAAAAAGAGAAAGATTACATCTCTTTTTATTATATTGAATTATAATTTTTAATACCCTTCTTTTTATAAAAAACTATTTAATTAGTGTAATTACGGCCACCGTTCACCTTCACCGGAGCTTTGTTACCGGTTTCTCTATCATCATATCACCGACTTCCTTGACCTTCTGGAGCACCCATCAGCAAACATTCACATTATACTAATTTGATATTCTTGTATAGATTGTCACTTAGTGATTTTGTATCATGATCACATTAAATAATGAATAGAAATAATAATAAATTTTTAATTTTTTTAATACCTAGCTATCTGATCAAAGCGCACCGTTTGGGTGTTCAATTTTGGACCTTTAAGTGATTGCCTTTCGTTCTCCGTCTCGCTTTGCCCGCAAAGCTGGTCCCCTCTCTGTGCGCCTGCCGTCTTCTCCTCCCCTGAAAGCTTGTTCCTTTTCCTCTCAAGACTCGAGCTTAAGACTAGAATTCGACAGAACAGCGAAAAGGGATTTTCCCGCGGCTTTCTTTCTTTCTCTCTTTCTCTTAAATCTCTCTGAAGAAATCGAATAAAAAAAACACATAAACAATGCCGTCTCTCCAAACTGCATTGCCTCCTGAGCTCGCTAACAATGTTATTAGGGTTCCGTTTCTCTTACTTTGCTTTCATTTGTAGTGTTTACGAAATTTTGATTTCTCAGATGCTTTCCTTTTTTTTTCTAATTTATGGTTATGTTTTTGCAGCTTTATCGAGAGTGCCTTAGAAGAGCTAAGTACATTGGTCAACAGGTATCTCTCTCTCTCTCTCTCTCTGTATATATATTTTTTAAATTTGTATTTCTAGTGGAAGTTTATTGCTCTTGGTGTTGAAGAATTGTTATTAATCTTCAAATTGTTTAAACAAATTCTATTTTCGGTTTGAATTTGTTGTTCATTGTTTTGATCATTGGTTACACAATCTCTTACCTGGAAAACAATGTTAAAGGTATATACAGTTGCGTTATGTTTCAAAGATTTGTTACTTGTGAGGATGGTTGTGCAAGCTGACTGCTTTTTGCTTGCAATTCATAGTATTTGAGGACACTAGAATTTTGAATTGGTTCTTCTTATGTTTTGTTTTTCCTCTGGGACGAGGGGTTCTTCCTATTTTCAGGAATTGTTGTTTAAATGCAAATGTATCAATGCCGGACTTTGGAGACTAAATTGGAAATTTTATGATTTATTGGTGCAGAAGCATAACACAGAGTTACTTGTTGGCATGGTAAGGCAGCAATTTAAAAAGAACATGCACGAGACAGATCCCGACAAGATTGAAAAGTTGAAAGACGAGTTAGTTTCACTCACCCTTGTGGCTGCGCCTTTGCTTTAGTAGATCATTTTCAGGAGAATATCAATGACCATCAGTGCCATTATCTGTTTCATAGAGTTTTTTAATTGAAATAACGGTTAATGATGGAGAACAACACTTGTGCTGTTGCTTAAGTGAAAAAATAGACTGCTGAATTTGACATGCTTTCTCATGTTTGCAGTGCGGCAAGAGGACTTATAAACCACTTATTGTATGAGACTGAGAGAATGTCTGGTCGGAAATTCAGCAAGAGTGGTTGATTCACTGCTATCTCTTGTCCAACACGATAATCCGTTTGTTAGATGAAGTTTTGCCTGTTAAAACATGAATAAAGGAAGCAGACTCACTACTGTCATGGACATGTGCTTATAATGATTGGAATTTTCATATTGGCTCTCTGTATCTTATCTGTTCAATAGAACAAAACTTGGATTAATCAACTTATTGATGGATGAGCATTCAGCAAAGTCGCATGATATCATAACTTTCCCTTGCGAAGAAAGCCTACACAGAATCATTTGATCTCATCGATTATATTGCCTTTGGTTTTCTTTCCAACTATGGCGGGCTATTAGGACATAGATTACTTTCTTGTGGTCACATGATTGGGGAAGTGGAAAGTTTGTGCTTCAAGGGTCACATTGTCCTCTTCCAGGAAGGATATAAAACACTACATACATATGTATGTTTCTTTTGTTCATTATGTCTGATCTTGCACTTGAAAGAACGACTCTCGTCAATTGATAAATGTTTCTAACAAGATCGCCTTGTCTACATTTTACAACTACTCAGGAATAAATTTCCGCTGAGAAACAAGTCACTGACCTGACCTATCTACCTCGGCCTTAGTCCTCCAGTTAAAGGAGGAATCGCCAAAAAAGAAAGGTACTTCAGATGTCCAAGTTTTGACTACTCTTTCCTAGATTTGATGGTCTAGTTTCTACAGCTCTTGGACTAAATGGTCCTCTTCCACCAAGTCGAGGACTGAACTCCCCTCTGCCTTGGCCTTCTCGAGGGCTGTACACCCTCTCTGCAAATCTTGCACTATGCACGGTCCTGAATTCTTTGGCAGGAGAACCTGTGGAGTGTGTTATCAATTTGAGGCTGCACATACGTCGTATTTCACCTCTGCTTCGAGTGATCGCCCCATCTAAAACTTCTTTCTCGCCGGCAAATGAAGTTGTTCGACTGATCTCCGACTCCTGATATCACAATATTATAATAGTAACACAAGTTTTGGTGAGCAGCAAACACTAACTTGAGGACCTTCGTCTGTATATGCTAATTTCAACTTAGAAATCGAATGCAATAAGAGGTGTAAACATGAATTGCATCTTCACAACTAAAGAACTTGAAAATATCATGACTAGTACTTAATACAGTAGAGAGACAGAAAATTGAAAAACTTACAGTTGCAAGATTGAACGATAAAGCAGGAGACTCTTCGTACTCTGCAGCATCCAAATCCTGGAGGTGTACTCCTTTAAAAATTTTTGGTAAAATGTATTGTCTCACAGGAACCAAAAGCATGATCAACAAAGGAAAGAGAACCCCGGCAATCGGAATCCATGTAATGCCAAAACAGAGAAGCAAGTAAGCAGTCTGGAACATGGTAAACATAGCTATCGTCTTGAATGGTACAGTTTCCACAAAAGTGGCATGGCAATCCTCCAACACTCTAATGGAGAGAAAGAGAAAAGAATGTTCATTGGCATAGTTGTAAAGATGGATATAACTTCAGAAATTTCCAAAGTATTAAGGATACAGGAAAAGGCTAGATAAATGGAGGAGAAAAGGCCATGTGTTATTTACTTGTATCTCCTGCTTGGAGCACTAAAGAGCAGTAAGATTCGCTCCCAGAACTGGTTACCAGGTAAGCTCTCAATGGCCATGAAAGCAAAATAACCCCAAAGAACTGATGTTGGAATCTTCTTGATTAAAGGCATGGCTCCTACACATCCTCCAACAAGTGTAGCTTGAAGAAAGTTACTAAGCCTCTGTTCTTTCACCTCAACAGGTAATAGATCATCAATTTCCTTCTCAACATCAAAGACCGTCACATCAACAGGTGCATCAACATTCCCTGTGCTTGCAGCTGTCTGAATTGTTGACTCTCTCAATTCTTTCAAACCCTGCATAAGCATAGAAGAGGTCAAGATTATCAGTCATGTAATACACTATCAAACTTATGCAGAAAGTATAAAAGAAAACCATATAGGCTGCACAGAACCATTCATTCAACACCAGAAATTACAATTCCAAAGATTTCAATCCATAGCTAGCTGTTTAACATTAAATTATGTCATCAAGTTATTGTATCATAGTAAAAATTCCTGAGCCCTCTGTACCATCAGCAACCTTTTGATTAGTGGAATAACCAGAAATGGAATAAGATGTTGGTATACCAAGGCAGAAGGTTGCTGGTGAACAAGTGGTGACTGCAGCTGTTGATAGGCTTCCTGCATGCTTCCGTATACTTGTCCCAAGCTTGCATTCTTACTCATACATTTTCTTGCTGTTGCCACAAGGCGATTACGAAGTAACTGCATCACATGGACATATGTTGGTTTTAGGTACATTGCTTAGTGGAATTTATGAGAAAAAACGTAGTGGTAAACATTAAAACTCGAGTCGCATCAGGATTCAGTCTTGTACTTGGTGCTTCAGGGTAGCCAAACTCTTAGTGTGCATGGGGGATTGAGGAATG
This sequence comes from Erythroxylum carthagenense, assembly GCA_026413575.1. Taxonomy (NCBI): domain Eukaryota; kingdom Viridiplantae; phylum Streptophyta; class Magnoliopsida; order Malpighiales; family Erythroxylaceae; genus Erythroxylum; species Erythroxylum carthagenense. The sequence continues at coordinate 96,012,630 of JANZLD010000237.1, forward strand.
ACACCATTTGCAGGAGGTATGCCGATAAGACCACACAATATGACCTGCAACCCCATGAAGGAGCTTCAGGAACATTATGAATAATCATAATTTTCATTCATGGCACTAGAGGACAGAATACAATACCATGAATCCTAAAAGAAGCAAGTCATAATGGAAAGAAGGTGGTTTTCGCAAGTTAAATTCTTTCTGCTGAGCAAGCTGTGAAGCAACGCTGTGATCGAAATAATAGAGAACTGCAATCATAGTCGCTGGAATGAAAGCTCCAATTATGTACATAATCGGCACATTTAGCATGTCCTGTAGATTCAATGCATATGATGTATTAGTATACAGAGGAGAATCAGAATTTGAGAATGTAAAAAGCATAAAGTTTCAAGAATCAGTCAGTGCCTTTATCACAGTCCAGTTCTCATATGCACCAGGTGACCACGGATTTGGACTAGAAAGACGCCTTGGGATTCCTTCTGGAGTGCTTCTTGCTGGTATATAGGAAACAGCAGTCCACACTAAAACCATCACCGGCACTCCATAATCAGCTGTGAAGCCTCGAAGCCACTCTGTCAGAAAATAAAAATGGATTCAGAAAAAGTATGAAGGTGAGTGATTCCTAGTTTTTCATTGAACATCAAATCAGACTCACCAGAACCATATCTCCAAGATCTGGCTTTCCTACTTCTTAATGCTGTAAGCAGAAGACCAAATGACAGAACCAAAGCAAACATGCCATTTGCAAATCTCCATGGAAGTTGAAACTCAATAGACCTTGGATTTTCTCTTTCAGGTACCCGGAATTCTTCCACAATCCCCTGGGAAATCCCAATTGAGAAAATCAATAAAAGCTAAGAAAAGGGTGTTGTAACTGAAGTATAAAACAGTAGCATAACAATCTTCTTAACAATATGAATTATACCTCAAAATTATATTAGTTTCTACTTCACTGATAAGAAATGGGAACAAAAGTAAAGAGGTTAATGTTCTTACTTTGATTGCTTCCTGCATGAAAAGCATGGCTATTAGTAAGCCAAACAATTCCCCTGCAATACGAGTAAACCTATTGATAATGGAGCAAGCTCCTAAAATAGCCAGCAGAAAGAGCAAGGCTGCAGTCCATACGCACACCCTATCCAACAAAAGAGCCACTTAATTGTTAAAAAGAAATAAAAGTATGAAGCAGTCAAAATGGCTGATGAAACAAAGTGGAGTTATGGGAAATGAACTCAAGAATAGAGATTGCCGAGTTGAGTTAAGTTGCACAGTCAGCAGAGAAGAGAATACCATCCACTCCACGCCAAGAACAGCTTCGATCCCAAATCAGGTCTACTTTTCGCAAAGTTGAACATGAATGTGTACATTATCACAGTTGGTTCTGCAACTCCAAGTATCAGTAGAGGCTGCCCTCCTATGATAGAATGTATAATTCCACATAATGCAGTAGAAGCCAAGGTTTGAACAGCTGTGAGAACTCCATCTGTTGGCAATATGTTTCAGAACTTTTGAGTCACTCATTGGTGTACAGATTGCAACATTTAACTGGAGGAGGAGTATGCAAGCTACCTGTATCTCTTCCCAATTGCTCTCCGAACGAAATAACCGGAATTGCTGATGCGAAAAAAATATACGTAGTTGGGGCCAAAATCCTAAGAAAACAAAGGTCAAAACATCTCAATCAATCACCACTTGTTATGTTGTATATTTTTATGATATGAAGAATGCACAATTTTATCCTGGACAGACATACCTGAAGCCTGCTTTGAAGCCACCGGTCCAATCTTGCTTATAACACATCAATCTCCCTCTAAGATCATTCTTAATACCTTGTAACGGCACAAAGCTCTCTTCCATAATCTCTTATGTAAGCAGAACAACAATCGAAACTTCTTGTGTGTGCCAGTTAAAGAACCAGAAACAAATTTCTCAACAGAAACAGTCGCCTTCACGTTCGTGTTTTGAAGACCAGCATTGGAGGATTATGAAGCACAGAATCTGTTCCGAAAATAAACAAATAAATAAAGACGTGAGCACCAAAAATGAACAAGAAGAAGAAGAAGAAGCTAACTCAAACATTGTAAAATGTAGTTATAGAGCAAGTAAAAATGATGTCTTCAGTGTAAGGAATAGATTTCTGCCACTAAAGCTCCAAGTATCAAGTGATAAACTCATCAGTCAGATATTGGATTCCTGGGTAAACAAAATTCAACTTCCTAGGAAGAATACCAAGTGAATCTGAAATCTCAAAGCTTTTGACTAGTACTGACCTCCAAAACATGGAGAGGAGACGCAAGGGTTTGAAGAAAGACTCCACATTTATAATCCTAAAGAAGTGTATAAAGCTAGATTTGATGCTGATTGGGATATGAGTCAAAAGAGGACGAAAGGAACACTGGTAGGGAACGAATGATAATGGTCCAGTGCCAAGAAGGAAAGACGAAAACTTTACATCTTATACACAAAAGTAAGAGCAAAAGATATGCTAAAAAGAATCAAAGATAGGGAAAGTTAAAGAGATTCAGAGTGTAGAAATGAAAAAATCTCACCAGCTGAACTCAAAGACAACCAAAATGGCGGAGAAAGAAATGTAGGAGGGCTAGGTTAGTTCTGTGCAATCTTCTTTGCTTTAAAAGAAACAGAGAAACATATTTAAGAAACAGCTGCTAAAAGAGGAGGAAGCTCTCCATGATAGCAGGGAAGATTGTAAGAAAGACAAAGTGCCAGTCCACGACAAGCTGGCTTGCAAGGAAGCAAGTAGTTTCGCTTCACTTGACTAGAACCAAGCATCCAATCTCTACAGTGTTTTTTAGGCAAAAAAGCATAAGAAGAACATGATTGGCATTTCATAAATAAAACGCGTAGGAAAAGGACTAAGACAGGACACGGATTGGAGGGATGTCTTTTTAATTGTCGATTCAGTTTCAGCTCTCCAAGTCCAAAATCCATGCATGAATGTTGGTTATGAGCAATACTTAATAATGTTATCTCAACATAAATAACATAGTAACAAAACCAATACCGTTATTTCTCTTTTTCCTTTTATATTTCTTTAATCCATTTTGGTTATTATAATTATCAGTGTGAATTTGCATGTGCAATCAGACCAAAAGTGTTGCACGTTTTTGGTCATTAGAACAACTTGGGTTTGGCTATCACAGATTTCTAATTAAAGATGATAAGTTGCTTGTAAATTTTGAAGACATAGTTTCCATTAGATTTCACATGTATCTATTGCTTGGTTGTCATTGCTTGTCATCATTTAGTCTATGAATCATCCATCACAAGGAAGTCCAAACACCAACTGAAAAGGACAAGACAACTTAAATGTACAGAATCCCAAAGGAGATTTTTAAAATAACCAAAAAAAAACAATAAGTATTAGTCAACCATGTTAATTGCAAATCACAAAAGGAAATTCTTTATATCTTCCAGTAAAAAGGATGGAATTGAAAACATTACATTGTATTCCCACTTGATTCCTCCCCCAAATCAATCCTAGAAATGAATTTGTATTCAAAATATCTTCAACTGGTCTGGCAGTGGGTTTGCAAAACAATTTAAGGCCAATTTCACCAACAGCCTAATTTGTTAAACCGCAAATGATGAGCATGGCATGCTCAACTTTTACAAAGTTCCGCAATGTCAAAACTAACCATGTAAGATTATGCTCCAGGACCAAACAAAAACGCAGCTAAGAACCAAAAACCTTCACGGCTACAGCACTTTTAAGGTGCATGTTTAGGGACCTCATCACCTTTTTCAACCTGGATTGCCCTGGGATCAAGCTGAATGGTGCCAACTGTTAGAAATCGGGAAGATTCTGCAAACCCATTAACTTTAACTGGGACAGATCCAACTGTCACTACATCTGAAGGCACAGTATTGCTAGCAACAGCAGTACCAGTATTGGGTAAAGGCTTGGTATTTATATTGAGCGAACCGATTTTTAAAGCAGATGCAATGTCGTCATTATTGACAACAGTCTCTTGAGAATTTTTGTTCTTAGCCAAATCTGGAGCATCAATACTTGAAGAAGCCTGCTTATTGATACAAGACTCTGTTTCCTTCAACAAGTTCGAATCACTATGCTTCATGCTTTTTTCATCTCTATTTGGATGAAGCTCTGGACAAGTTATCTTATGGTTGGGATCTAATACAGCAGCTGCGAGTGGAGCACCAAAACTTTTCAAAATTAACCTGCCCTTCTCTTCCTGCATAATTTTTTGTCGATTCTCATAGTACATAAAGTCATCAAGTAAAGAAGTCTTTAAAGGATAGTTTTTGAATATTTTCAACATCTCCAGCCCTTGCCTGTACATTATCTGCATAAACAACGCTAGTATGACCACACAGCATTTAATTCGGTGATCCATAATGGAACATAACTCAAACACAGTCAGAATTCACAACATTAAGTTCAAAAGTCAATATCCTACGTTTGAGCCACACTCTTTTAAAAGTTAATATCAAATGAGCTTGTTTCACAAGGCTAAACAGCAAATTCATACCTATAAGGAATATACGAGTTTGATATAAAATGTTGCTAGTAAAGGTAACAGTTATCTTCTATACAGTGCAAGATAAGGGATCACTCTTAGTGATAAAAAGAAGAGAAAAAGCCCTTGTTGAATCATGTTCATAAGGAACGAGTTTATCATCCATTGGGCATAAAATACATTGCAAATTAACAGAGCACAAAAGAATAGCAGACTTACCTCTTGAGTATCTCTGCTATTAGTTACTGGCTTATTCTCGTTGTTCTCCAATATAATGTGCCTAAAGCTGGTATTTGGCACATCTTTAATAATATGCCACTTCACAGGGAAGCTACCACTCCATTTATCTTGCTGCCAGAAATCCATATCCTTATGGAAATCAACTGGACCAATCATTTCCGCAATACCACAGAACTGACCGCTAGCATTAACCTGTATGTAGAGAAGACGATAATGTCTCAAGTTAACAAATCAATGTAATAAATTATAAAGTCAACTTCATTCTCTATAAGAAACTCACCGAAAAGAACAAAAAGATGGGACAGCCTTTTGATTTCTCTGCAGCTACTTTCTGTGCATCTTCATATGCACCCTGCAGTTTCTTGTTTCCGTGGGGTGTTGAAGACCAGACATTATATTTAATGCTCTTATGCACATCATCCTCACTATAAGATTTGATAACAAAAAATTTTGCATCAGCATAGTCAATATGGAAGTCATCCTTGTTATACTGTTCAGTGCACACAATAATATGCCCTTGCGCATTACTGTTTCCCACTTTGTTAGTGTAGGCTTTAACAGCAAATTGACTTTTCATTTTGTTTGTTCTAGGTCCACGGTTCTGCTCACTGATACCATCTGGGCTTCCATTTAAGTCACTTGGAATTCTCCCACTAGGCACTTTAGATCTAAACTTATCCACTAGCGTACCCCCATAAGCACTAGATTCAAAACCAGAAAAACCTTTGTTGACTGGAAGAGCAGCTTTTAAGTGATTAGAATGAGACAGAATTTTCCCGCTTGAAGTATTATCCATAGGTTGTACAGATCCATAAGCATTTCTAGCCTGCAAAATAGAACAGTTGAGCTTTCATTAAAATACAAAAGATATCTGCCCCAAATAATATTTTGGATGTACATATAACCACTAGCAGGTACACGACTCAGGAATGATGCAGCTTTTGGACATCATAAAATTCTCCAGCTTAATCAAATTCTTGAATTAGTAAATGGAACATGGCAACACACTGTGTTAATAATTCATACCTCAAGGAAACCAGAGGGAACACTGCCATTCGCTAAGGGTTGTTGGCCCTGCCCAACATTAGCTCTTGGTCCTTCTGATATCCTTGCCAATGCATTAGTCTGATCTGCAACATGTTTTGGAAGTTTTTTTGGAAAAGCTGCAGATGTTGAAGCAGGACCATGTTTGATATTTTTTGCTACACCTGTTTCCACCGACAAGTCTGCTGGACTAGTTGGATTGATGTCTGATTGAACAATAACCGGGATATAGCCATGTGAAGATACGGGGTCTTGATAAGGAGATAGCGTATAATACTGCTGTGCCCCTACATAAGGGCTATCAGCTCCAATCATTGCACCAGGGATGTAAGGATTGTACGGATTATATGGAGACTGTGCATATCCATAAGTAGGTGTATAATATACATAAGGCAAACTTTCAGTTTGTGCACCCTACACCACAGCAAGAAGAGTAGATTACTAGTGAGAAGTTACAAAAATTTTTAAAAAAGGGGATGTTGCTAAAAGAAAACCACTCACCGCATATTGGACATCTGGACCATCTAAACCGAAATTTCTTTGGTGGTCCTCCCATTCACCGGGTGATTCAAATCCTAACCACATTCAATCGTGGCAAGTATAAGAATGCAATATTGAATTACTGCTTGACCATATTCAAACAGGCTAGTAAATTACCTGTACAGTAGTAACCATAGTTGGCGGGAATAGGATAATACAAACCCTGATCCACAAAAAACTCAGGGGCTCCTTCATTATACATGGCTTCAATTAGATCTAGAAGAGGACTTGTCAGCTGACGGTTTGACTCTGTAACTTGAATCTAAAAAAGCAAGATAACAGACATTTCAACTCAAGAAACCAGAGGACACTCTAATGCTTTAAGAATTTTATCAAATATCAACCAAAAAAATAAACTGATTGCATTAGACGTATAGCATAATACAAAACAAAACCTAGACAACAAGAAGAAAGCATCAAATAAGGTTCTCCATTTCCATGTCCAGAAACATTATATATTTCCATTCAAGCACAGCCACTCCTGCATAAATGGGTGGGAAATAATTTGAGGATGCAAAGAATCGTCTACGTTCAACTTTCTATACGCAAGCTTTATCTCTCCATCTTTTGACAACAAAGCTTACAAATTCATGAATTCCAACACTCAAATAGAGAGCCCAATCGAAGGGCACAATCCAAATTACAAATGCTGAAAAAGAGAAGGTAACAAATTCTTCCAGAAATCCAGGCAGGGGACCCACAAATCTCGCACGGTTCTCTAGCCTATAAATCTACCTCTCTTTTTAAAAAAAAAAAAAAGCAAGCAAAACGATGGCTTTTTATTTACGGAAACGATACAACAAACTCATTCACTTACAAATCAACATACTCGTTAGTCAAACAAAGAAATCAAATCCAGAAATGAAACAGTATCTCACGATGAACTCCAAAAGAATCCACAAATCTCAACTCACAACTGGGAAAAAAAAAAAGAAGAAGCGTAAGCCCAAAAGAATAATCAGTGAGAGCGGAGAGTCGACAGCGAGTAAATTACCAGATGGAAAGGGCAGAATCAAAACATGTTATAGACCTAGGAAGGCAGAGATTTGAAGCGAGGATAAGATTAAGGACAGTTAGTGACAAATTCAAATTGGATATGTATGGAAATAGAGAAACCCTAACCCTAGCTAGGCCTGGGAAACAGAGAGAGTAGAGAATGGAGACTTGAAAAGGGCGGTTTGGTTAAGAAAGCGAAGCGACGAGAAAAGAAGGATTCGCAGAGTTTTCTTCATCGGGAATGCCCGAATTGCCCCTACCCAAAGTTTTAGTTTTAATTTAATAGTAATATTGGCGTCGAAAGAAACGACATCGTTTAGCTGAGACCAATTCCAAATTAATAGACTGGAATGATTTGAGAACGGAAGGAAGGAAGGAATAGCTAAATGAGAGAATAAAGAAAAAGCGATGAGCTTCGGGAATCTTTATCATCTTGCACGCACTTAGTACTTGCTCTTATTGTTAACAAAAGAGTCCCAATTTTTATTCAATTTTATAATATCTTATTTTATTTTATAAATTTTAATTATTTATTTATATAAGTTCATGTAAATTACCCATAAATAATTGCAAAATTTGTATAAATAAATAATTAAAATTTATAAAACAAAATAAGATAACATAATATTAGACAAAGAATTCTCTTCGTTAAAAAACGCATCTCCATATTCAGATTCAGATTTAACAACTTGACCAAATCTGAAAATTTGTATATAAAAATAACAAATCAAAGTTAGATTTGATCAAATTCTGTTCGAAGTATGCCTTAGCCTAATCTTCAAAGCACAATATAGTATTCCTCTCCAACGAACCATGGAATACTTTGAATTGTGGCCAAACAGAAAAGGCAAAAGTCCCATGAACACATAAATGATTTTCAGAATCGGTTGGGCGAATCATGTGATATCATCCTAGCAAGTAACCATTAACAAAACACAACAAAAACCAAGAAAAACAAGAGGAATCCCCATCATTATCTTAATTAATGGATTGGATGCCTTGTTGAGTTCTAATCCATAATGCAAAAATGAGCAAATAAATAAATAAAAATCTCTATGCCAATCACATTACATGTATATATATATATAAATGTGTGCTTTGATGCCTGCACAGGCAAAAGTGGCTTATCAAATTTGATTTTAAGAAAATCATGATCACTTGGCTGAAGGTGCATCATCCTTTTTCATGACCACTGGTAACTGTTCAACCTCTGGAAAAAACGCATCACCTTGTGCAATAGGTGGCATAGGAGATGACCCCTTTTCAGCCTCCCTTATTTCTGGGTTTGTAATAACATCCTTCTTCTCACTCATGTTCTTCTCATGCGAACTTCCAAATCTGTCATAGTTGTGACTCCCACTGCCACTACGTCTAGGACTGCGACTGTAACTGCGACTGCGACTGCGACTGCGACTGTAGCTCCGGCTACGAGGGCTGCGGTTGTAGCTTTGACTGCGCCGTGGGCTACGGCTGTAGCTTCGACTCCGGTCCCTTGACCAACTCCGACTCCTACTCCTACTACGGCTCCGACTCCGACTCCGGCTCCGGCTCCGGCTCCGGCTCCAGCTCCTACTTTTACTGCGCCAAGTCCGCACCGCTCCAGGGCTACGACTGTAACTTCTTCCCCTACTCCTCTCCGCAATACTCCTCCTGCCATCAAATCGTCCCCGTCCCCAACCTCGCCCACGGCCATCCGAACTATTGAAACGATCATGTGGACCTCGTTCATTCCTACCCCAACCAAGATGGCCACCACCAGGGCTGCCATATCCCCGTCCTCTGTTTCCACGCCCACCAAACGAGTCATTTCTCCCACCACGTCCACCAAAGGGACGATCCCCACCGCGTCCACCAAAGCCACCATCCCTCATACCACCACGTCCACTGAAGCCACCATCCCTCATGCCACCACGGCCACCGAAGCCACCATCCCTCACGCCACCACGGCCACCGAAGCCATCATCCCTCACGCCACCACGGCCACCAAACCCATCCCTCATACCACGACCACCAAACCCATCCCTCATACCACCACGACCTCCGGTGTCCCATCGACCACCACCACCAGAATCAAAGCGATTCATCCCACCTCTATCCTTGTTAGGAATAGGACCTCCACGCAAAGCAATGTCTCGCACTTCAGGAGGCACATGCTGATTAGCTCCCTCCAGCACTTTAACCAAGTCAGCAGCATATTTCCAGTCTTGCTCGGAGAAAAAGGTGTACGACACACCAGTTGCACCGGCTCTTCCTGTCCTACCAATTCGGTGAACATAGTCCTCAACCCCGGTAGGGAAATCATAGTTGATCACCACCCTGTGACATTAAGAGACGGTGTAAACATATAGTAGGTGAGTCCAAATTATTTGCACAACTTCCAAGTAAACTAAAATTTGATTAGGGTCAGCCAAACCCAAACATTGCGTTCTACATCTTCTTCCTAGAGGTACTTCCACAAACATTTTTCCTAAATTCATGGAACCTGTTTTTAATTATGATGCAGGAACAAAAGCTGACCTTATGTCTTTGATATCAAGACCACGGGCAGCAACATCAGTAGCAACTAAAATAGGTGACTTTCCACTTCGAAACTGATTTAGAACCCAGTCTCTTTCATTTTGAGATTTGTCACCATGGATTGCTGCAGCACCAAAGTTGCGACCTATACTGCGTGCAAGCTGGTCACATAATCTCTTTGTGGAACAGAAGATAATTACTTTGGAACCTCTCTCTTGTGCTCTGAGGATTTGCTCCAAGCGCCTCTCCTTTTCCATCTGTGGGACTACTTCAACATACTGCATATTGTACCATCCAGTTCAGTCCTCAGAGCATTACACAGTAAGCAAAGTAAAAAACCAGTAATGAACATGATACCTGTGTGATAGACTTGTTTGCAGCAAGCTCATCAACACTTCCAATATTCACTTGAACAGGATTAACAAGAAGATCACTTGCTATTTTCCTAACTTCTTTTGGCCATGTTGCGGTATACATAAGCGTTTGCCTTCGCGGGGGTATCTCATTCACAATCTTACGGATTTGAGGTTCAAAACCCATGTCAAGCATTCGATCTGCTTCATCAAGCACAAGTAAAGAAACCTGCTGAAAGTCAATCTTTTTCATTTCAAGAATGTCATTAAGTCGACCAGGGGTTGCTACAACTATATCTGCTCCTCGATCTAATTCTTTCAGCTGAGGACCCTTTGGAGCTCCACCATACAAGCACTGAAATAAAAGACTCATTAATCTGAAAGATCAGTATTCTGATAAAGGAAAATATGTATCACTAACAGTCGTGCAAAATGGGGAACCCACCGTGCAAGAGACTCTTGAAGAGCGACCAAACTTTATCGCCTCATCTTGAATTTGTGTGGCAAGCTCTCTTGTTGGAGCCAACACCAAGACAGTTGGGCCATTTTGAGGATTATTACGGCGTTGTCTGAGAAGCATGAAGGCAGGGATCAAGTAGCCTAGTGTTTTGCCAGAACCAGTTTTTGCGATTGCCACAATATCCCTGCTTTGGATTGCAATTGGCCATGTTTGAGCCTGGATTGGGGTTGGAGTCAGGAACCCAGCAGAATGTATCTGAAACAAAGAGATTAATAACAGTGATGAGGACCGAAGGGAACCAATTTTGTACAACATATACCACAAATGGAACTGGGATCTACAAAGTTTCACGATGGAGAAAAATAAAAACTAAAATTCCATAGGAATACAGTTGCTTACTGAAGCAACTCGATCCAACTAAAAGAGGCCAATAAAGACATAAGAGGCGGAGCCAATAAGCAAGTAACGGCAGTCACATCAGGTGTGAATTGGACAAAAGCCAATCACTCCTTCTAGAAGATGCACAAGAAAGGCTCCAACTGTCCATTTTGCAGCCTCCAAAAATCAGAATACTTGTTGGATGTTAAGTGTGCCAATAGCAGGCAGCGTACGACATATGCTCCTCCTCCGGAGCAGATATCGCACCTGCGACAAGTGAAAACTAATGAGTTTAAAACAAATCTAAAATTAACACAAGAAAGGGAAGAAAGTATCTGTGTTTCTAAATCTGATGCAATGAGACACAAAATAAAGTAAGCAAAACTTACATCTCTAAGTATCTCTGGAGGGAAACCAGTAGCTTCAAATGTCATAAATGGGGGCGGAATATTTTCACCCTACACAATGTGAGAAAGAAAAGGTCATGACAGTTGCACTTAATCAAATATGTTATTAACACATACATGAAACAGTGGTTTATCTAGTCTGTCATTGTGTTACCACAGTCAGTTATCTGGTATAAAAGTCACAGCTCATGTAGCTCTGAGCCACAAATGTGCATTATTCTAAGCCTCAGAGCCATCAACCAAGTGCAATCAAGCAACAAACGAGTACAACTAGATTGGCGAAATCTCATTTAATTTCTTTGAAACACCCAATATTCAAGTACATCACCACTTATTCTTTGAACACAAATAAGAAAGAAATGTTGTATATCAGAACCATTTGGAATGAATTGAAAGGCATCATCATAAAAGTATCAGTCAAGACACGAACCATAGCTGTGACTTCATGCTCCTGACGGTAAACTTCAGCAGGTGAAAGATTGCCAAGATTTGGGGGTCCAACAAAAGGCGGCCTCATAAAAGCATTATTTGTAAATGGAGGACCAGCAGTTGCATGGTTATACATGTTATTCATGGAATGCCCAGAACCAAATCCACTAGAATAACCTGGTGTAACATTTTGGAAAGGAGTACCACCCATCCTTGACTCCTGAAAATTTAAATGACAAGTAGCATCCTCCATGGTAAGAAACCCAAAAAACATAAGAATGCAAGGTTAAGGTTCTATCTTCAAGGATGCCAACTCCAACTCCAACTCAATCATGAAAACACTAACTTGGAACAAGATATACCTGATTTCTTGGCATTGGTATGGGCGCAAGATTGGGCTGACCAGACAATGCAGGAGGTCCTTCCACTTTAGCATTGAAAAAGTGATCATTCCCCACCCCACCTTGCGCATTCTTTTCATAACCCACAGTTACCCCAGCAGGTGCATTAGACTGCTGATTATGCACGATTGATGGGCCCATCTGATTCTGAAACCTACGATCATGTTCTCGGGGAACAAGATCAATTCCATTCTCTGACAACTGGGCCACAGAGGAGCGTTGTAGCACATTAGTTGCAGGCATGCCAAATTGTTGAGTTTGGCCAACATGAGCACCAGCGGAAACTGAATTGTGTCCAGCAGGCAGGTTATGTGACGATGTCATATTAGCATGTTGATACTGAGCTGGAGAAGATCTCACTGAACTCCCTTGTTGGAAATCAACTTCCTCCCTAGTAGGAATTGTTGCCTTGTGCTCATTCTGATTGGGGAAAGAGGCCCCTTGTGCACCAAGCTGACTCTGATGCTGTGTGGTTTGCTGGCCATGTGGAAGCATAGCTTGTTGATACGACATATACTGCATATGCTGATATGTATACTGCTGACCATGTGGTGGTGGCATCTGACCAGTTTGATGCTGCATCATTTGTTGTCCTATCTGCTGGCTAGCTTGTGGCTGAGTCGACTGTCCTGGCTTCTGTAGCAACTGCTGAGCTCCTTGTTGAGGCACCTGCTGGCCCATGTATGATGGCATCGGCTGGTCAGGATGCTGTATCATCTGCGGTCTCAATTTACCTGACTGTTGCATTGGTTGTCCCAGTTGTGACCCTTGTTGCTGTTCAGAAACCTGCACTATTGTAGGACCCCGATGCTGCGACATAGGCTGGCTAAGCTGTTGAGGTGAGTTGCTAATGTGTTGGCCCTGTTGTTGTGTTATGAACCCATTTGGTTGAGGTGTAGGAGGTAGACCAGGAGGCACCGGTGGAGTCAGAGAAGCAGGCTTCTCATACTGAGTGACATTAGTTTCAGGGTTCCAGTAGTAGAGAAGACCCGTGCTTCCATCAATCAAACCCATCCACGGTTTCGGAAGACTGGGATCATCCGGGGCATACCGCGGTCCAAGAGAAGCTGCTGAATCAGCAGTTGCCATGTCTACTGCACCAACAAATGTAGAATGCAAGCTTAAAACAAATCGGCAAACTTTAATCAAAAAATTTTTAAAAAAAAACTGATGATCGAAGGAGGTGATAATCATCCAAAACATAAACCCAAATTCGAGCACCACACAGAGCATGAAAGAAATAGGGGCTAAAACAGTAATCGAAGACAATTGATATCACAGAGATAAAATAAAATACACTCGACATCGAAATCGAATAATCGAAAATGAGGGCGTCTGGTCAACCATACCTTGTCCGGAGATATACGAAATCGAGAAATTGGAAGAGAGCAAAACAGAGCAGATGGCTAGGTTTAGACAAGGAAGAAGAGGAGGTTGAGGCGCAAACGCCCCATCAAAGCTTAATTTATTTAGTCAGCGGGTAGAAATCTGGAACGTACACTTGTCATCAGTGATCAGACGGCTGTCCGATTTTCTAATTAAACAAAAGAAGACGCAAACGTTGCCGTACCATGACCCGAAACTTGTGGTCCGAACCCAAGTCCGATAGGATTGGATAGTTCAAACTCGATCAGCCTGAAATTAGCGGGTCCGAATCAATTACCATTATTATTTTTATAAAATTTAAAATGACATTAATTTATTTATATATTTTAATTTTAATTTGACTAAATCGGCATGTATGGGTATTAATTTCACTCCACATCAGAGCAAATTAGAAGTGTTGTCTCTAAATTTGTCAGAAGTGCTCAAATCTAATTAGAGATGAATGAAAATAATTTAATTTACGACATGTTTAACAATCAGCTGATTGCATTAGTTATTAGTTGATAGCTGATTATATTAGCTGATTTGACCAACAAATTATATTATCTGTTTATCATTTGATGTTTAGTAAAATTAATTGTTTAATGTTAACTATTTATGTGTAAAATAACTTATAAAAACATGACTTTAAAAAAATTTATAAGGGTATGAATTTAGTATTTCGTTGAATATTTTTATAGTAATTTAGATTTTAGATATTTAATTGTACAAAATTAAGTTTATAACTCTAATAAAAAATATAGAACATATAATAATAATAATAATAATAACAACAACAACAACATAATAATAATAATAAAACCTAATAATAATAACAACAACAACAACAATAACAAATTCCAAATCACATATCTAGTTTTATACCTTGTGTTGTCCACAAACTTAATCCCATACATTTAAGATAGATTAAAAATAAGTTTGAGGACATAATTGTCTTTCAGTAAAATTCTTATTAGCCGATTGGTTGAAAAGTTTCAAAAAATAACTGATTGGGTTGAATCAACTAATCTAACCAGCTCTTAACTAAACAAGGTTATTAGTCAAACAACTAATACTCCTTAATCAGTTGAAATATAGCTGAAAAGTTATCTACTAAGCATCTCCTTAGTTTGAATTTTAGGTTTCATGTAAAGTTTTAAATTTGAAAAACTGGCCCAAACCCATCTAAGTTTGGATCAAAGCCCAAATTTTAGCTGAAAATCTATAAAATTTGAGATTGTGGAGCTTAGCTGGAATCAAAGTCGATTCAAATTGGTTCGCATTTTGAGATGGATTCGATTTTCGGGCCGGTCAGGCCTAGCGCAAACAGGCTGGGAGTTTCGAAAACAGTTATTCGTAGCTAGGCGGTGGCGGTTGGTTACATGAATTGATGAGACATGTAAGGGCAGTAGTTAGTTTGTTGAGCAATGGATCCACCGCTTCCAACTTAGCTCTTGCCAACACCGACATCAACTGGGCCAGGTTTGTACGCAATCCATTTCCGATCATCGGTATTCTGGTGTTGCTTGCATGCAAAGACGTGTTTGTTTTTGTCTTGTGATGTAGGTTGGACAAGACGAGGCTTCACGTCATCGGAACTCTTCTCTTCACTGCTCAGCAAGCGTTACTACATCTGACTGCTCTTCTCAAGACGAGGATGCAAGTCGCTGATTCTGGACTCTCTCACATGTCAGGGACCGCTGTCTTCGAGCACGTCTTGACGAACGAGGGTGTTCGAGGTCGCTTTAGAGGTTGCGGACTGTAGCCATCGGTGCATTGACTGGTAGGGTCCTGGCTTTGATACGTGCAAGACTCAGATATGCCTCAAGCTACTCGCATTGTGATTGCTAATGGAATGGCCGGAATGTTCTCTAACATTGTTTCTCGCGTCTACTACGTACCTTTGGATGTGGTATGTATGTAGATTAACTTTTTTCTTAACTCCTTGCCTGTGGAAGATTCACAATCACGATAACGATCACGATCAGGCCACACTTTCTTAGGTATGTCAAAGACTAATGATGCAAGGTCTTCCCGGAACTCCATCTTATAGAGGCCCCTTTGACGTGGTACAGAGAGTGATACAGACCGAAAAACTGCGAGGTTTGTACAGGGGATTTGGATTAACTGTCATTACTCAGTCCCCTGCGTCTGCACTTTGGTGGGGTGCCTATGGAGCTGCCCAACACATCATTTGAAGGTTAGGTTCTGCATTGCTGGAAGCATTAACCTGAATTCTGAAATCACATTCATCTTATTCCATCATATTCAGGAGTCTCGGGTATAGGGATAATATGGATACCAAACAATCTCATACGGATTAGCATAAAGATAAGCAGATTGGTTTCATTAATCTACCTAAAACTCACCATAACAAGCCTTGCATGTTATGTCAAAGTAATATACTTTGCACATAACAAGTGTGTCTTATTTTGCTCCTCTTCTTCTGCTTTTCCTACGGCTACCAGAGAGCTTATCGATAAAGCAAGTGCCAAACCGGAAGCTCAATCTGCACAACAGGTAGATATGCCGAGGAATTTTTTCAAGTCTCCAATTATGTATTTCCCGTAAATGATAGCATCATATTCCAACGAAACTGTGATCCTACTTTTAGTATTCATTATCCCTTTAGGGAAGGACGATATTTACTTCAGACTTAGTTACCTCTCCTCCTTGTGAAAAGAACAGGAGATTATAATCTCTGACAATTGAATAAAAAGAGCATGTTCATGCATGTAAATTGATGTATAAGAAAAGAATAGACTTGTATACAAATGTTTCACACGTCTCATAGTTGATAAATAGGTCCAAGTTTTTGTGCATTGTACAAACATATTCCAACCGGAATGATTACAAATCAAAATAATCATATCAAAGATCTATACACCTTTGTAAATTTGTCACTGAAAAATTTTCAAATCCCACATCATGAAAAGAAAACCTCACACTCTGGAAACGTATTCAAGAACCTTGATCTGATTTCTGATGGCAGTATTTGTCCTCCTACTATATCAGAATGGAACCTCTGGATCAATGAGAAAACTAGTCTCTGTTCATCTATTTCTCCCAAAAATCCTATAAACCCAACAATGATGTCAGCTTATCAGTCCAGACAGCATCCGTTATAGTATGAATGAAATAGCTACTAGCTAGACACACGATTACATATAAAAATTGGCGATCCTAATCGTGGCCGTCCTGCAAATAAACAACAGGTAGACGGATATAGCAGAAATGTACTGTACATATTGTCGGTCTGTGTATAAATATGTTTCCATAGATTGTATATATTTCGTCTTTTTCCCTTTAGGTGTTATATATATAATATATATACACACGAAAGATGATAGTCGGACCAACTTTGGGCTTAATAATCTAATTGCAGTCAGGTTTAATCTACTGAAATCGATGTGGTATGCACTTTAGATACATTATTCTCTAACTAAAGGAATGCGAGGGTTTAAAATCTAAAGGGATACCAAGCAAATCAGTGAATCACTTATCAATTGAGGGAAGTATCATCGCTTAACTATCTTCTATAAAGTTTAGGTTTTTGGTAAACACTACGTGAGGAGTGTCAAGTGATTTCTGGTTAATAATGTCATAAACCTACCCAATTCAATCTCCCGTTCCTGGTCATCTACATCTCCCTCGTCAACAGTGATCCCGTTGTCTAAGGCAGCAGCAGTTTCTGCATACCTTTCAAGAAATTGTTCTTCGGTTTCTTCAAGTTCATCACCCTCAGAATCCTAAGGAAAAATAACATCACATGCCATCAAGTGACACGGAAAAGGAATTCAAGAGACAGTACAGTAGGCTGATCCTTGGGAATTGTCATTTTACATAATCATGATACCATAAACTTTCAATTACTAAAGGAGGAAAATTGGCCGTCTCACCTCATCGTCACTGTCATCATAATCATCACTGTCATCTTCGTCATCTTCTTCATCTCCATCCTCATCTTGATCTTCCTTCATGTCTTCCTGCAACTCTTTCAACCTAATTGATCCCTCTATCATTGAATTAAAGCAATCCCTTAACAGATCCCTGCTGGAATTGTTTTGACCCATCAGTCGTTCAATTAACTTGGCCAGTGTCATAACTGAGAACAGACAATCAGTATTCACTTAGACTTTCAGCTTAATAGGTATATTTTATAGCCAACAAAGCAGTAAACACTAGATATATCTAGGCCTCCAAAGACAACATGACGAGCAGCCCTTGACATTATCGCATGTTCGTAACTAAGGTACAATAAAGTCAAGTACAGAAGGAAAATGCTTTAGCAAAAGTTCCATGAGTCAAAGAAGACAGGGTATCTGCTTCAGTCAGGCTGTCCAGTGTCATCGTGTCTGAAAGTAAAATTCTAGATGCATGGAAATTTTTGTTCATCATGCATTCTGTAAACACAGAAAGTGGAATCCCAGCATCTTAGCAAGGCATCAAAGAGCATTATAATTGATACAAGGTGAAATGCATGAACTTTGCAATTGCACATAAATAAAAATGATAGTGATGCATATATAACAGAAACTATCGGTAGAGATTTTCAAGCATAACATTGTTCAACAGCTCTGAAGATTACAAGAAGTTCAAACCTGTTAAGGTAAATTCGGACTTTGCTGACAGACCAGGTTCAAAAGAGCTGGTGCAAGTAAGAGCCAATGCAGATGCCCAAATTTTGAAGCCTCCTTCTACATCCTTCTCTAATATCACCTCCACTCTATCAGGATAGCAGCAATAAGATGAAGATATGGCAAGCAACAAAGGCTTCCACAGCGGGCAAGGATTGCTTTGCATTTGTTTGAAACGAGACCAAGCTGCTCGAGTAAAGGCAATTGCCAATGACTCTCTGACATCATTGACTTCAGGTGGGTAAATTGGGGAATAAAGTAGCATAGGCACACATGAGCAAGCCCTCCATGTTGCAGATGGATATTGTGAAATGGCCTCGCTGATAAATGTGCCAATTCCTTCAATTATAGATTTTTTAGGCACGGGTGGAGCAGGTGCTGATGGCATCGGTTGAACAACAAAACTCTTCAGTCCATATTTTTTGTGCAGGTTAACAACTTCCTTGATGCAGTCGAAAATTGATAAATCTTCAGATTCTTCCCAAGAATCCCAATCAGCAATCAATCCAGCCCAAGCTAATAAAAGCTCAGAAAGCTTAAGCTCTGAAATTGCATTGCTTCCAGAAACAGATAGCATAATAAATCGTAGAAGTGTTGATGAGTCATCTATGCAAGTTGGACTTTGAGAAACCTCAACTTCTTGTTCCTTTCCAATATGCAAGCAAAGAAAAGTCTATATCAATACCGAAGTAAATAAGTGCATAGAACCAATAGAAAATGAGAACCTACTCCTATAAGAAATATCTGTCAAAGCAGAAGCAAGAAGCATGATATTAGATTTGCATCGAATTTCCTAATCTGCTTGCAAGAACATGTCAAAGGGTAACTGCTTTCAGTTGGACCCAAAGAAAACATTACAAGGCCCTACTTCAAATAGCCGTGTTCAGATAAGCCATCTAGAAAGACGTCAAATCCATCAAGCATGTGAAATGTGCTAAGACACAGCCGGAGGTAGCCGTAATTAGTGCTCAAAAAACCAATCATGTGTTAAAAAGATATACGAATCCAATCAAGCTCTCCAGAATATGAGAAAATGACATGACTAACCTCTGGATGCACGGATGAAAGCCAAGCCTGCTGCAACAGAGATGACAAAGCTCTACCTATGGCCACTAGTCCAGATGCCCACTTGCCACTAGATTTGATCTGCTCATCTTCTTCCGGCATGAGATTTTCCCACGATTTTGCCATCACTGCTAATGCTGAAAAGCCACTCTCAACAACCTGTAATATCCAGTGCAGTTCAAGAAGGTAAAGACTTTAACTTGTCTGGGGCAAAAGGAGAAACTTCAAGATTTTGACATCTTCATACTATTGATTTAAACAATTTGAGCAGGGATCAGAATTTGAAGGCATAAATATCTAGCAAAGATAAAGACGACTTTTACATCAACATCCAAACTTAACCATTTCATGTTCTTGTCATAGAACTAAAAGCAACAAACAACTAACACACGCAAAATTGAATGGTAGAAGCAATCGTCTGATAGGTGATAAGACAAGCATTTTGATATGAAAACCATGTCCTCTCCCTAAGATGTAATTAAGAATGGATTCTCTTCACAGAAGCTAGTCGTAAGTTTCAAAGAATAATCTTGGCAAACCTAAACAGAAACTGTAATTGGTTGACCCGATATCTTGTATCACCTAAAACAAGATTAGTTCAGGTATTTCCTGGTTCAATAAAAACTCTCTGAACCATGAGATAAATAACTATTTGGAGCAGCTACTTCATGCAAAAAATGTAGATGATATGAACACAACTAGTGAATCCCTCCATGGCTAAGATTAGGCAGAACAATGAACATATCATTCAGTAAGTGCCATCATATGGTTGAATTATGTATAAGAACTGAAAACAGTTTGATGGAAGAAATGATTATACTTCTTTCCTTTTGATTCATTTCAAATAACTGCAAACCAAATTTTGAATTAATAAAATAGTTTCATACCCTGGGTAAGACAATAGTTGAAGCACCAACCATGTAACTACACAAAACAACTGGTCCTAGGAATACGTACTTGAGGCCATGAGTCCCTGTCAGAATATGCAAATTTTGACAGAGCTTCGACTAATGATGAGACCATATAAGGGATGTGATCAGCAATATTTTCATCAGCCACCTCCACCACAGAACTCAGAAGCTGAAATAGGACAGATGTCTCCTCATCTTCAATATTTATCCTACCAATTATGACCTGAAGAACTGGCAACCACTCAGGTGGTTGATAGCCATTCTGTAGAAGACAAACATAATGCAGGTGAGAAACTAGAAAGACGCTATGAAAACCAAGTTGCATAATCAATATGGTGTCAAATGGAATCCTACTTCAAGAAGTTCTCCAATTGCCCCGGCTGCGGAAACTCGCACAGGATAACAAGAAATATCCCCTTTATTGGGCATTGCTAGTGCCTTAAGTAATGAGGAATATACATCTGCACTCATCTCCTGAGAACATGGTGAAAACTCAGAAAGGGATGTCTACAAGTGTCAGACTAAAAATCTAGGGTACTGAATTGAGAAACACACAAGAAAAAATAAGCACACAAGATTTTGCGGCTTGGCACAGATAACAATGTCCAAATGGAATAATGACACAAAAAAGTGAAAAAATTAAGAGCATGAGCTGGAAGAAGTCTCACTTGAGGTAGACATGATGCAAGCTCCCCAAGAACCCAGTTTGCTGTGGCAATTAGGTATGGCGAGCTGATAGATAATGTGTATAATGGTAGCACACGACTGCAAATGAGAACATTTATATATGTAGGTTGTTGCTTCCTGAGAAACTGTTCACAAAATTCAAAAACAGAAAATGATAAGACTCTGATTGAACAATAGTTCACTGACTGACTATCATATCATAGTTCCTTACATCTTGCAGGCCACCATATGCCATGAGGACACCAGAATAACTGCCACAGTCAATAAACAAATTGGTTGAGGAAAAGGATTACAGTCAAGAAAATAAACTGAGATACAGTGTGCATCAAGCATTATTGCATAAAGATAAAAATTAAACCAAGATAGGCATACATCCATGTGGATTGAACAGACAATAAATGATAGGACATAAAGTACAATATTATAAGACAATGACGATATTCTAGCTCGAAACAGTATATGGTCATAGGCTAGCCACAAGAATTACTTTTACGAGCTTGTGGTTTCTTGAATGTCAGTGTTGTTTGCTTTGGAAAAAAAAAGGCAGAGGCAGAAACGATTTTTGAGTCACAGATCAATGAGTATGTATGATTACTTCACTGAAAAACAGCAGGCATAATTGAATAAGTGCAGACCACTAGCAAGAAGCACAAAATCAAATATTTCCCCAAGAACAAACTTGCAAAATGTCTGGACAGAGACAATTAATTACGCACATCGCAAATTGGCCTTAAAATTTACAGAAAAAGAAGAAGCTAAGTGACTATATTTTACCCAAAATTTTACACACTAGCAGCTGGCAACTGTTGCTCCGCATTCCAGACATTAACTACCAAGATAATAATTATGACGTCAACCAGATTATGTGCATCAAAAGCCAAGGTATTCTTCAAGGAAATCAAGGGGGACATTTTAAGGAAGTTCATCTATTACCATCAGCTATCCTTGCAAGGTTTCCATTTGGCATCTTGAAAGAACAAAATGAAACTGAGCCAACAAGGGGATGTTGAAAAAGCTAGCTCTATATCCAAAAAAAACACACTTTCATATGCATACTATGTGTGTGTGTGTGTATAGGAAGTGAAAGAGAACAAACTTGTGAAGAGTATTGATGTATCTCCAAATATCCAGTTTAGAGGACTTTATAACACTGCAGAAGCATGAAGTTATTTGGTATAGTTCTGATGAACTTACTCGTTTAAAATTCTATCTTCAGCTAAATTATAGTCGGAAGGCATGGCGTACTTAGACAAAAAAGGAATCACCAACAGCTCCCCCATAGAACTGCGTTGATTATGCTTCTTGTTCTTTTCACCCTTTTTACGTTTGGATGAAGCTAAAGAGACATTGCTAGAACTCCCGACTGGAGGCCCCTATAGGCATTAAGGAGCAGGATAAATTGTTGTTATAGCTGTTGTTTAAATGAGAAACTAGAGAGACAAATCAAGGATTTTGAGTACAAACCTTTAATCCTGAAATTACACCGAGTAGGTTTATTGCACTTTTCCTGGCTGTAAACAGATCCTCCCTCCATCCAGAAATTTCTCCCTGTAAATGAATTAAAACCAATGAACTTATAGCAACAAAATTGTTGACTAACCACTTAAAAAGACGATTGCTAACTTCCATACAAGTTCAGATGGAAGATTTTTCTGTATGTATTCATCTGCATCTTCTTCCCATTCCAAAATATCCTACAATGTCCCAAGCAAGAATAGGAGTACATTAATCCAACTAACATGTAAATCAAACAAGCAATTGGAATTGCTCTTCACTTCAACTTTTGTACCTTCTTGTTCAGGACAAGTGCTGGGAAGATTGCAGACTCCAGCAGAAATGAAAAACGGGGTGAAACTAATCTCCATCCCTGTTACCAGTGAAACAGTACCTTAAAAAGAGAACTATTATCAAAATAGGAATGCCAGGTGGTCAAACCCAATCAGATACCACCAGACCTTATCAGCTAAATTTTATTCTTAATGCAAACACATATCTAATAATCATAACAAGGTATCTAGACCATAATAAAAAACAACGACAATAACTAAATAAAAGAAGTATAAGTAAACTTACTGGGCCTGTCTCCAGAACATGTGATACCAAATCAAATGCTAATGAAATGATCCTCTCCGACAGAAAATCGAGGCTCTGCATGCAAAAATCCACTTTAAGAGTTCTAATTTGACGAAAAAAGTAATAAATGGCAGGAACACGGGCTATTAATCAGCTACATTCAAGTTGGACAATAGTGCATAGTGCATACTGCTTCTATAATATATTATGGCAAATACCCACCAATTACATTTAGGTAAAACATAAAAGAAAAGTGAAATTACGGCTATATTCTTGCTATGTCCCACAATCTTAAGAGCACAGTTTACAATTTCTGGCATTAACCTGTAGAAAATAAGACAATGAGCATCAATAGAGTTCTGCTTTCCTTATAAAAATCAAACAGAAACTATCCCCTACTTGTCAGAATAATTGCCATTTTTCTGTCCCAAATAAAAATCAAACAGACTAGTGGCTTACTTGTCAGAATACTTGCGGTGGCGGGTGACCAGCACGGAGAAAATGAGTAAACTCCTTTTTCCAGCCTTCAATCGCAAAGCATATTCATCTTCCATGTCAATAATATCAAAGTTCAAGGAGCCCAGAAGTCCAATCAAGGCATGGCAAAATGAAGGCAGAACCGGAACTAATGCTGAAGGCATATGAGACCTCACCTATAAAACTAAGTGAAATTCAAAAAGAATGGAAGATAATATGATTTTGGAAAAAAGAATATCATAGATCGGGATATATTTTCATAAGAATGCGCTATATTTCCTCCATATGGAGTATGCAACAGTGTTTGAGTAAGATCTGAACTAAAAAATACTTGCAGGCATAATGTCTACCGTTTAGCACTGAAGTTCTGCATATACAAATATATACTGATGGTTGTGGATCCCTTTGACTTCTCAATACCGTAATAGAAAGAGTTACTTACAGCAAAATATACACATTTGCATACAACGAGAAGGATCTTCTCTATTTCCGATTCCATTCTACCGTGGGTGGATAAAACCTGTCCCATGCACCATACAACCAGTCACTAAAGAAGCGTAATACAACTTCTTAGCTAGAACAAGGAATATAATACACACAAAAAGAAGAGATAGAACAACAACCTTTTCAACAAGTTGATGGAATACAGCTAACATGGGTACAAGAATATCCTTTGCTATTAGCTCTAGTTGTGGTGGCACAGGCTCCTTAGCAACTTTAGGATTTAAAAAGTACTGCCAGATCCCAAAAAAAAGACGTTAGTAGAGTATTAAGTATCATCAGATTAACCTTTAAAGTTCAGCATGAAGAATTTTGAAAATGAACAACCATTTGTTGGTAGCTTCTCGACGTGAAATTGGGAAAGAAGGATAGTAGCTAATTATCCGAGCGAAACAAAGCAAACCTGGAAAGGTCTTATGAGTGTCTGAAGGACAGTGAGAGCATTGACAGCTTTTAATCCTGAAATTGCAGGTTGGGAATTTAAAGTACTAATGTGAATAGCACGGTGGACGTCGGAAACAAGTTCCGGCCAAGAATTCTTTTCAACAAATTCAGCTACAACAACGATTCGAAACTGCCGAAAAACAACACACACTTGCCAGTAAATATCGACAAAAAGAATGACATTAAAATGAGGAAGGACATGAAAAGGCGAGTTATATATGTAAAAAGACGAGTACCGCTTCAACTAAGACTTTAAGAAGCACAGAATCAACTTGCAGCAAAGTTCTCAAGAGCGCATCCTTAAACTCCTTACTGACTTGAGAGTTGACGATATTCCGGCGAGTGAAGTTCTTAAGGTATGTGGCGGCGGCAACTTTCTGACCCGGAGTCTCTCCTCCTGAGAAGTCAAACAATCGATTAAGAACCAAAAAGAAAAGGAAAACAAAGAGACATGAAAATGAATTGAGTAGGAGAGTGGAAATGGTACCGACCGGCGACGATGGAGAGAAGAGAGAAGGGGAAGTTAGGGAGGAGAGAGAGACGATCGAGAGCCTGGGTTGAGGAGCGGACGACATTGCCATCGGGGTTGAGAGTGTCGTTTAAGAGTTGAGCGATCTGAGCAACCTCCAAATCCATTGGGAGAGCTTTTTGGTGAGGATGGTATGAGAGAACCCTAAAATTTTGCTTTCTCGAGAACAACGGAAAGGAGAGGGCGCGATTGATGATATGTTGGCGGGAAAGAAGAAATGAGTCAACAATGTCTGTTACTTTTTGTTTTGATAGCACTTAAGTATATATTTTTATTATTTTTTTAATCCAAAAATTTCAAATTTCGTATTAGACCAAGTTAAGTAACGATCCAAAACTAAGTCAGAATGACCTTTAGAATCAATTCAACAAGTATTTAAGAACTTTATTGTGCATCCTAAAAAAAGACCTTCATAATGATGTAAATTTGATGTCATTGTTTTCATATCTTGCTTGCAACAACAATGATAAAAGGATTAAAGAAAATTTTGCTCCTACTAAGTTTGAAGTTAATAAATTGAAGGTTTGCATGGACTATTTGATTTTTCATATTAAAATGATTCCATTCTGTAAAATAATATTATAAAGTAAATCTTTATAAAAGCTTAAAGATAGACAAAGATAATTACAACTAAAACCCTGGGCATACAAACTAAGACACAAGCCCTTCATCTCTCAGCGGGCATCAACTCTCCACGCTGCTTTTTTGGAAATAGAAGCTAATCAATCTTCTCCACATAACTTAAAACTCAATCAAGATTATGGTTTAGATACTTTCTAATGCACATGATCTTTATACCAAGGTAAGTGCAAAGCATAACTCGTATCTCTATGTGACAAAAGTAAATCTATTGAAGATTCAAAATCTATCGATGATTCAAGCTTTTAGGGGAGAGGTAGAGTTCCAAGAGAAGCCATATGAAAACACACAATTTTTATTTAATGGAAAGGGTTAATAGTAAAAAAAAAATCTCAAAATTTACTCAATTTTTTATTTAGCTCGAACTTTAAAATGTGATAATTAAATACTTAATTTTAATTTTTTTAAAATCCTAACCCAACATTAATGCCTACGTTAAATTTGTTGACATGACTTGTTACATATTCCAGAAACTCTAAAAACTTACACACGTCTGACTTAAGATTGACAGCGATTTGAGATTGATAGGGATTTAAGAAATAAGAAGGAGATGGTTATTGGGCAGGAGGGGAAGGAAAGTTGGAAATAGAGGTTGCACGACGAAAAAAGCAGTTAGATAACATGGAGGAAATCATAAGTGTCCTAAGCCTTATAGAAGAACAAAATTCTTCAAGAATAACGACCTTGAACACACTTGCAAAAAATTTTATAAAATTATAGAATTATAGTTGCAAAGCCAAATACGACACAATTTAGTTTTGTTTACTCGGTTAGTTTAATTAAATAACGTAGTATAGTTAAACTTAATTAGTTAGTTTTATTAGGTCTGATGTATAAGTGTTTAGGGTTTCTGAAACATTTGGTAAGCTATGTCAGTAAACTTAATGGAGATACTAATATCAGTATATAATTGAAAAAATTAAAAGCTTGAGTATTTAATTGTCATTTTTTAAAGTCAGACTATAATTGTAAAATTGAGTGAAGTTTGGAGGTGCTTGGTTGATGGGTTTGGGAAGCGGTTAATGGGTATGGAATGAAAAGTGAGTGATTGGTTGTTGATTATCATTATATGAGTAATAGTTTGATATCTCATTTTTTGAGAATTCTCCATGCCCTTCACTTAGTGGAGAAATAAAACTCAAGGGGGCGGTTGGTTGGTATAGAGGAACGGTAATATGAATGGAAATGAATATAGTGAAGAATAAGAATGGATATTATCGTTATAATTATGACGGTTGATTAAGAGAAATGAATGATTATTATTACCATTAATAATGGTTGGTTTGTAAAAAATATTGAGAAATAAAAATTAATTATATTTTAATTAATTAATTACAATATATTAATTAATTAAAAATAGTGTAATTAATTAATTACAATATTTTAATTAATTATAATGTAATCAATTAATTAATTATAATATTGTAATTAATTATTCTATCAAATAGGAAGGGCTGTAATGTATATTATAATTAATTAATTATAAAATGTTAATTAATTAAAATAGTGTAATTAATTAATTACAATATTTTAATTAATAAATAAATTATATTTTAATTAATTATAATGTAATTAATTAATTAATTATAAAATTTTAATTAATTAATGAATTATATTTTAATTAATTATATTGTAATTAATTAATTAATTATAGTATTAGTTAAAGAATACCAACCCTACTAAACCAAACAAAAATTAAGCATTAAACATTAAACAAAGCTATGAATGACTCCCATTCCTCTCATAATAGAGAGGAATGGAGCAATGCCTCAAAGTAAGGAATGAAAGTAAAAGCAAAATAATCATTACCTCTTACCAAGCTTTATTTTTCATTTCATACTCATTCCTCTCTCCTCATACCCACCAAACAAGCACACCCTCATTTCTTAGTAATGACTTTTTTTTTTCAATGAACATAGTATGATATGATGTCTAAATGTTAAAGAGAGATGAACAGTAATATAAGCCTCATTGTTTAAGAAAGGTGAAGGTGATAAAAAGGGCTAATTCAGGCTAGATAAGTTATTTCATCAATGTTAATAGGTGTTCTAATGGGAGGAAAGAACTTCTTTATTTTAGCAATATTAGGTAGGTCAGCCATCGAAAGGATGAAATGAATAATACTTAAAGGAGTAATAAGGCTAATGTGTTTTTTTAGGCCAATTAAGAAGATCAACTAAGATGTTCTGATGGCCTTTGAGATGTTTAACTATGAATTTATAACAACATAACCAATCTTTCCAGCGAAAATTTGATTTTTGTCAAAAGTCTTTTGCTCAGATCCAATATATTTGGGAAGGAAATATTGTCCATTTCTACTATAAAGAGATAAGGGCCGAGATAGAAATTAAACTTTTCTATACCTCTTTTTATTGTCAAATTCTCCTTATAGATTACATGATGGTGCGTTTCGGAGGATTTAAATTGTTCACTAGCATGTCCATAGTAAAGCCTCTTTCCTTCTATTTTCTCTATTAATATTGCTCTTTAAAAATCATTACTTGCATCAGTCTGTACGGGTTTTTTTTATTAGGTTAATGGAGGTAGATGATGACTGGTCTGTTTTAATTGCTTCACTTTTTTTATCTGATTTAGGCCCCATAATTGTGGTTTTTTCTTCAACAACTTTGATAATTGGTTGACTTCCTCATCTATATGTGGGCCAAGCTAGTATAAACCATCATGAAACTTCATTCTCATAAATTATATAAACTAATCCAATTTGGCTTTTACGGGCTTAGACCATGATCTCATACTTCTTTTTATGGTTTAAAATTTATTGTAACAAGGTTTAATAATCTTGTTTAGTATGAAAAAAAAAGTAGGATATCATCAATGTAAATCAAAGCACTTAAGATCCTTGTCGTGGCTCTTTAAAATAATGATGGGACAACTTTTAACCTAAATGGCATTACTGTCAACTAGTATTGGGCATTAGGAATACAAAATATTGTCTTATGCCTATCCTTTAGGTTAATACTTAATTGTCAAAATCCTACTTTTTAATCAAACTTTGAGAATATTTTCACCTATTTTAAAAATAACACCTATACATTTATCATAGGTTAAAGAAACTTATCATCTTAGAGAAACTTATTTAAACGCTTGTAATCAATAACTAACCTCTTATTTTCTCTATTATTTTTCTACTTTTTTTTTCACATAGAAGGCTTGACATGCCCAATCTGATTTTATTGGTTGTATCAATCCTTATTTCAAAAGTATAACACACTCTTCTTGTGCCATCTTCTAGTCTTAGGGATTCATTCCTGGATGAGTTATCTTTTTTAGATTAATGTTTTCATTCTTTTTGAATGGGAATTAAAAATAAAAATCTAAATTTCATCATAATTGTAACATTCCATTCCCGCAGGACCCGAGTCCGATATCGATAGTGATATTCGAGTCCGTGTCCCGAGAGGGTGGCGTGCTACATCACTTAGTTCGTAAAAAACTCAGTATAAAACTTTTTTTAAGCGTACGTGAAAATCAATAATCGCAAATTGGAGCCCACTTTTATTCAGAAACATTTTCATTTACAGTAGTTACCAATTTTGTTTTTCACATACCATAAGTTCGATTAGCCCATTCCAAAAACAAAACATATTACACTTTGATAAATTTCTTTTGCAAAACCCCTTTTTTTTCAATCGGAAAGTTTTACACAAATAATATACGCAAATACACAAAATACAATGATTTGCGGAAAATACAATTTAGTGTGAAAATAAAGAGATACGATGCAGACGCGAACTGATCCCAAGCTCTTCTTTCTCTCACATACAAATAGATATACTCCCGTTGCCTAACGGGGTATTCTTCTGAGTCATGAAAAATAATTGCAAATTTTGGGTGAGTTTTGCGAACTCAGTGAGTGACCATCATCGATGGTTCACCCAGTCACACAACACATAATTTACACATCTCACCCTATTTCACATGCACATTATTTCACATTCGATACACTTAATCAGTCATATTATGCATATGCAATGCACATGAGACTCACTTTTTATTTGTTATTTTGTTGTGATCGAGTGCCTAAACTGTCTCATATAGGGCTCATTAATAACTGTCCCTTACCCATTTGGAGGATACAGGGCTCATTAAATATTGAGCCTAAGGCTCTGAATCACTTTTGAGTTCGAATCTCATTTTCACTCGTTGAGCTTTAAACTCTGATCGGTGGCTCTTCTGGTCAGAACAACCATTATATTTCATACACTTATGCAATGGAATGCATCAATCACATTAGCATGTTCCCATTCACTCACTTTCATATGTCATCGAACCGTAGTCTGGCATTTAACAGTATAGTTGAAAAGCACACTCTCATGCAGATGCTCATTCAAAACGCGTTTCTCATCGGACCGTGGTCCGACACCTATCAATCATATAATGCACACATTCAGAACACATTTATCAATCACGTTGAGTACACATAGTTCATCCAATTCACATTCAAGTAGCACTTCAATATCCAAATCAGTATCACAATCATCGGACCTCCTGTCCGAAACCTAATATAATCAATCACATTCAGCAATCAATTTATACAAAATGAAACAATACATAACAAATAATGAAATAAGACCATCTCGGTCTACTCACAGTACGCTCCATATTAACATTTGCTGCCAAATTCTAAAAACGTCTGACTGCGGACTTTTAACCTGCACAACTCATGTATGCAATAAGTTACACATACATTAATAATTTTGCACAATTATAAGCATTCATTTATGTACATGTGTGTATATGGAATATGTACGATGCATGTTGATGACAATCCCGGTATTGTTCCATAAATTGCATCACAAAACCATTCCCGTTTCAAAACTCATTTATTCCTAGGTTTAAGCCACGTAAAATCATTTAACTTGCAATTTATTTCTCATAGTCATATTTCAATTTTTTCTTAACCACATATTTCGGATCTACTGTTCCCAATCAATGAGACCGTCAACATCAGATAACCTAGACAACCTCTCTTAAATAAAAATGTTCCCTTATGTTTTAGGAATCCACAGACACCAAAATTACTCATTTCGAATCTCTATAGGTCCAGATATTGCCAAAACATTGTCCAGAAAAATATTCACTTAGTCCTCTCCTTTTGATTTAATCCGTCATTTCAATTTAATCTCCAAAATTCACAAATTTTCATGGAGAGGTAGAGAAATGTCTTACGAATCCGACGCCTTAAAAATCAGGTCAATCGAAAGTCGGATGAAAAAGTTATACACAAAAGAATGGGAAAGGGTCACATTGAGTGCGAGTGGCTCGCGGCCGCAAAACGCGAGACGCGTGCTGCACACGCACGTGCTCGTGAGGAGCACTACGCGCTCGCCCTCGCGGGGGCGAGTTATACGCTCACCTGCTTTTTTTTTCATTTCTACTTATTTTCCTCTCTTCTTCCACAATGAATAACTTTTCATTCAGGAGTCCAAATTTGACAAATTTGGTATCCATAGAAAGATAAAAGAAAGCTCTACAATTTTCATGAAGCGCTCGAAAACTAATTTCACTTCTAAAGGTATCAAAATCCCAATCAAAGTTACTGCCCAAATAAGTGTCATCATAAACAGTATCCCAATTTCTAAAAATCATAACTTCCTATCCCATTGTCCAAAAAATCCATACCTTATATCAATGGAAAGATCAGAACACATTCTACAATTCTCATGAAGAACTTATAAGCAAACTCTACCTCTAACTAGGTCAAATTCTCACATGATTGTGGCTGCCATGTTTTCCTTCACCTAAACATAAGCAAAGTTCAATCACTTTTAACTAGCAACTCCAATGTGGAAAAATGACACATTTTATGACGATAGAAAGCTCTCAAGTAGAGCTACAATTTTTATGAAGACCAATTTAGAACTCTTCAAATCAAAATTGAACATCACTTCCTTCACAAGAAATATAGCCAAACACCTCTAGTTTAATTTAAGCTAAAAATCATCCCAAATGCACCATTATAGAAAAAGTTATGGCCAATTTACTAAAACATACACAAATCCAATTTTCAGCTTTTCAACCTAACTCAGCTTCTATCACTTCCATATCAATCCTACACCAATAAGCACTCAATTTATTCAACATATCAACCACAATGAACGCAAGACCTCCACTTGAACATTTATTCACAAAATGGTAGCAACATACACTTCATCATCTATCATTTTCCTACACTTTTTCTAAACATGATTTCACTTCCAAAACACCTAAAACATCTCCAATTTACATTCCCCAAATTCTACCTCATCAAT
>JANZLD010000237.1:96053331-96080889 GCA_026413575.1 Erythroxylum carthagenense
TTAATAATAATAATTATTATTATTATTATAAATTATTGTTATAAATTTTCTACTTACTATTTTTAATACTATTAATTTTATTATACAAAATTAATTATCTTATTATTATTATTACTATTATTATTATTATTAATAACAACAACAACAACAATTATAATAATAATAATGAGTTTAATAATTTTATTCTTATTCTTATTTAATTTATTATTATTATTATTATTATTAATTTTAATAAGTGACTCTTATTATTATTAATATTATTTATTGTTAATAATAATAATAATAATTAATTATTGTTATAAATTTTCTACTTACTATTTTTAATAAAATTAATACTATTAATTTTATTATACCAAAATAATAATAATAATAATAATAATAATAATAATAATAATAACAATAATAATAATAATAATAATAATAATTACTATTATTATTTTTGAGATATAAAGTAAGAAAATGTTGATTTTCAGTCGAAAAAAACATGTTGACAAAATTTAGAGAAACGATGCTTTCTGGTTTCTGTAAAACTGTTGTGATTTTTTTATTTTCAAAAACAAAAAATTACAATAGAGTAAGTCAAACACGTTTTACTTATCTGTTTTTCTTTTTACAAAAACGACAAAAAAAACGAAAAAAATAAAAACAATCAGCCCCGTTGTCATTTGTGTGTATATTAAAAAAACATGTTATGACCACGTGTGTATTTACATATGAAAAAGTTTGGTAGTCATGCATATAAATATATGCAGTGTTTTGAAATCTGGACCGGACTGGTCGGTTCAACCGATTAGCTATCCGATTTGAGTGATTCCTAAAAATCGGTCCTTAATTGGATCAGTACGAACAAGTAAGAACCGGTCAATTGACCGGTTAAATCAGGATTGGTTGAATCGGTTGGCCACTGGTTTAATAAAATTTTAATTTTTTTTGCTTTTTTTTAAAAGCACATCACGTTTTTTATTTATATTATTTTAACCAGTCAAATGAATTTTTTATTTATATTTATTTATATTATTTGGTACATTTTTTATTTTTTAATATTACTAATATTATATATAATTAAATATAATTATTGCGTAATTATGACGTCACACCGATTCGACTGATGATCAAACCGGTCGAACTAATGACAAGTAAGACTTCTAGTTCAACGTTCGGTCCAGGTTTTAAAACTTTGAATATATGTGAAAAATTTTGGTTGCCATATATTGTGTGTGTGCGTGTAACATTTATGGCCATATGTGTGTGTGTAGAAAAAAATTTGGTTACAATGTGTGAAAACATTTTGTGGGTGGGTGGGTGTGTGCGTTCGTGTGTGTGTGTGAGAGAGAAAGAGAGAGAGAGAGAGAGGTTTTATAGGTATATGTGTGGGATAGAATCTTCTGTTTAATTCTATAGTGTTTTATTATGTTCCATAAATCTCAATTATTTATTTATGCGAATTTTGTGTTTATTTATGCGGAATTTACGTGAGATCTACATAAATAAATGACTGAGATTCATGGGATAGAATAAGATATCATAAGATTAAACAGAAGATCCGGACTTTATATGTGTGTATATATATATATATATTTTTGAGGGAATATATGTGTGTACATATACACGTAGAAAAAAAAGTTTGTTATATATGTATATATATTGTCTCTAAAAAAAACGTTTTAGAGACAATGGCAATTTTACTAGCAGGCGAAGGCGGGAGACACAGTTCAAGAACCGCAACGTCATCGGACGGAGGGGCCCAAACATTCTGGGTTGCATCTCTGTGGGCCTGCAGTGGCGTGGCCCCTCCTTAATTGCTTCGATCCAACATTGTTCAAATTTTAGAGCGGTCAGGCGGGAAGTGTTCCAATCTTCTATTCAAAAACAGAAAAAACCCATTTCTTCTCTACCATCGTTCGATCGATCAATTAATGGAAAGTTTAGATAGATAGATCGTAGTTACCATTTGAATCCGTCCTTCACTTTCCTTTCATTCATACATATGTCTCAAGAAGTCTCCGCCTCGGCCTCCTCCTCCTCCTCCTCCCCTTATGTTTGCAGCGAGAACCAGTTTGAATCGGCGGTCCCATACGCGTTCCCTCCACCAAGAACGCCTCTCAACTCTATTCCAGATCCTTCTCAGTGCTCCAACGACCCTAGACTGTCCGAGAACAAGCTCAAATTAGATGGGATTGGGACTACCAGGCACAATGCTGCTTCTGCAGCTGCTGCAACTCCCAAGACTAAGACCGTGCACTCGGAACCCACCTCAGCTCACAACACGCCGGCAAGGAGATCTTCTCTTTACAGTACCACTCCCCTGCATAGAACCAGTGCCAAAACCAGACAACAACACATCACCTCTTCTTTCACTCCTACCACACCAATTTCTGCTGATGCCCCGCAATTTGAGCTCCACCAAGACCCTTCCTTCTGGAAGGATCACAATGTTCAGGTTGTTTCCCTCTGCTTTTACTGTTACTTGTTTCTGCTCATACTATACTGCTTCTCAGAGATTGAAACAAGCTTTAATTTATTACTTTCTTGATTTTATTATCAAAAGGAAGAACAAATATGAATAAAGAGTTTTTTTCGCCCCATTTTTTGGTGAGATCAGGTTCTGATAAGAGTTCGACCATTGAATAACATGGAAAGGGTTTCCCAAGGTTACGGTCGGTGTTTGCGGCAGGAGAGTGCGCAGTCATTGTTGTGGCTAGGCCATCCTGAGACCAGATTCACCTTTGATCATGTTGCTTCCGAGACTATATCACAGGTTCTTGCTTTTTATCAAGTCACACATTCCATACCCACTACATGCGCAAACATCACTCTGGAGAAAGACAAACCGGCGTAGAATTGAAGTATTGGATATGTAAATTAGTCCAATCTTTTGCAGGAGCAACCTGTAATAACGGACTTTCAGAATGAATCATAATGCTGAAATGTTAAATGCAGGAAAAGCTATTCAGGATTGCTGGACTACCTATGGTGGAGAACTGCGTATCTGGGTATAATAGCTGTATGTTTGCTTACGGCCAGGTGTGTTTCCTGCGTTGATAAATGATACTAAAACCAAAACACGGTCTAATGTGCTTAAGATGCCACATTGCAGACAGGCAGTGGCAAAACGTATACCATGATGGGTGACATAAATCAAGTGGATGGTACACTTGGTGACAACTGTGGGATAACGCCTCGCATATTCCACTGCTTATTTTCAAGGATTATGGAGGTTTGCTGATGCATTTTTTCTTCTATCACCGTTAGAAAAGATCCATAGTCGGTACATTCTACCACAATTTTTTCTTTTTTGGTTTCTGGATTTGTAGGAAGAAGAAAGCAGAAGGGCTGAAAACCTGAAGTTCAGTTGTAAATGTTCTTTTCTGGAAATATACAATGAGCAGATAACAGATCTCTTGGAGCCTTCATCAACAAATTTACAAGTATTTCAACAGATTCCTTTACTTAATCCATCAAGAGACATGTTCTATATATAGGAACTTATATATACGTATGTATATATACATTGTTATTCGGGTAAATCCTAAGCCTGTCGTTTCATACTGTAGCTCAGAGAGGACATGAAAAAAGGTGTTTATGTAGAAAATCTTACAGAATATAAGGTCACAACTGTTGATGATGTCACGAAGCTTTTGTTACAGGTGAGTGAAATATTTTCTTTGTTGGCATCTAGTTATATTGCTAGAACATCTTGGTCATATTCCACAAATACAGGGGGCTGCAAATAGGAAAATCTCCGCAACTTACATGAACAGTGAAAGTAGTCGTTCTCACAGCGTTTTTACTTGTACAATTGAGAGCTGGTGGGAGAAGGATTCCATGAATCATTTTAGGTTTGCAAGGTTAAATTTGGTTGACTTGGCTGGTTCTGAGAGGTAATTGGTCTTCTTCTGTGGCCATTTTCCAATTATCTTCTTCACAGCCGGACTGAGTTCCATATTTATCAGGCAGAAAAGCTCTGGAGCAGACGGAGATCGTCTGAAAGAAGCTGCAAACATAAACAAATCCTTATCGACTTTAGGGTAACTGGACCAACTGGCCTTTTTCTCAATCACATTTTGTAGGACAGTACTGCGATATTGTTTCTCTTTATCTTAAAGTTGCTATTTTCTTGTTGCGGATTGCGGATATAAATTCTGATCACTAGTTGGTCCTATTGTTGCTGTTGATACTTGTTTACTTGTACCAAGTTATCGTGTTGCATTGCATTGTTCTCCATTGTATCACATTGAAAATGTATATTTCACTGATCTAATATTTGTTGATTGCCCACTTTTTGCTTTTAGATTGGTGATAATGTCTTTGGTTGATCTCGCCCACGGAAAACAAAGACATGTTCCCTACAGAGATTCTCGGCTAACTTTTCTTCTTCAGGTTTGAATAATTGATGCCCTTCATCCTTGAATATGGATGGTCCTATCAATTTCTATATTTGCTAGTTCTTTCGTCCGTAACTTCGTAGTAAGAAGGTTTTGTGTTCGTGTGTTTTGTTGTAGGACTCATTGGGTGGAAATTCAAAAACCACAATTATTGCAAATGTCAGCCCTTCTACATGGTCTGTGTAAAAATGCATATATTTTCTCGCTACGTTCCTATGCTTTTATTAGTTTTTTGTTTATCTCATAAATTCATTTCTTGCAGCTCTGCGCATGAAACATTAAGCACTCTGAAGTTTGCTCAGCGTGCAAAACTCATCCAGAATAATGTAACAGCACCCAACTTCCAAAAATTGTCATATTTAGTAAAAAATTGAACATTTTTTTATCTTGCTTTCATTGTTTTACAGGCTAAAGTGAATGAAGATGCATCGGGTGATGTTGGTGCGCTTCAGCAGCAAATACAGCAGTTAAAGGTATGCACTGGGGGGATATTTCAGCTGTTCTAATTTTTCCTTACCAATTTGCAATTTTAATTTATTATCTTAGCAAATTTTCATAAATATGCAGGATCAGTTGTCCTCTCTAATGAAGTATAATGGCCTCCCTAGGTCACTCTCCACTTGTATGCCAAGATTTGGACAATCCAGATTGGCTGACGTGTCTGAAATATACAATTTCTGTGAAGATGGAGCAGCAACTATCAACCAGGATGCTTTGGACCTGGGAAATAAGAGGGTAGGATTCCACGTCAGCAGAAGAATTATACGTTCTTTTATAGCAATTGTGTGACAAATGTTAGTGATCGGTATCTCTGATATACAAAAAGCAGATGAAACAAATGAAAGTCGCATTGGTTGGTGCACTTCGGAGAGAAAAGATGGCTGAAAATGTGATTCAGGAGTTGGAGGCAGAAATTGAGAAGATGAATCAATTTGTACGTCTATCTCTAGCTGTACCTTTCTATTTTCATGTGAAGAATAAGCCCCTCACCATCAGGAAATAATTTGTCAAATGCATTTACACTTCAACTGGTAGACATAACAGTAAAAGCAATCTTTGACTATGCCAATGTTTATAACTGAGGATGCTTTGCAGGCTTGCCAGAGGGAGGAGGAAATGCAGCATACCAATATGATGTTAACGGTCCATCTGGAGAAGATTAAACAGATGGAGAAGTTATCAAATGGTTCACGGCCTTCTGATCATTGTCTCCTAGAGCAAAATAGAGCTTTGAAGGAAGAAATTCAACTACTCCGTGCAAGGATTGAGAAAATTCCGGAGCTGACAGATTTTGCTTTGGAAAACGCAAGGCTTCATGAGCAACTTCAATTGTAAACATTGCAAATCACACTTATGCTTTAGATGGGATCTGTATATTCCAATTGTAATGGACTTCTCCACATATTTTATTGTTAGATTTCAAAGTTTTTATGAGCAAGGAGAGCGAGAAAAATTGCTAGGTGAAATTTCACAGTTACGGGATCAGGTATTAGGATATCTTCATATTATTTCTTCTTATGGTTCACCCATAAAAATTATAATGAATTATGTCCATGGTAATTATGCTTACTGCGTTTTTTTGTTTTCTTTTTCTCACTGGAGTTCCAGTTACTAGAAAGGCATGAAAGAAATCCCATTGCTTCAAGATATGACAATCAGGTAGAATATTATAGTCTATGTAACTTGTGCCTTTTGATCAGCAATCCTGGTTTCTAATCTGTAGCTTCTGAGAATGCAGGAGCATGACACTAGAAAGGAGTTGGAAGCTTGCAGGAAATTGAATTCACAATTGTTTAGGTACTGTCTTAGACCTGTTTGCCAATTTTAGTGTTTGTCGCCTATCAACTGCTTGGCCATTAAGGACTTGGGAGACAAATATAGGTTAGGCTTTCTGTTTGCTATCGTCTCTAATTTCTGAAAGATCATGCAATGGCCTAGGATGTCGTTGAAGGATGAAAGATTGTTTTTCATCTATATAAAACCATTCAAGTTGTCGGGATAGATCCTACATAATCCTAACACACTATTACAGAGAAGTTTGTTAGGCTGAAAGCATAATCCAATTACAATCAATTTGCATCTATGGAATAGTATTACGGTTATAGCTTGATCATCTGATTTGCCATGCCAACTGAAGTTTAGGTTGGGCATCTTTCTAGTTTTCTTTGTTCTATTATTCTACTTTTTATTTAGAAATTAGTTTGAGGGAGAGCTTTGGAGCAATCGGTAAAAGTTGCTCCTTGGTGACCATAAGGTCGAATCACAAAAATAGGATCCTTAGGCACAAAGAACATTGAACTTTTTTTTTTTGATGGGTTTTCCTCTCTGCATGAATTGTAAATGATTTCTTTTCAATGCATTTGACTTTTAGATGGTGATGTTATGATCTAGATAGAAAGAAGTTAATTTAGTTTTCAAATAGAGTTATTGAACTTATTCCTCAATGTAAACTCTGGTTTCTTTTTCAGAGAAATTGATGAATTGCGAGAACAAGTGATAATGTACGTGAAGCGTAGTGGTCAAACTGCATTTGAGAATGTAAGGACTGGTTCCAGGTATCGGGATAAAGAATTAGTTAAGGCAACTCAAGCCTGTGTTATAGGCAGCCTATAATCGTACTTCCTTGCAGGTGACTGATTCTTGCCCATTGGACCCCGAAGAGTTTAGGCACACTGATAAGTATTCATTGGTAAGCAATACCGGAGTATACATTTAATGGTTATTTGTTGACTTATACTCATCTACCCATTTTACAGGTTGAAACAGTTTCTACTGGAAGTGATTCAGGGGATGATGTGGATTCTCATATCCAGGAATATGATGCAGCTCTGCTCTACAAACATGGTTCAGATGTGGTCGCAAATTCTGGCTCTATTGTTCAGCCTAGAAATAGTCAAAAGGAGTTGATTAAAGCTAGGGTGCTAGGTAGAGCTGTGGAATCTGAGCAAATTGATTCTCTGGAATTAGAAAATTTAAGAAAGCCAGTTAGTAGCTCAGTCATGAATGGCAGTGATGATTTGAAGATAAAATCTTTGCAAGCCAAGTTAGACATGATTACAAAAGATCTCGAGGAGGCCAGTTTACGTAATTGTCATTATCAAGAGGTTCAAGAATCACAATTAGCTCATCAACGTGAAAGTGAGTTGGTGCGCAAAGAGGTTGAGATGGAGACTAGTAGGACAATTATTGATTTGCAGGAGGAAGTTATGAGCCTTAAGTGGGAGCTTAATGAAAAATTATGTTGCATGGATGAAGAAAACATGAGATTAAGAAACGCAATGGCTGCTAAAGAGGAAGAATTGATGATGCTTCGCAAGGAGTGGGAAAGAGCGACCTTGGAACTAACAAACTTCCTTGTTGAAGGGGCCAAATCCCTCAAAGATGCTTCTAGTCAGATTGAAAGTATTGCTTGTTCATTTCCTCAAGGTAATGTTTGGATTAGTGAAAAGGTTGTGAGGGCTGCCAGAGCTTGCATTGACAAGGAAGAAACGATAATGCAACTTCATGAAAGCTTAGCGGATGCACAGCAGATGGTTGTGGACATGGAGCTGAAGGTGAATTCCTTGAAGGAAGCAACAATGGCTTTGAATGATTTTCCTCAAGCAGATAGGGATGACAACACAGAAGAGGCAGTTCACCTGCGTGCTTTGTTAAATGAAAAGAACAATATGGTAACGTTGCTAGAAAGTGAAGTTAAAGACAAGGAGGACCATATTCGTGAAGCAGAAAAACGGGCTGATGCTGCATTCCTGCTTGTAAAATGGCTTTCTGATCAGTACAAGGTTTCTTACCATAACAGGACTGAGAGAAGTACTCGGATCTCAGAACTGGTTTCTCCTACTTGCAGTGATAAGCCTTTTGAGGGGAGCATTGATGCACATACTTGGGATGCTGAAGCTACTGAGACTCAAAATGAGTTGAAAAATTTAATTTTCGAATCCCATAATGCTATTAAAACATGTTATAGGGATGTGGAAGTGCACATGGCAGCTGCCCAAGCAGACATTCTTGAAGTTTCTACAACTTATATGAGCTTGGTTCAGGAATTAGTTGAAGAAACTCACGAATTGAGGTGTAAAACTGCAGCAGTGAAAGACCACATGTCTTCCCATCCTTCTACGGTTAAAATGCAAGGACTAAAACCACCTAATTCTATAGAGCATGGCTTTCTACATTTAATAAGAGATGAAGTTGCTAAGGTGAATGAAAGACTTAGGATCATACATGATTCCTTTGACACAAAAGCAAGAGCAGATTGCTGCATATCGACGGATGAATATCTAACGGAGACAGATAGCTGGAGTGCTGATAGTTCTACATCAAGTTATTCCACATTAGGACATGGTATTCCATCCAAAAATAAATTTTCTGGTGATATGTTGGACAAATTCTTATATACCTGCCACTCAAAGTTCTCTAGCAACATATCTAAACAGATGGTTAAACCAAAATTTCAGAAAAGCTCAGTGGTTGAATCTGAGAATCGGTTGAATAAATTTCAGAAAGATGACGAAGTTATGCCATTCTTTCTCAGAAATGAGTTGGATATGACATTTACTGCTTTCAACAAGTTATATAATCGTTTGACCAGAGTGTTCAATTGGAATGATGTAGTGGATAATAGTGGCTCTCAAGGTACATATCTTTGTGAACTGTTTTGTTGTGATAATTACGGCAAATTTCTACTAGATGTGGAGTTAAAACAACTAACATATGGCACTGGCAGATTCGATGGATATGGTTCGGTCTTCTGTGTTGAGGCAGGAGATTGCTGACGCATACTGCCATAGTGCTGGCCAGGTACACTCGAATATTGAAATCTCACATGTATTGCTTACAGAATTAGGCCATATTTTATTATTGTTGCAAAATAATACATTCATAGCTTTAAAAATCTACCAAATGTCCAAAAAACAAAAAGAGACGTCACTGTAACCTTTTCCACTGAATATTTGGATTGTGCAGGTGGTAGCTGATAAAAAGGCTAGCCATGCTAGTGTATTCTTAAGCAACTGTGAAGAAGCCCATGCAACCATGAAAGAAGCTGATCATATGTTGAATGCATTAATGAAAGCAAATGAAAGTGCAAAACAGTTGAATGTTATGTGGAAGAAAACCAGTGAGGGACTGATGTCAGAAAGATCACTCTTAATTGAAGAAAATTGGCAACTCAAGTCTTCATTAGATTTGAAAGAAGGAGAGAACAAATTACTCTTTGATGAAATGTCTCTGGGTTTTATAGAACTAACAAACTCCATCTCTTTGCTGGAAGGATATTTCCTAGAAATGCAAAAAGAAATGGAGGACAGTTACAGAATGTTATATTCAGATCTTTTATCCATGGGAAGAGAGATGCTCTATACCGTTTGCAATTCAAGATCATTACTGGTAGATGTTTGTTCAGAGATCCTAGAGAAAGGATTCACTTGTTTTGTCTTCTACCAATGCCTTGCAGCAGGGATTATCCATAGAATATCAAGTTCTAATGTGCAACCTCATCTCTATCCATTCAGGCAGTCAGAACACGCGATGGCATCAAACACTTTGCAACATAGTTGTTCTAGTGTTCAAGATAAAGTCTTGTTTGAAAGGGATCAGAAAGAATTCATAAATTTGGATCAGAAAGAACTGAATCCATTACAGCATGATTTAGTAAATGAAAATTTGTCTCTTAGGAGAGAACTGGAAAGGAAAGATGTTTTGTTGAAGGGTTTGTTTTTCGATTTTAGTTTGTTGCAAGAAACAGCCTCCAATAGGAAGGATAGGAAAGATGAAACTCAAAAGTTAGTTCTGGCACTGAACAGTGTTCGACATGACCTAGATCAGAAAACAAACCAGCTAGAGGACCTGCAGTTTCAACTTAGACAAGTTGAATGTCAATTACTAGATACTGAAAATGCTTTGTCCATATCAAATTCCAATCTTGAGCAAGCTCAAGAAACATCAACCTCTCTGTCGGAACAAAATGCCGAGTTGAGAATGCTTCTGAAAGACATCTATCTCAAAAATTCTGAAGCTGAAGAACAGTTGGAAGAATATAAGCAGGTTGTTAAGGGGTTGGAAGAAGAAATTATTCACTTGACAACCTTTGCTGAGAGAAACTCGCATGCCTCTGCTGAAACCATTGAGAAAGAATTAGCAAAGGTTAAAAATGAAAGAGATCAATTCTGTAGAGAAATATGCTCTTTGAATGATAAACTGGAAATGGCCAACGTATTGGCTGATGAAAAAGAAGCCAT
The DNA here is from genome assembly GCA_026413575.1 of Erythroxylum carthagenense. Taxonomy (NCBI): domain Eukaryota; kingdom Viridiplantae; phylum Streptophyta; class Magnoliopsida; order Malpighiales; family Erythroxylaceae; genus Erythroxylum; species Erythroxylum carthagenense. The sequence continues at coordinate 96,063,956 of JANZLD010000237.1, forward strand.
TGCCGTTGAAGCTCGACAGGTTTTTTACTCAAGAACTATTTCTTCTTTAGTTGAGGCCCATCGTTACAGGTGGATTTTAATTTGTGCGTTAATTTTCCAGGAGTCAGAGGCAAGTAAACTATATGCCGAACAGAAAGAAGAGGAAGTAAAGATTTTAGAGAATTCTGTTGAAGAGCTCGAGTATACGGTAAATGTGCTGGAGAAAAAGGTATGCTTCTTGGCTCTGATAAGTCTAGATCATATTAACCGCAAAAAGTTCTGGCCTTGGTTAATCTAATTGAAATTTATTTGTGTTACTTACAGCTTCTTAGTTCTTCTTCCTAAATATTTCTGTATGTTTTCCTTATTTAGGTCTGTGAAATGAGTGAAGAGGTTGAAAGACATCGGCTGATGAGAGATTCATTAGAAATGGAGCTTCGGTGTTTGAGACACAGATTATCAACTGTTGAAAATCTCTCTGATGTTATGGATTCAGAAAATAGAGAATTTTCCAACAATGAACATCATATATCCAGGTTGGATAACTTATCTCATTCCTGATACTTGACTCGTTCATTTTCCTTTTCTGGTCCTAGACAATATATTGACCAGCGCAAATTGCACGGTAGGAGGTTAGAACTTCACGAGGCACATAATCAGATAAGGCTTCTAAAGAATGACATTGCAGACAAGGAGAAAGAGGTATGGCTTGATTTGGTGCCGAGTGATAGGCTTCAATTAGGAGTTTCAGAATTTGTGGTTATATGCTTTACATGCTCTTTGGTGTACTCTACGTTCTAAAACAAAATGTTCAAATATTTGAAGCTCAAGCAAAGCAAAGAGTACATCTCCGAACTTGTATTGCATTCTGAGGCCCAAGCGTCACAGTATCAAGAGAAGGTAGTATTCCCACGCTTGAACCACCTATATCTAGTCATCAATTTGTATCGTGCGTAAACCTTTGGAACAAGAATTCATGTGGATGCTCCATGCACGAATCTGATATTTGATTTACAGGTCTCTGAGTTTAATTTGATTTCAACAAGAAGCAGAATTTTGGCATCCATAACAGCAAACAGGATTTTTTTGGCTACATTATCTTAGGCTGTAACAAGAAATGCAATTTGTTATGTATCACGTGTAATAGTTCTGTTATTACATTCTGAACAGTATAAGACTTTGGAAGCTATGATTCGTGAAGTAAAAACCAAGTTATCGAACTCAGAACCAGAAACATCAACATGGGAAAAAAGTGTGAAAAGTTCAACGAGAGTAAGGGGTTCAAGTTCACCGCTTAGATGCATTACGAATTTGGTTCAGCAGATAAATTTGGAGAAGGATGAGGAACTGACAGTGAAAAAGCTTCGTATAAAAGAGCTAGAGACAGCATTGACTGATCGGCAAAAGGAGGTTTAGTGTCTTTTATCACTCTTAACAGTTTGCGTCAAATGCATTAATATACATGTCAAATTTCAACTTCAACCATCTTTTAGTTTCAAAGTCCAAATTGTAATTCTGAAAAACCCTTTGTTTACGTCTTTCTCTCTCCTTGTGTCGATCTCACTTATTTTCTCCCTTTCCCACGTACAAACAATGGCGCATTTGTAAGCAAGAAAGGAATACTCATGCAAAGAGTAGAAACATTGTTGTAAGCACATAGTCCAGAATAATAGTTTCAATGTGTAAGTGAATTTGATCCATATCTTATCCTGCATCAGGTATGCATGCTAAACGCCAGGCTGGCAGCTGCAGAAAACATGACGCATGATGTCATTCGTGATTTACTTGGCGTGAGATTGGACATGACAAACTATGCAGTAAGTTTTGAACTCTTTAACTTCAAACAATGAAGATTTATAATGCATTGCACAATTTGATGCATCTTTCTTTATTTTGTGTTCTAGAACTTGATTGACCAGCACCAGCTTCAAAAATTAGTTGAGGATAGTCATCAGCAAATGGAGGAGCTCAGAGAAAAGGTATAATTTCAATGCAATATCTATGTATACATGTATTTGATATTTTGTCTATAGATGTGTCTGATCCCTACTTTTTCTATTGCTTAAGGAGCAAGAAATACTGAACCTAAAGAATCAGATTAATGACCTCACAAAGGAAAGAGAGAGGTCAGAATCCTTCATCCTAATCCGAGGCTAAAGTATTCCATATCTTTCAAACAATTGGTTTAATGTAATAGTTGCAGCCCTGAATTTCAAAAAGAGAAGAGAGCAGTTAATTGCAAGTCTTGCACCTACAAGCTTTTGATTATGTTTGCATTTCGTCATTTCAGTTGTATGTGTGAGATAAATGAAAAAGCTACAGAGATTCTAGCTGCTCACGTGACCATAGAGCAGCTTAAAGAGCGGGACCAGTTGCTTTCAGCACATAATGGAATGTTGAAGGTATGGACTACAAAAAGAACAGCCTTCCTCGAATTCTGGTTGCAGCCAGTGTTGTTTCTTCATGTTTTTCTTTTCACTTGATGTTTTCCTGCTACAGATGGATAAAAGTAATCTACTAAGAAGAAATGCCGAACTGGATGAAATGGCAAAAGCCCTTCTTGGAACACACGGTAACCAAAAGCAGATTCAAAATCCGTCAAAGGACGAGGCATGTTTCAATTTTGCCATAGTTTTCTATGAATGTCTTGATTTAGTCTCACTCACGGCTTGAGTTTGGTTGATATTATAGGGAAAGAGTGTACTGAAATTGGGTGGTTTTGATTTAGCTCAGAAGTTATCTCATTCTGAGAGGCTCCTTTCTCGTGCGAATAATGAACTTGTTCAGTATCATAGAGCGAGTGCTAGTCATGAGCATGTCAAGACCAATGCACGTCACAGAATTCAGACACAGGTAATTGAGCTTTGCATGAATATACACGGTGTATCGACCAAAGTTGGATATAATACAATTTTCATACCACGAATGTTTATGGTTACAGAAAGTAGAAAGCTTGACTTGAACAAAAGCCTTCGATCTCTTACACTTGGCTCACCACAACCACACCTCGCCTACTAGAATGCTAATGCCCGAGGCTTACTGTTTGATGAAAGGTACAATATTGTTATCCTTTCTTAAGCTTCATCGAAGATTGTGTTGGTGATTTTGGTGTACTGTCATAGTTGGATTGCAAACGATGGAGCAGGTTCCTTGGTTTCCGGTGAGATTGGCGTAATTTTTAAAATTGCCTTGTGACTCCCACTTGAGGTCTGCAAATATGTATAGTTGCCGCTTGTAATGATTATGCAAATCATCTTTTTGCTGTTGTGAACTTTTGGATCTGGCGATGCCAACATAAAGTTGATAATTGATTGGGGTGTTTGCTCAATCTACTCTTCCCATTTACTTTTTATAAATCATGATAATACTTTTCAATGTTCCTGGCTCTTTAGATAGGTTTGATAAAAAAGTCAGATCAGTACAAAGTTTAATTTGATTGAACTTCAAGTTGAAAAAGGTCTTATAACCGGTCCATTGTCAACCTTACTTTTAGACTAGTGAAATTCAAAATTAAAAAGCCATCACATTGTAGCTAAAAATCCATCACAATGTAGCTAAAAACCCACTACCTCTTCATTTATCTTCGTTTCATTACATATTTTTGTCAAGACATGTTAGTTGAAATTCCATATAACTAACAAGACCAGAGACCTATACAGGCTGCTTGACTGCTCATAATTGACCATAGACAATGAGATGTAATTCTTCTTAGACCAACCTGTATTGCCCTGCTGTCACACACACCTTAGTCCCTTTCATACTCGGCTGTTGAATTCAGAGGGCTGTGAACAAAATTAGTAGTGAATTTCTAGACACCAGGTAAAGAAGATGAGTGATTGAACGAGTAAAAGAATACAAAAAGTATTTAAAAGTAATATCCTAAGAATTCATCAGAAAAAGTGCAAGCATCGACTTGGAAAAGCTAATCTCCAAATTCTTTTACCCATCTGAGCTTGTACAATGAGCCCTGGCCTCCATCGCAAGGGGGTAGCATTGCAGGCAACCAAACTTCTGCACAATGAGCTAACCGAACAAGTTTGGAGATTGATTAATGTAGTGAACAATGAGATGTTACCTTTAGATTTTCAAATTTTGTTACTAGTCTCATGTATTGGTCACGTGCTTCTGGGTAACGAACCATGGATTTGACTCTTGCAAGTGCATTTTCAACTCCAACAACTTTCTGTTTCCGGCTAACTCTCAGGAAGTCGTATTCATCGTTTTTATCAGTTTCTGATATGGCCTTTCCAGTAGTAGGTTTTTCTGCCCTAAAACCTCGTAAACCAGCTCCTTTTCGCCTCCAACGTAATATTGCCTTTTCAACAATACCAACAGACCAAACAACCCTTTTATATTGCTTGCGAGCCTGATGTGCCCTCACATGAGCCTGCAAATAAGAGCAGACACAAATAAGGATTTAAATGCAATAAGCTTTTTGCCATTTAACAGGGCAAGTAGCAAAGAGCAAGACTTTTCAATGGAAAAACAAATAAAGTCATGACAAGCGCTTAAATGTGAAGACATCCAGTTGTGAAATCATGGGACCGATAATGGATGGATTTCATATCCTGCAAATCAAGTGACACTCCAAAAACTTGACATAAGTAATTTAGGTGATGCCTTTGATTCATTTATAGTTAACTATGTTGGACTCAGACTTCATCAATTCAAATCCTCTCGAACAGCTATTTGCACTTCTTTGCCCCAGTGGAGCAGTGTGACTCTGATCATGTCAAAAGTTTCTGAAAAAATAAGTGGCCACCTAATATGCAGAAATTTACCTGGATTTTTACAATTCGATCACGTATCTTTATAAATTCTTTCCTGCCCTTCCAGCCACGATACTTTTGTTGGATTTTTACTGCTGCAAAATGCAAATAATCTTGAAAATGGCTCTTTTGAGCTTTGCACAGAGGACCAAGAGCAGCCAGGTCAAGTGCAAGTTCAGAAGTATCATTGCCTAGAGTGTTGCTCTTATGTAATTGTCTATGACAAAATGAATTGGCCCGGTAGACTGATTGGATAAGAGCTGCAGCATGAGCAGATTTCCGAACAGCAGCAAGAGATCCTTTCAAGGACAGTTGTCCATCCAACTGCTTACTTGATGGACTAGCAGCTTCAGCTGCAACCTCAGTCACTTCTTCTGCCGAAATTGCTGCATCAACACTATCCATCAGATTTTCTTTCATATTTAACAAGGAAAGATGCCTCGCTAGAAATGCTTCAGCGAGATATGCACCAATTCCTTTATGCCCCTGACTTGATGCTAAATCTGCAGCAGATTTCCCCCCAGGAAATGTTGAGGTTGGATCGTCAACAGCTGTTGGATCCACTCCCAATTTAACAAGCTCAACCACTGTCTGCTCTCTGGAGGAAGGGGCAAAATTAACGAACATATACTCAGTAAAGAAAAAAACTTGTAATTGGCACGAGAGTCAACTTTCCCTCCATCACATGAATTAAAACAGGACATCAAAGGAAACTGGAAGTGAATAAGCAAAAATTTATCCAATAAACGGATGTAAAATCAATTAAGTGAAAATATTTTCTGTGAAGAATGGTAGGAGTTCTTTACAACATCAGTAGCGAAGGTTTATGGAAATCATCAAGCTATAAATAGAGTAAGAAATCACACAAAATTTGGAACAAGAAAACTCTTCCTTGATTAGAATGAAATGAGAAGAAAACTGAATTATAGCAATTTAACCTGCCAAAATATGACGCCCAATGAAGTGCTGTTCTTCCTTGTGAATCTCTAAAGTTTGGATTGCCTCTAGCATTGATTATAAGACTCAAAGCCCAATTGTAACCAAGACCAGCAGCCAAGTGTATAACCCCTTGTCCTTCTTCATCTAAAATATCTGGACCTTTACCACCTTCATGAATTCTATAGACAAGCCACTCACACAGTTTATCCTTCAACAGTTTTTGGATTAGTTTATCTCTGGAGTCCATGCAACCACCTTCATACATTCTGCAACTCATGTTATCCTTTTCGCAGTCATTTTCCTCTGAAGTTTGCTTTGACTGCATGGTACTTCTTAGCTTGCATCCATTGCACTCATTGTTGGAACAGTCCAACCACTTCTTCTCTTGATCCAAAGTTAACAATTTTGCCAAACGAACCTGAAAGCGTACTTCTTCCTCCACAGTGCTTCTGAACAGCAGATGTATACTTTTTGATGGAATTTCACGATATTCAAACTCCCTCACCTCACTGCATGCTAATCTGTTCCGGCAAGTGACATAGAATGGAACACACCCAGCAGCATGTGGAGGGGCATAACATCTTATGGAACTATCAGTCAAAATTTCAGCAAGAACTTCAACTTCACCAAACATACAACCCCACTTAATTTCATCTGAAAGTTTCTTGCTTTCCAAAAATTCACCAAAGATTATAACCTGATGAGAAAAGCAACCATTAAACATCACCAAAAACTTATACTTCTGTTGAAATCTTAATTCAAAGAGAATGAGAAGGCCTTAAGCTTAGGATACATACTTTTGTTTCAACACCACAGCATGCCCACTCTGGAGAAAAATCAGATATACTAAATAGCTGTTCCTGGGAGAGAGATGGACCAAGCGAATCATTATCCAGTTGCAAATGCCGGGAGAAGCTGGATACTTCCTTCTCATCATTCTCAGTGTCAAGCGTGCTCCAGTATTTGCCAGAGTCAGAAGCCATCAAAGATCCATCACAATCTCCACCAATTTGTTCATCCATCCACTTTCCAAAGCTATCAAGTCTTTTGAATTCTGCTCTATCATCATTATTTGAATTCCCTTCTCTGCAACTGTTCTCCTCTTGTAAGGTAGAAGCAGCAATTGCGTCAGAGCCAGTATGATTGTGAAGATGGGGAGGAATCAAATTGAAGTCATACTCCTGCCAGGGCAATAACATGGCACAGGATTGACTAGGTGATCATTACTTATCACACGGAATTCATATTCTATCTCAAGAAAACACATCAAAATATAATGTTTTTCATGCATATTTTATTGCAGAAAATTCCAAATAAAAGACTATCAAATGAAGACAAATATGCAAATTAAAAACATGCTGCAAAATGCAAAAAACGGACCTGAATTACTCCCTGAGATGTTGCCTTCACATCTTGGTTATCCACAAGAGTTATCAACCCATCTTCACTAACTATGCTATCTGTTATCGGACCATCTACCCTAGCATCAATTACATTATGCAAAACGTAATCCGCAACCCCAGATTGCCCTCCTGCAAAATTCTGGTTAGGCATACCACATAAATTCCGGCAAGTTGCAAGCTGAAAAGATAAATCTCTGCCTTCATCCACTCCTCTAGCCCATGATCCATTAGAGTTCTTTGACAAGACACACAATCCTGCTAGGCAAATAAAATGATCTTCAACACTTCAGGTTGATCGATGTTTTATATACAAGATAAGCTAGATGATCTATTCAAAAATTTGAACAAGACTTCAAATGAATTATGGGAGATCAAGCAATGTGGCTACCCTCAACATATGATCCAGATAAAGGATCATTAGAGTTGTGATTGTAAGCTGATTCGTTGAGAGAAATGTCCTTTAGACAATTCCTCATGTTGACATTTTCAAACTCCGAGGATAATGCTGCTTCTCTGTTCCAGTCAATTCTGTTTGTAGTTGATGTATCTGATGTCAGAGATATAGAAGTAGGTGATGCTACTTCTGCTAATGAAGGAATAGCAATAGGTTGAAAGCTTTCAATCTGTACGAGTGAATCCGTTAACAAAGGTGACACACCAGATTTGTAACCCTGTGTCACAGCAATAGTTAAGAGTTCAACACACATTAATCTTAGTCATAAGAAAAGAACTTATTTAGGCAATCTGCATCCAGTTCAGCTACAACTTTCAATCCAAGTTGAAAACAGAGAATTTATTTAGACAATTCATATCTAATTCTGCCACAAATTAAAAGACTTCATACGCCAAATCAATTGAATATCTGTGTCTGCAATATACAAAGCAGACCAGGAACAAAAACTGTTACCAGAACTTTTATGCCCACCGGATGCTGAAATACATGCATAAACCTAGAGTGAAAAGCAGATTAGTGTAAAGAAGTACCTCTCTCACTTCTAAGTAGTGCACAAGAACAATGTGATCTAAACCCCTGGAAAGCAAACAAAACAGTTAACAAAAGATATTCAAGATGAAAACTCATAATAACAACAGTGGCACTTACTCAGCAAGCATCCAGTAACATCGTCGCTGAAAGTTGTTATTATCCTCCCCATGGGCGTAATAACAATGAAGAACATCCACGCTGCCAGCCTATAGAATCAGTGCATAAATTTTTTTTAATTTGCCTAAGAAAACAGGGATTAACATACTACACTACTTTTTCATTTACTCAAGAACAAAAACAAAATCGAAGTGAACCACTGAAATGTAGCTGTATAGAGAAGAACTAGAAGTCTCTTGGACAGTAAATACACACAAAATGGCATGACCAATTTCTCTGATTGTAGGGATGAGGCATCACACAATCTAATCTAAAAATGCAAGGCCTGACTATATCCAAAGTAGTAACAAATTCATGCCCAAGGTTTTAGGTCCTAGAATGGCTGTCTATTTTTAATCCCCTCCAAGGGGAGTCAAAGGATCTTCAGTGCTTTGATTGACCACCTAAGTGGAGGTTCACCAAGAGTGGCTTAATGAAGTTTTGGGTGAAAACTCATATTTTTGAAGAAATAGAAATAAACAACAACATGCTCTGGCTGTAGTTTGGTGATGTAGGACAAACTGACCAAGAAAAAAGTGAACTTACAAATAATAAATTCAACTGCACACCTTCAACTTTTCGTGAGCTTCTCTGACAGTTTTTCCATCTTTTTTCTTCCTCCATCGATGACCATCTTTACGAAAATATCGAAGCGACTTTCGATCAAATAGAAACAAAGAACCAGCTGAACATTAAGAAACAGAAATCAGTTACAATCAGCATCAAGAGGAAGGACTACAGGGGAATAATAATCAACTAGAACTTTTGTCATCAAGTAACAGGTTCTGAAGTAAAATATATAGGTTGTTCGAACATGTTCCTCTAAAAAATGGAATTGCAAGTACATGGCACCTTAAACAAGAAAGTCTCATAAAATTAGATATAAAATTTAGAAAACTAATGAAGCATTATGTTGAAGAAGTCACAAATGAGAAACAACAAATGTGTGACATGTTTATCCAATAAATATATATAATAACTGTACTAAAAAGAAAAATCACAACCTGGGGGCCTGAGAGGTGGCTCTGGAGTCAACGGGAACAGCCGATAGTTAGAAAGTATTTCCAAAATCTCAGTTGGTCGAAGCCACCGGTGTTTAGCTTCCTGTAGTATCTTCTCTAGGTCTGCCAAATTTGCAAAGATAAATTACAAAAGGATCTTCAAGGTTTCAATGTTATAATAACATAAAAGTCAATAAAGAATGTAAAAGATACATGAAGTTGAAGTTTATCTTCAAGAGGTATCCATAACTCGCAATGGAACATGAATAGTTTTCCGTTTACCCAGCCAAAAGATACCCTTTTATTATGAATTTGCGCATTGTCTACTGAACAACTAAAATGCAGGAAACAACCAAGACAATAACTTTTAAACAGTAGAAGGGAAAGAATCAGTTTGATGAACAGTTGCGATAAAAGACAATAACTTTATTGTAAATACAGACTAAAATAATCAGGAGGACAAGAAGGAAATCAAAGGAGCAAGAGGAAGATACCTAGAGGTTGTTTGGGGAGGTGTCGTCTACTAGTCTCAGCCATTTACAACAAACAAACAAACGAGCGAACAAAGCTTCATATACCCATCACACGCAATCTCTCAATTTATAATCTTGAGTACATGAAAACAGAAACGGAAATGAACCCAAATGGCAGAAACGAAAGCAGTGAAAGAGGCGGGGACATGGGTGAAGGAGAGAGGAAAAAAACGTGTTAAAGCCAAATAAAAAAGGTAAAAAAGAAGAAGACGAAAGAGTGAAAATTTGATGAAAGTCAACATGGAACAGATTTGTATCCACTCTGTAATGCCAAATATAGAAACAGCAACATATATCTACGGCTCCTTCCTATTCCTACGTGGCATTATCGTGTACTTGAAGCTTCGTACATGGTGGGTGGTGGGCCTGTACGAGAATCTACTCTCCTTTGTTTTTTAAATAATAAAAAATTTATTAAGTTATTTCCTTTGGATAAATATGATTTTCGCTGGGGCTGGGGTTTCTTTGTTAGGTGATTTTTTATGAGAAAAGGGTTCGTTGGAGTTCACTGGTTCAGTGGGTGGAGCGAAAGATCCATTAGAGGGAAGAAGGTCTTCTTCTTCAAAAGATCACATCTTGCGCTAATTCAGGTATGGGTTTAAACTCCTTCTTCTTCTCCTTCTCCTTCTTCTTCTTCAAAAGATCACATCTTTCATTTGTGTATATGATTGTAATACGATCGAGATTCAGCAAAATCATTTCTTTCGTTTACTAGCATGCGTACCTTAGCGTATTCCAATTAGGAGGAGCTGGGATTTTGTGTACTTTATTTTGGATTTGGATGTTTTTTCTGCTTCGTCTAAGCACTGAATCGAATAAAATTCGGTTTCTCTGCTTCAGATGGATATCATATCACAATTACAAGAACAAGTGGATACAATTGCTTCCCTAACCTTTAATATGATTGGGACCCTACAAAGAGATGCTCCTCCTGTTCGTCTTTCTCCTGATTATCCTCAACCAACAGCTAACCCTCCTTCTGAGGACTTTGCGGACCAACCTAAGTTAATGAGTGCTGCTCTTGTTAAGGCTGCTAAGCAGGTACTTTATTGTTTCTTAACATAGATTCAGAGTTACTAAATGAAATCACAGTTGTCTCCAAACTCATCTTTTTGTTTATGTAGCTACTTGTAATGCGTAGGATTTATCAGGAACTTCGGTTCTGCGCAAGGTTTTGGCTTGTTGAATTGGTCCCAAATTCCTAGTAATGAACTTTCAATTTTCCAGTGTTAGAGTTTAGATCCTCCAAGCAACCAAGCAACTATTTGTTTTGCATTCTTTTCTTTTAGTTTGATGCTCTTTTGACTGCACTTCCGTTGGCTGAGGGAGGTGAAGAAGCTCAGATGAAGAGGATTGCAGAACTACAGGTATAGAGTAGACAGCTTCACTTAAACCTCAAGATTCCTGAACGTTAATGTATCCAATTTTCTCATCCTCCATCCAAATTCTTCAGGCTGAAAATGATGCTGTCGGGCAGGAGCTCCAGAGGCAACTTGAAGCGGCAGGTAAATCCTTTACAACCATTTGTGGTACTTCAGCTCATGAAGACTCGTGTTCTGTACAGAATTTAGCATGTCGTGTGTGAAAATTCTTCTATTGACTCAATGCACATTGTTCTTGGTGAGATTCTTAAAAAGTAAATCTTTTGTCTGTTTTATGATCGCAGAGAAAGAACTACAGCAGGTCCGGGAGCTTTTTAGCCAAGCAACAGATAATTGCTTGAACTTGAAGAAGCCTGATTGAAGTTTACATACACCTGAAGTTAGGAAGGATTGATTGGTGCAGAAAATAGCTGCAGAGAACCTAGGCCAAGGACTTGTCTACGAACATTTCCAGCGATTGAAGAAGGGTTTTAGGATCAGAATTTGTAGTTGTTTGTGTATTAAATGCTGGTTCATCTTACAGGAATCACATGTCATAATAGATTCTTTTGAATGATATTTTCAATTGTTCCTTCTCTTTTTCTTTTTCTATTATCAAATTGAATGAACTGATGATCTTCAAAATTGTATTGTGGATTCAAAAGGGTAGTTTAGGATCAAGTCTGTTTATCAGGTTCACAGTACACAAAGTACTTGTTCATATTCGCAGGATCAAGTCTCTTCCATCACTCTGAGTTCGAACATTTAAAATCTTGAAGAAAATGATCAATCGATTAAGATAAAGATGCGTTCAAAGTTAAAACTTGTAAATAATACTTGAATCAATCCCAGGTTTATTCAATTAAAAGTTTTAAAATTTTATGTAAATTAATTAAATAATGATTTCTTTAGTTTTAATTAAATTAACAAAAAAAAGGAAAAAAAATCAAAAGTGAAAGAAGAAGAGGAGCGAAGGAAAAGGAAGTTGGAACTTGGTAGGAAGAAGTATCTTCACCTAACGATCAAACTTAGCTTCTGTAGCTTCATCTAGTTCGTTTCAAGAAAGAAAGATTCGAAAGTTTTAATCTTTATCATTAGTTTAATGAAAAATGTGGAATCTTTGCTTCGGTTGCCTTGAAGGATGCATCAATTCCGATTTCTCCGACCACCGCCTTCTATTTTCTTATGGCCTCTCCGATTCTCCTCTCCCCTTCGGCTCCTCCGCGGTTGTCCAGGTCACTCGTCTCACTACATCCCTTCTCTCTCTCGTTCTTTTCTTATCAATACTATTGCTGCTCATGTGACTCTTCTGTTTTATGAATTGGATCAGATTTCCACTGGTAACGCAGAGAATTCGGCTTCATCTTCATCTTCTCAATTTATATTGGTTCAGCTTCCTGCTCGTCAAAGCAACTGCTTTACCAACTACGTGTAAGATCTTCTTCAGCTGCTTTTACTTTTAAGACTTCAGTTTTCAGTGGATGAGTCTGATCCTACAAGAACTTCATAGAAGACAAACCATTTTAGTTCTTTTTTGTAAAATCACTGAAATGTTGTTCTACTGTTTTACAACACCGATTTTGGATTTTGATGCCTACAGAGTGCAGTTTGCTTGCTTGCTTCTTCTTCCTCTTTTTTCCCCCCTCTAATAAAAATCTATGATTATAGAGTTAGATGAATGAATGATCTGTTCTTCTCAACTCACTGCCCTTCCTTTCCACGAGAATTTACCTTTCTCAACTGAGCTTCGTTCATTCTTTGTGGCAGTAAACAATATATGCCAAAACATATTGAAAATGGTGACAATCAGGGAACACACGATGTAAACCAAGGTCTGGTTGGGGCCAGAGATTTGAGTGCCTGCAAAAGTACAACACTTCTTTCTTTGGACCAGCCTTCTCATTTGATTAACGACAACAGTAAATCAACTGTAAATTGGATGGGATGTGAGAGTTCGTTGTGTACGCTTTCTAGCAGGTTCTCTTGTTTCAGAATCATTTCTGCATTGGCCCCATTTGCCCGTGTTGATGTTTGCTCCTACCATTTATTTGAGAAACTTGTTTCTGAATTTTCCTCTGGTTGCCTAGAAGATCAAGTGTTGTGCTCACTTAATCTACTTACTGAAGGAAAAGCTTCAGGGAGAGAAAGTGTAAATTTTCTTCACCTTGTTGGCATACCGTCATTCAGCGCTAGTGCTATGCCAGGTAGCTTAAGGCATCCAAATATGGCTCCTATTCTTGGCTTGCTTAAATCTTCTGATTATGTTTATTCAGTGGTTCCCAAAACGCCATATACCTTAGAAGGCATTCTGCACTATTGCCCCAATGCCCTTAAGTCTGAATGGCAAGCAAGGTTTTTGATATATCAGCTGCTGTCTGCCCTTGCTTACTTACATGGTTTGGGCGTTTCCCATGGCAATATATGCCCATCTAGTATAATGCTTACTCATTTATTCTGGGCCTGGCTCCCTATTTCTAACAAGCCTATATCACAACCTATTTTAAGTTTAAGAGACATTGAATTCAACATTCCTGCAACTTCTGCAAAGTTGGGTTGCTGTGCTGACCCGTGCCCTTCCCAAGGACTCTATACTGATCTGAGTCTTTCCCCATATACAGATTGGGATTCTCAATTTGAAAAGTGGTGGAAGGGAGAATTAAGTAATTTTGAGTATCTACTCATCTTGAATAGATTAGCGGGGAGAAGGTGGGGGGATCACACATTTCACACAGTAATGCCATGGGTTATTGACTTCAGCACAAAACCAGAGGAAAGTTCTGATGCAGGGTGGCGTGATCTAAGCAAAAGCAAATGGCGGTTGGCTAAAGGAGATGAACAATTAGATTTTACCTATGCGTCATCTGAAATTCCACATCATATTTCAGATGAATGCCTTTCTGAATTAGCTGTCTGTAGTTACAAAGCTAGGAGGCTACCATTGAGTGTTCTCCGCAGGGCTGTTCGATCAGTTTATGAACCTAATGAGTATCCCTCTAGTATGCAAAGGCTGTACCAATGGACTCCTGATGAGTGCATCCCTGAGTTCTATTGCGACCCTCAAATCTTTTACTCTGTGCACTCTGGTATGACTGATTTGGCAGTACCATCATGGGTAGGAAGTCCAGAGGAGTTCATTAAATTACATCGAGATACTTTAGAAAGTAAACGGGTCTCAAGTCAAATCCATAGTTGGATAGACATCACCTTTGGCTACAAGATGTCGGGGCAGGCAGCTGTTGAGGCCAAGAACGTTATGCTAGCATCATCAGAGGCCACAATCCCAAGATCAATGGGACGTCGTCAACTCTTCACTCGTCCACATCCTGTACGTCGAGGTGCTAAATCAGAAAAACACTATACCTCCTCTATTATGAATGAATGCCAAGTAAGTGAAGTACAGGGCACAAAACCAGTCCTACTTGAAACTGGTTTTCTGCAAGAATTGGAAGAAGCATCTGCATTCACTCAGCATGCCAAGCATTTGAGCCCTCGCTATTGCTATAATTTGGATGAACTTGTGAAGGACATCAGTTCTTCACAAGATTCAGTGAGTAGGTATTCTGAGGAAAGCTTAGTCAGTCCCTTGGAAATAAGCAGAAATTATGGGTTGCGATGTTATATTAATTCAAGCAATCTTCTTGAGAACATGGAAACAGAGGTTGAAGGTTCAATGGAATACCAAGAGTTATTATGTTGGATGCAGAAATCATGTAATTCAGGGACCCGCTCCTATGATATTTCGCAGGATATATTTTCTATTGGCTGTGTCTTAGCAGAACTTTATTTGAAGAAGCCACTTTTCAATTCGTCCTCATTGCATACATATCTTGACCTTGGCATCTTGCCTAGTTCAATACATGAACTTCCTCCTCAAACCAAACTACTTGTTGAGGCCTGCATTCAGAAGGATTGGACAAGGTATTGCCTTTACTTATTATGTGGTTTGAGATAACTTGGTTGAAGAACGTGTTATTCAACACTTTCAAGGAACTTCATTTCACAGCAATGTTATGGGCTATCCCATATTTGTTGTTTATGGCTGAACTATTTCTTTCCTTATCTCCTCCCCCTTACCTATTGAATTCTCTGTCCCTTTCCTTTTTCTGGATAATTAGGAGGCCATCCACCAAAAGCATTTTGGAATCTTGCTTTTTCCCCACAACAGTGAAGTCTTCCTACTTGTATGTTGCTCCACTCCAGCTTCTGGCAAAAGATGGATCTCGGCTCACTTATGCTGCAAACTTTGCAAAACAAGGTGCTTTAAAAGCAATGGGGACATTTGCAGCTGAAATGTGTGCCCCTTATTGTTTGCCCCTTGTAGTGAGACCTCAGTCAGATTCTGAAGCTGAATCTGCATATATCTTACTGAAAGAATTTATAAAATGTTTGACGCCCAAAGCAGTGAGGACATTAATCTTGCCTGCTATCCAGAAGATTCTACAGGCTAGTTAAGAACCTTTTTATTTTCAGCTGCAGTATGTGCAACTTCATTTGTTTGTTTCCTACTTACTAAAATATTTAATTCAGACTACAGGCTACTCACATCTTAAGGTATCACTCCTCCAAGTCTCGTTTGTGCAAGAGATATGGAACCTCATTGGTAAACAAGCATATTTGGAAAAGTTGCATCCTGTAGTGATATCAAATCTACATGGAGCTCCTCATAAGACTTCGGCAATTGCTGCTTCTGTGCTGCTAATTGGCACAAGTGAAGAGCTTGGTATACCAATCACAGTGAATCAGGTTATCTCTTCTTTTTGTCAATGTGATTTGCTTATAGAATGCATGATCTCAAGAGGAACACACATATGCATACACAAATCAACCTCATTTTAGTTTCTTACGGTTTAACAAACAGATACTGTGTTCTGATCCAGACAATTTTACCATTGATTCGATGCTTTGGGAAAGGACTTTGCTCTGATGGAATTGATGCGCTGGTTAGAATTGGTATTCTCATTTTTTGATTTGTTGGGATTAATGTCCATTTCTATATTGATGATCAGCTTACAAGCTACATTTATGTCCATATTTCAGGTGGTCTTTTAGGGCAGAATTTTATTGTCAAACATATACTACCATTGCTTAAACAAGTTGTCCGTTCTTGCACTAGTCTTTCATATATGAATAAGCCCGAGCCAATTCAGAGCTGGAGTGGGTTAGCTTTGATTGATTGTCTAACAACATTGGATGGTCTAGTTGCCTTCTTGCCATTGGAGGTGGTTGTAAAAGAGTTGATTGAAGTATGGACATTGACCATGATTCCTATTTCAATTTTGTTGTCGGTTCTTTTGTAATCAAGCATGTATCTATTTTTTGTTCATGCAGGATAAAGGTTGCTTATATGTCATGGTTCTCATGCAGACCAACCTGGAAATTCCCGTGCTTCAGGTGGTCTAAATCTTTAGTAGTTACTCATGAATTCAATTCTGAATGTCATTACCTGTATCTTGTTCTGCTTTGAGATGGAACTTCCCTTTTTAATTGATCAGAAATGGTTGAAGAGGCAACATACTTGTGTAATTGACCCACTTGACATCCCTCTGGCTTACAAAAAGAGAGAGAGAGTACAATAAGGGTAAAAGAAAGGATGAATCTTTTCATATCTAAACTTGTGAATCTGCAGCTTCCACATGCATAATCCTCATTTGCATGGCATCATTATGATAGGTCCCAGAAAATAGGTATGGAAAATGTATATTTGCTATTGATTTCTCTGTCAAACGAATACAAGTCTGGTTTTCGAGGTCCAGAACCTCCAGCCTAGGGCTCATACAATTGTCATACTATTGCCTACCTTCTCTCTCC
>JANZLD010000237.1:96123984-96138781 GCA_026413575.1 Erythroxylum carthagenense
ATTCCTATAATGACTCCTAAAAGATATACATGAAATCCTAATAATTATCGTCTAATTATTTACATAATATCCGAATAAATACACTCCAAAACAGTGAGCTCCGTTGTGAGGGAGGAATACTACGAGGAAGATGGAGGGGAGTCGGGTTTTAGGATTATAAAATACAAACTTAGCAGTGGTCGGCCTGGCCCAAAATCAGTAGCAAGCCCAATTTCAAGGCTTTAATCATTCGTGCGTTTTTAACGATTATTACCTGCCGCCATGGGATTGGGAAGCCATAGATGATCAAAGTGATGTGATTAAGAAAGAAAAGAATGGAGCTTTCCCTTCAACAACTGCAAATTCTTGGCCTTTCACCTTCTAAGCAGCAGCAAAGTTGTTCATCAAAACCAACGTCTTCTCCTCTCATTTCCCACCGCCACCGCAAATGGACTATAGCCGCCACCGCAAATGGACCAGAGCACGCTGGCGGCAAGATGGTTGTGGAGCTAGTGGGTGCTTTTAACCAGCTGACAGAGAGGATGAATGTTGTGTCCTCAAGTTCATCACGCTTGCTCTTCAAGTCTCTCAAGCTCTGCATTCCTAGTTTACTCAATTTACCTTTCTCTCCTCCTGACTCTCGCTCCGCTCTTTCCAAGGCCTTGTCCGTCGCTCTTCTTCTCGCCGATCTTCAGGTTTACCCTCTCCCACTTCTTCGTCTTCTTTTTTCAAATTTTCCTTCAAATTCACAACTTCTCCTTCTCGAAAAGCTACTTTTTCTTTCTTAATTACATCAATTTTAACTATTTAACAACAAATCCCCATATTTTAGATTTTACTGTTTTTTTCATCTTTGCTATTATTCTAAGAATGTAGATGGATGCTGAAGTTATATCTGCGGGGATATTAAGGCAAGCTTTTGAGGCTGGTGCTATATCCATTCAAGAGGTCAGAGATCGGATTAGTTCTGGAACTGCTCATCTACTTCACGAGAGTTTGCGCATGTCAAGCATTCCCTCAAGAATTGAACTTTTGGATGATGAGAGTGCTTCTGCTTTGAGAAAGTTTTGCCTTTCCTACTATGATATTCGAGCTGTTGTCCTGGACCTTGCTTTGAAGCTTGATCTAATGAGGCATTTACACCATTTTCCTAGATATCAACAGCAGCTCTTGGCTCTTCAAGTTTTCAAAATACACGCCCCATTGGCTCATGCTGTGGGAACCAATTCCCTCTCTTTGGAGCTCGAGGATCTGTCTTTCCGCTACCTCTTTCCTTACTCTTATCTATACCTGGACACATGGTTGCGCAGCCACGAGACTGGGAGCAAGCCACTTATTCAAGTCTACGCTGATCAGCTTCTCCAATCCCTGAAAGCTGATCCTATCTTGGTTAACATGGTGGACGACATTTCTGTCAAAGGCCGGTTTAAGAGTAGGTACAGCACAATGAAGAAGCTTCTGAAAGATGGTAGGAAACCAGATGAAGTAAATGATGTTCTGGGTCTGCGAGTCATACTCACTCCTAGGCTTGGAGAAGAAGATGTGTCGGAACAAGCAGGGGAAAAAGCATGCTACAGAACGCGTGAAATTATCCAATCTTTGTGGAAGGAAATACCTCACAGAACCAAAGACTACATTACCAGACCAAAACCAAATGGGTATAGAAGTTTACATATGGCTGTTGATGTGAGTGAGAGGGGCTACACTAGACCACTTATGGAAATACAAATCAGGACTACAGCGATGGACCGGCTTGCAGTTGCTGGAACAGCATCCCATTCATTGTACAAGGGTGGTCTTACTGATCCAGAAGAGGTTGGTGTTCTGGCTGGATAGAACTTGACTTGTAAAAAAGCGCTTAATGCCTCTTTGTCTTGATAGCTTTTAGCTAAACTTGATTTGTATTAGAATTTACTGGGCCAGTCTGTTCTTTAAGAGAGGTAACCAAGTTGTGGTTGATGGCCATCCAGGCAAAGCGGCTCAAGGCCATAATGTTGGCTGCAGCTGAACTCGTGGCAATTCGACTTAGAGATATTCCTTCTGCTAAAGCAATCGAGAGCGACCAGAGAGATCGGGTATTTCAGCTTCTTGATAAGAACGATGATGGCAGGATTAGCATGGAGGAACTGATGGAAGTGATGGAAGATCTTGGTGCTCCTGGAGAAGATGCGCGTGAGATGATGCAACTCCTTGATTCTAACAGTGATGGTTCTCTGAGCTCTGATGAATTTGATATCTTCCTGGAACAGGTAAGTATTGAAGCTTTCCCACTTCTGTATACACTAGAAATGACAGAAGATATGTATTTGTTTTATCATTGTTGCTTTACAGGTGGAATTCATGCGTAAATTAGAGGATAGAGATGCTGAATATAAGAGCTTTTTGTGTCAAAAACTTCAAATTGCAGAAGACAGTGGTTTGATTCAGGTATATAGTAAAGAGCTTGGTGACAGGCTCGCCAGTTAAGAATCAAATATATTCTTTTAAATGTAACTAATGATGTATCAAACGCATTGGTGTTCATTTGTATTAAAGCAACTTTATTATACTTGTAACTTTAGTCCACAAACTTCTTGTACATTAAACAAACATATCACTGAAGTAACAACATCGCCCTTTGAAACCCTATTTCATGCTTACATCTCTACGTCTACTCTCGTATTCTCATATCCGCTTGAGATTTGCTACCTCTCCTCCGGAAACACTATTGTTATATTCACACTTCCGTAGTCAAAAGGCCCTGACTTGGAGGAACGGCTAAATCATTTGATAGCTTTTCACATAGCTGCACACATCATACATTGCAAATCAACAATCAGAAGATAATGACATAACACACACATAAGACCAGAGGTTACTGCATATATATAGATATATATACCTGTCTATAAGCTGAAGTATCCCCATAGGACTTTCTTAATTCAACCACATAGAGCGATGGGCTTATCTCAAACACCTGAAACAAATTAGTACCAAAAGAATGTAAGCTTTGACTACCTTAAAAGTGTGCATTGTTCAACAAATTGGATTGTTTTGTGTACATGTACTGATGTACAAGCTGAACAAATTTACCTCAGCAGCAACAGAAAGGGTACGCAAATTTCTCTTCCCCTGTTGCTCTTGCACCAACTTCAACTACACAAAGGAACATCACAAGCTCTTGATTAGCCACCAACAACGCCAAATCGTGTAATCGCAGGCTATTGCTGCTTTTTACCAACAAAAGAAACATTAAAAAATAGTGTTTCACTAACCTTTCCATTTTTCTTCAAGACGTGATATCCCATCTCAGTCACAATATCCTCTATCTTCTCAAGCAAATCTTTCATGGAGTGATTGGAAGTAAATCTGATCTTTCTCTCAGAAACATCCTAATTCATTCAGACAAAATGTACAAACCTTGAGATACTGTTGACATTATATTTTTCTTTAAGGGGTAATGTGGAAGGAAGGAACAGAGATGCACCTCTTTCTCAAAGAAGCCTGAGAGGTCTAGACATGAGGACATTCCAATTAACTGGAAAGCATTGATGAGGGCAGGCGATCCTGGACTTCTTTCCCCTTCAGACAGCTATAACAGGAAAAAAAATGGTTTCAGTTAACATAACCGGAAAAAAAGACAATTATTGACGTTCCAAAAAGGGAAACGAAAAATAAATTAGAAGCTAATAGTTACCACTTCATGCATCGTGAATGCTTCTTCATCAACATGTATGTCTTCATCTTCATCTGCAGCTTCAACAGGCGTATAGCCCTCCTTGAACCACTCATCGGTTTTAATGCCTTCAATTGTAATTCTGGTAGCAGGGTTTGGATCGAGAATTCTCCTAATTAGGTTCTTAGCACCAGATGACAACCATTTAGGTATTTGATAATCCCCCTTGAAGATCTGATAACCAGTGAAAACAGTCAAGCAAACATTAGATAGTGAAAAGAAATAGGAATGCAACAAGGCAGAAACGGTTGAACGAATGAACAACCTTCTGGTAAAGAACAGCGAGATTTCTATCATCAAAAGGAAGAAATCCAGTGAGAATTACGTATAAGATAACACCACAGGACCAAATATCTGAAGTGGCACCGTCATAGCCTCTATTCAAAAGGATCTCAGGTGCAACATAGTTGGGACTTCCACAAGTAGTATGCAGTAAGCCATCATCCTGGAATTTGCGGAAGAACAAACGTCAGAGAAAGGAACCAATCAAACATCCAACTCACATCATATACTTAAAGGTTGAAATGCACACCCGAAAATGTTGAGGCAATGCACTGAGTCCAAAGTCAGTGATCTTAATGTTTCCTTTGGTATCAACAAGAACGTTCTCTAGCTGTGGGGGGAGAAAAAAGAAAAGCTGTACATAAGAAAAGTGGCTATATACTAACAACAATATGTAGTAAGTAGTATTAATGTGATACTAACAACAATATGTAGTAAGTAGTAGTAATGTGATACCTTGAGGTCCCTATGGAAAACACCTTTGTCGTGGCAGTAGCTAACACCATCAATCAACTGCTGGAAAAGCTTCCTGCCTTCAGCTTCAGGAAGCCTCCCCTTTGATGCCTGTGTAGTGTAGGGTATGATGAAAACGTGCAAGTTTTTTTTTAATGAATTCTCTTAATCAGTTCAACGTACTATGAACACAATGAGATAAGAGAGCTGGTGCTTACAATTCTATCAAACAATTCGCCTCCAGTTACATACTCAAGTACCATATAAATCCTTGATTTACTTGCCAGCACCTGCAATTATGAATTCATTCATTTCAGGTTAACAATCTTCAACCAAAATGAAAGAAATAGAGAAAAGCTAATGAAAAGTGTAATTTAAGCAACTTTACTTGCATTATCTAGAACTCACTCATTAGCCATTACCCAAAAAAAGAGAAAAATAAAAAGAGTAAACCAAGGGCTACTGTACTTTTGCTGGTAGGAAGCAATCAATAATGAGATCCGGAAATATCTACCAACTATAACCAAACTGATATTTGGTGAGAAATGTAAAATCGCACGGGCAGGGCCTAGTTTTCATGAATAATTTCACTTGGGAAAAGCAATGGACCCCATAGCTCTTCCTTTCAGCGAATTACCTCTTTTCTTTAAATAGAAAAATATTAATAGTCATTAACAATATATTTAATGACTTATGAGACTAGAACAAGTCCCACAAAAGAGGGGATGTTGGGTAATTTGGGAACATTTCCATGGGAATTGGTCAGCTTATTTGTATTCTTGGAACTCTTTAAAATGATGGTAATATCTTAGATGCTATTGCCAAACGAGAAAATAATTTAACGACGACTAGATTAAGGTATGCTCTTTATTTTATCATAGAATTAAACATATTATTAGTTGTCTTTCCCACTTGATTGTTAACAACACCAAATGCTTTTTACCAGATTTTGATCATTTCCATGGTATGATATAATTACTACTTTTTACTGTTCCTAATTTAAACCTGCTCATAGTAATTATAACCATAATAATTTTCCAAATTCAACAATTATTAGATGAGAAAGGACTCAGCAAGCAACCTATGGCTCATAATTCCCTTTTTATGAGATAATCGTTTTCCTCTTCATAATGAAAAATGTGAAGGCCACATCTTAAGAGGACCAAAATGAAGAAATTTGGTTTTGCCTCACCCACATCTTTTTTAGATCATTGTGACCACAAATTAATGTCAGGAGTCGGGACACGTCCGTTTCATTTGTCAGCATTTAATACTATAATTAATCCTGATTTGATTATATATCTACCCTTTTCTTAATACGACTTGACCTAATTATCTATATAGGGAAAAAATTTAGGAAATACTAATAAGAATCTCATAATCTCGTGTCAGCATTTAATGCTATAATTAATCCTGATTTGATTATACCCTTTTCTTAATACGACATGACCTAATTATCTATATAGGAAAAAAAAATAAGGAAATACTAATAAGAATCTCATAATCTCCCCGCGATTCCTGCGATTATTCTTCAATCACACATCAATACTGGTATCCACTATTATTTACCACTCATTCATGTTCTAAAGAAAGAAAGAGACAATTAACAGTAAGTAGCAAACCTCATGTAGCCTGACGATGTTTGGATGCTTGAGGAGCTTTAAGGTGGCAATCTCCCTCTTTATCTGCAATTACCCAATTCCCATTTTTGTAGTTAGATAGACTGAGATTGACACAAACAAGTAGCAGTTTCCAATCGAATCAATTATGCTTGATCTGAAAATGGTTAAACAAGAAGAAGATGCCCAAGTTTGGGAAGACAATGTGATGCAACTAAACTGAGTTGGGAGGATGGAATAATAAATGAAGCATTGTAAGAGAAAGAAAAGGAATGGCAGGTAGTAGGGACGCATTAGATAACGATGGTCGATGATGAATGTGAAATCGAAGGTGGTGGTACTGTTACTGGTACCTGATGGGTAGTCTTAAGGTGAATGATGCGATTCTTCTCGAGGATCTTGACAGCAAAAGGAAGACCAGATTCAATGTTCCTGGCCAACTTCACTTTCCCGAAATTCCCTTCACCAAGTGTCTTCCCCAGTTCGTACTTTCCCAGTCGCATTCCCGTCGTCGTCTTCTGATCCTGATCTCCTCCTCTTTCTTCTTCTTGTTCCTTATTCGTCCTCACCATCCACCGGAACCAACCCAATGATCTTCTTCTCCCTCCAAACTGAAGACAGACAACCGTCAACAGTGTGTTGTGTTGTTAGTTGTGAGGAGGGGTTGGATCATGGACGGATGATGCGTTTTAAAGATGCTGACTTGCTTATGTCCGTGTCTACGTGGACAACATGCAGTACTTATTTATTATTATTATATCACATGGATAATAATCATTCATGTAAAAGTAAAAAAATATAACAAAGAAAACGAAACATGACATGAGGATCACGCTGCTCCTGCTCCATGGGCCGCAGCTTTGGCGTGTCTGTCCCTATCTGCCCACCCTCCATTCTTTTTATATCTGCTTGTCCTAATTCTTATTACTTCCTAATTAACCCCCGACCATGACTTTCGCCGTTACCTACCGACCTTTGGTTTTATTTAAGACACAGTTTTCCGATTGGGTTGGTCAAACGTATTGACTTTGTTCGAACGGTCCGAAAAAAAAAAAAACAAAGGAAAAGTAAAGTTTTACGTGTATATGTTTTTTTCTTGCATCTCACGTGCACACGTTTCCAATTATATATTCATTTTGTAGCGTGTAGGCTGTACAATTTCTTCAATCATCTTTTAACACAATGAGGATGTGGACGGAGATTTTAATTAATTGTAGTACGTAATGTTGGACTTCCCACTTGCACGTCCATTCCTTAATAATAATATTAAATAAGTCAATCAAACACAACTTGATACCCACATTTACAAGTTAGTTTGGATTGGAGAACCTTATGTCCTGTATATTTAATTTGATGACCACTGGGCAGGATTACACGTAAAGTAGAAGAAGTCGCTTTGCTAAATTGTGCATGTCTAGATAAGGATTAAGTAAATATCAGATAGAAGAGTTATTCTCAAAGCTGATACGTACAAATAATCATCAGTGGGAATAGAAGGTTCCCCTTGAGTTTGCGTGTAGAATATTAATATACGTGACTTTGCAATTTCCATTTGGTGATGTATATACGTAAGGCAATGAATCGTTGAAACTTCAAATCTTATGAAAAAACGAAAGCACTCAATGCTCACAGCCATATGCAATGAATTAGATACAAACAAAAGCCATTAATAAGTCGCCTTCTCTCTTCCTCCTCGTGTTGCGTATGTTTATCGGAAGCATTCATTTTTCTTCAAACATACTACTATTCTTTAGAGGTCGTTTGACTCGAGGGTCTGGGAACGAAAGAATATAATAATTGTAAAAAAATAATGTTTGTTTTGAAATTTTTAATTTCAACGGAATGGATTTATCTCATTAAATTTAAAAATCTATTGAATTCACCGAGAGAAGTGGATATTAAATTTTTATTACAATCTAAGTTTTTATTACGTTTATTTTTTACTCTTTTATCTCTAGTATTTGCCATACCACCCTCTTTATTTCTTTATCACCTCTCAATTTTTTACGATATCTCATCTTGCCTTATCGCATCTCATCAATGAAAAAAATTTTATTATGCCCCTTCAGGTATATTTTATGAAATCTCTCGTTTTAATTTGATGTTAAATGAAATGAATAGAACCTAGTTTTATCTTATTATAGATTGAGCTTTAGCTCCTTTTTTCTTATATATTCTCGTTTGATAATTTAATCAAGAAAATAATCAATATGATTTGATGATGTGAAAGTGTATATGATTATATATTGAATGAGAATCATAAAACCAATCTGCTCTCTTTTTTTCCTTATAATTGTTATTTTATGATTTAATTTGATTTTTTAATAATTAAAGAGGATAAAATAGTATTATATTATTTTTTATTCTTATTAATACAACAAACCAAATAATATTATTGGTATTAATACAAAAATTTAAATTATAAATCAAACATCATTTTTTTATTTTTCATATTCATTGTCATCATCTTTTACTATTATGCCTATTTCCGTAGTTATTCTCGTGCTCAAACCAAATTCTTACTTCGTTGTTTGACGATGATGAATGGAAATCGTTACAAACTTCAGAGACATTCGATTTAAAATATGGAAACATTTTTAAGGGAATAATTTGGATGCTAATTAGTAGTATTATCACGTGCAAATTGGTAAATGACACGAGAGGTTATTGAAAGTGAATTCCATCAATGAGTTGTAAAGAAACGAGTGGTTTGATTGTTAGGAGAGCACTTCTACCTAACATTCAAAAGAGATGAATCACGGGAAAAAGCGGAAGCCTATACGTACGACTTGGTGTATTTCTTACACCTGCTTCTTGGAACCACAAAAAGTTTTGTCAAAAGAAGATTGTGAGGCTGACCACCCACCTTCACCGGAAAGTCATCTTTGATGATGGATGGATTGGAACTTGGAAGGTGGATTTTAGGAATGGATATTTGGATTTTTTATTTGAAGGAGGCGTCCCTTTCTTTCACACTTGCATTATGTGGCCTTGGTTCACATCCGTCAGACTTGGTCTTATTTACTTTCGTGCGGGCCTAGCCTGAGACAAAGGTACTCCTGAATCAAACTCTAAGTGGGTGTATTTTGTAAATTATAATCTCTTCCTTGAGTTAGTTCGCTGGCTCTGTTCTTTCAAATAAGCTTCTTCTTTTTTTTTTTTGCAAAAAATATTTTTAAAAAAAGATTGTTTGACTGTAAAATTTAAAGGCACTTTTTTAATAAAAATAATTTTTTGAAAAATTAAAATACAACTTTTTGATAAACTCAAATTTGAAGCTTTTTTAAAAAAGTTCTTTTTAGGTAAATTTTTCATATCAATTAAGGAACCTATTTTTAGTCTATTTTACTTTTATATTCTACACATAATTCTTACAATATCTACAAATACATCTTCAAGTTTATTTTGAGATTTATACAATATTATTTGACTTTTTTTTTATACATTTTAATATTTATTTTTATGCTAACTTTACTTATATTATAATTCATATTAAAATTCATTTTAGATATATCTTCATTTATGTTTCATATGATTTAAAATTACATAATAATTAATACATTGCGCTTTACATATTGTTCAATATATTTTAAATAATATTTATACGTATCAATAATTTTTATTAAAAAATAAAATATAGTTAAAATTAAAAATAATTTTTATTTTTTATTGTCAAATAATCTATTGTATGAAACTATTTAAAAAAACTTTTTCAAATGATAGCTAAATAATTAACTAATTTTAAAAAAAAGCTCTTCTTATAAATACGCTACTGATAAAAGTCTAATCAAACAGCCACTAAAATTATTTTAATCGTGACCCATGCTCGTCTCACTTCTGATTAAGTTCTTCGAATCCCATTTTTCATCGTCACTAAATTCTCTATAATCATATGCTTCAAACATAATATAAATCAAATTTCCAGCAAAATATAAACCTACAAACCCCTTTCATCCTCTTTTTCTTAGTTGCTAATTATCGTGAAAATAAATTTATGGTGAAGGACACAGAGCTACATACCCGAATAGAAGCGGCATCTGTCTCATACAAAATACAACGGAAAACAAAAACAATTAGAAAGGTGTTCACCTTCTTACTAAAAGATAAACTCAAAGTTCCTCATCTATGGATCTACCAGACATGATATTGTCTTTTAATCTGCTCAGACTGGTGCTTGGCAGCATCCAATGCCTCTGCAGCTTTCTGTTTAGCAGTATCATAACCTTCTTTAACCTTCTCCCTACCCCACCTCATCTCTTCCTCTGTTTCTTCTTCCTTCTTCCCACTTTCTTTGCCTTCTTCAACTTTCTCGTCACCCTTCTCCTTGGCTTTGCCAACTTCCTTTGCCTCCTCTACCCTGTGTTCTGCTCTTTCCTCTGTCTCTTGTGCCTTCTCTTTCGCCACTCCTGTTGTTTCACCTACCTTTTTCTTCGCAGCGTCTACCATTTCGCTTGCTTCCTGTTTTGCTGCATTCGTCAAGTCCCTAGCTTTCTCGCTTGCTGCATTCTTAGTCTCCTTGGACTTCTCAGCGCCGTACTCTGCAGCTTCTGCATTCAAACACAGATAGTTATCTATTAATTTCTAGACACGGGCGTCTGCAGATGAATTCCCATATATATATATATGAAATCACCAGAAGCTTTGTCTATGGCGTTTTTAGCAGTTTGAGAGGCATCGTCAGATTCTGTTTTAGCAGCCTTGGCTTCGCCTGGCTTGCGTCCAATGGTCCCAGAGAGCTTCTCCTTGGCCCATTCAGCCCAGGATTCTGCTCCCTTGGTACCAGCCTCCTCTATCTTTCCTTTAATCTCATTAAAATCATCTTTTTCTTCATTTGTCGACGGCATATGATCAACGCTGGAGCAATCGCAATACATGACAAGCAATACCATCATGACAGCCATCAAGAACAAGTAGCCGCCACATTTCCAGCTAGAAATCATGATACGTAGTACTAAAGGAAGCAAATGCGGAAGATAGTAGCTTCTTTCTGATTCTTGGAGAAAGTAATAACGCGCTTAAGCAGAGCTTACTTGAAGTGCAAAAGGTTGTTATCATTATGCACGTAGAAAGTGAACCAAAGTGCTATTTAAGTAGACGAATTTAAGGAGGTTTGAGAAAGCAGAAAGAGACTGAAGAATGAAACGTGGGAACATGGGCAGATGACAAGTGTCGTTTCAGGATATAGCAAGTCTGGTCAAAGGATTTTGTACTGAAACAGTACGTGTCTCTACTGCAACAATACGTGTCTCATGCACTCTTAAATGATTCCTCCAAATTGTTTTTGACAACATCCAAGCTCTCTACCCTCTTGCCAGCCAATTGGACTAAATACAAATACGCTTTTGGATAAACCAAAGAAGCAACGCGCCACTAACACCAACCGGCCTGATTGTACGGATATTTATGCATATAACAACAGAGTCGATAGAGAAAATTTCTTAAAACTTTGGTGTAATTTGTTTCATGATATTAGAGTGTTTCCGGCGAACTCAATACTTAGAAATGTTTCCCGTTTATCTGCATCAAAGAACAATTGCATTTGTTTTATTGCTGTTCGTGGTTGTTTGTTATCATAGAGATCTGAGACGGAGCCGTGTTCAAAGTGACTTGATCTGCTAGAAAGTCGGTTTGCTCTTTAAAAGGAGTTTTAAGAAATCAGATATAGTCTTGTAAGAAATATGACCTTATGTTGTTACCTAGATTTTCTATAAGCCCATATTAAACTTGGGGGGTGTGTTTGATTCTATTTTTTCTTAGTTTTTCGTTGCAATTTTTGTAAAAAATAAAACAGTCTTCGATGTTTTTGTTTTTTGTTGTTAAAAATAAAAAGCAACAATGATTTTTTGAAAATGTAAAAAAGATGTTTTAATGTATTTGAAAACAAGTTTTTATATTTAACAAAAACGATTTTCCTGTGCAAACTTCGTCTTCAACCTTTTATGCTATTTCTCAATCACTGGGTCTTTTGTCATCTTCTGCCTTCTTTTGCATTTTCTACTGCCTGTGATTTTTGCATTTTTTGTCGTCTTCTGCTCTCTCCTGCATTTTCTACCATTTGTGATTTCTAGGTTTGTTTTCATCTGCTTATGTCTGCGTTGTAACTCATTGCTTGACTGCTGTTATTTGCATGAAACATAATAGGTCCATCACCTTCTCTTCTTCAAAATCACGCAAGAGAGTGCATGTTATGCTCTAGTAACATGCACATGTTACTGTAGCATAATTAAAATTAATTCAATAAATTCATCAACGTTGATTTGTTTCATGAGAGAGGCCCTTCTTGTTTTTCTCACTGGACAGTGCTCAGGAATAGCATAACGACGTGATACTTGTCTCAGATATGCAACATAATCACCTAGCTGAGGGATATACTGATGTCCCTCTTCGTGCTTTGACAATTCTGAAATGGAAAAAGTGAATAAAAAGCTATAGTATGAAAGTATCTTGCATGTCTTAAGTGAAGATGGGATCATTTGTTTACCTTGTCTGCAGATAAAGTAAAAAGGTTACAATTTCATAAATGTCTAGTTCCTTAGTAAGAATTAGCTTCGATGAACAAGTAGTTATGTTCTTAGGTTCGGAGCATTGGTAACTATCTTAAAGTACCTGATATTTTGGTAGTATCATTATTCACGTTTGTATTTACGTTTTTAGTTGGTCAAGGTACTCCTTGAAGGCTCTATTTTTGCAATAAAATGCTTGTTTCATTTAAGATCACCACTATTTAGAATAGGATAGTAATTCTTGAAGTTATAGCTTTGAATTTTTGCTTAAATGACAAAAGTTTTGGAGGATTTCCTTGAAGTTATTTAATATATTGATATAAAGAGAAGTGGTTTCTGAGATAAGAAGATTGCTTAAAAGAGGAAAAGAAGAGAGCCTGCAGAGAGGAAAGAAGAGTGAATAGTAGGTGGTCCAACATATTAATTTGTCAAATCAGTTAATAATGAGAGGAGAACAAAGAGTTGCGTGAAAGAGGAAAACAAGAGAGCTTCCGGAGAAGAAAAAACAGTAAATAGTAGGGCAGTCCATCTTATTAATTTGTCAAATAAGTGAATAGTGAGGGGAGAACAAATAGTGGCGACAGAGAGAAGCTTGCGACAGTGAAGAGCGTCAAAGTGGGGTTGTTGACTTAACCATCATGCATATATTATTAATTTGCTTAAATTTACATCTTTATTTTTATGCTATAGAATCAAATTTAGACCTTTATTTTTGTTCAATCACTTTCATTGACTTTTTGCAATTTAGCATTTAATATGGTTGTTTCATGTTTATTGTCAATTGAAGAATAAGTATAATAAAATAAGGGTTAGATTGAAGAATTTCAAGAACTTATTGAAAGAAACAGGAATCGGCTACAACTCTCTTACTGTTGAAGTTAATGCTACAATGAATATTGGAAAAATCTATTTAAAGTAAAATATGTCTTTTTTTAATTAATATATCACATTATATAATATTTTTTCATATTTATTTTTCATCATTATAGGTGCATAAAATGACTCACAGATTTGAGAAAAAAGGATGTAAGGAATTTTCAGACTTGTCTCATATTTTTGGATATACCACTGGAACTGGTGTGTATGCACAGTTATCAATTAAATCTTCATCGAATAGTACATAAGAGGAACATGAAAATGATATTGATGAAGATTACTCGTATAATGAAAAAGAAAATCAAAACATAAGGAAACAAAGAGTGCATATATAACATATTAGGACGGATCTCATGATAGCAGATCCTGTAAGGGTTTACAACCAAAGACATTCAAAAAACATATGCTTAGGTTGAGTCTTGGTTGTAATGATGATTGATAATAATATTTGATGATGATGTTTTAACACTCTTGAGCTCAATAATAATATGTTTCTGAATTTTGTATTTCTTATTCATTATGTTTATATATACATAATTGTTTGAATAAGAAAATTGTATGTATTTTCATAACAAGTATGTAGATTGTATGCCATTTATATACAACTTATGGACCTAAATATAATAAGTTCTTAATGTAGTGGTATATGGAAGGGAGTATACGACTATACTGTGTATGATCGCCATAACTCACATTATGTGATTTGTTATGTTGAGGTGCTTATGATATTAACGATTTATAAGATTTAATTATTGCCAGCCTCATGTTATATTATTAAATGTAATGATGAAACATTCGGCCAAGTAGGAGAATGTAAAAAATATGGCCTAATGATATGGCCCAGATTTTTTATAAGCCCGTATTAAACTTGGTTTAGCGTTTTTTTTAGTTTATTAAACTTGGTTTAGCGTTTTTTTAGTTTAATAGTATATTAAATCTTAACTATTAATTTAGTACTTGATGGATATACAAGATTCAATGTCAATAAATAAATATATATAAACTAGTTCTCTCTCAATCCTAAAGAAGTACTGACAAAAACAAATACAAAATGTAAGTATTTGTGTATTGAGCTATCCATCAAGTTATCATACAGAAAGAGGATTAAGAGAGATCAACTAGTTCGTAATTGGTAAAAACTTTCTCTATATCATGACGAATTCTGTTTAAGGTAAGTGATTTATTTGCTTCATCCGTGTGATTATTATTATATTTAAGATCTGAATAGAAATGAATTATTTATGTAACATCCCGTTACCGGTGTGACGGGTATATCGGTAATTTGGTTTCGGATTAGGATTTTGGGTACAGGCAAATTGCTGCATTACACATGCATTAAGGTTCGATAGACATCGGTAAATGATTTCTAT
>JANZLD010000237.1:96142638-96159955 GCA_026413575.1 Erythroxylum carthagenense
TAATTGCACATGATAGGAATCTCAGTAATATGATCACATCATAATTTCCTTCATGCTATGTCATATATCATGAATTTGCTTATAGATCAATATCAGTTCATAAATAATGAACATCAAATTAATGAAATATGCCTTTGTTTATTTATTCATAAAGTATGTACATAACTTTGTACAAAATGTGCTAAAGGCGATTGCCTTTAGGGCACTACTCTAACAGCAAATGGGTTTTTCGTATCAAACATAATTCTGATGGGTCTATTGATAGATACAAGGCTCGTCTTGTTGCTAAGGGTTTCCATTAGTGTCCTGGTGTTGATTATCATAAGACCTTCAGTCCAGTAGTCAAGCCCACCACCATCCTCCTTGTTCTCACTCTGGCTGTAAGCTGAGGGTGGACTCTGCGTCAGCTTGATGTCAATAATGCTTTCTTGCAGGGACATTTGTCAGAGGATGTTTACATGGTCCAGCCCCCAAGCTTCACTGATCGGGATCGTCTGGATTATGTCTGCAGGCTTTGTAAGGCCATTTATGGGCTTAAGCAGGCCCCTAAAGCTTGGTACTCTGAGCTCTGCCATTTTCTACTATCATAGGGGTTTTACAACTCCCGGTCTGATACTTCTCTTTTCATTTACAGTGGCTCTGCTGTTGTTCTTTACCTTCTTGTCTATGTCGATGATCTTATTGTCACAGGAAGTGACTCCTCGGTAGTTCAATGGTTTCTTGATGTTCTTGCTGGTCTCTTCTCCTTGAGAGATCTTAGTCCTCTCTCTTACTTCTTGGGTGTTGAAGTTGTCCCACACTCTCATGGCCGTCTATTATCCCAGCGCAAGTACACTCTGGATCTTCTATCACGGTTACACATGGTTGATGCCAAACCGGTTCTTACGCCAATGGCATCTAATCAGCCTCTTACTCTTACCTCTGGTCCTACTTTTGATGATGTTACTCAATATTGGGTTGTTCTTGGGAGTTTACAATATCTGACCTTGACACGTCCTGACATTACCTTTGTGGTCAATTGTCTTTTTCAATTCATGCATCGACCAACCAACACTCATTGGGCTGCGGTCAAACGTCTACTTCACTACCTGTGTGGAACGTTAGACCATGACATTCTACTACGCAGACATTCTCCTTTATCACTTTATACCTTCTCCGATGCTGATTGGGCTAGTGACAAGGATGACTGGATCTCAACTGGTGCCTTCATTGTTTATCTGGGTGGTAGTCCGGTATCTTGGAGCTCTCAGAAGCATAAATTTGTTGCCCGATCCTCCACTGAGGCAGAGTATCGCTTTGTTGCTTCCACTGCAGCAGAGATTCGTTGGATTTGTTCTCTTCTCACTGAGCTCGGTGTTTCTCTTCCTACAGCTCCGGTCATCTACTGTGACAACATTGGTGTCACCTACTTGTGTTCGAACCCTGTGTTTCACTCTCGCATGAAGCACATTGCTATTGACTTTCACTACATTCGGGAACAGGTTCAAGCTGGCTGTGCCTTCGTGTTATTCATGTTGCCTCCGCAGATCAACTTGCAGATGCCCTCACCAAGCCTCTTCCACGGCCTCAGTTTCTTACTCTTCGAGACAAGATCAGACTCTCTACTAGACCGTCTAACTTGAGGGGCCGTATTAGAGATAATCTCTCCTAACTATTAGCATTGTCCATCGGTATCTCTTGTAATATCTTTTACATGTTTATCCTACGGCCTAGAATGATCTCTTATATATTATTTAACCCCATTGTGTTAATGAAATTTGATAACCTATTGATCTTCAATACAATAATCGTACGGACTTCTCCCAATACATCTAGATACAACAACAACATGACAGCAAGAAAAGCCAGTTAATTGCCATCCTCGGCAACTACACTCGTGAAGATCGATATCAACAATGTGAGCAGATTCTCCACGAATCTCATAAGTGTCACCACGGCAAAGCCATACTTCAAGAGGCCTAGCATCAGAAATTTCCTTTTGTAGCTTCACCTCATTTGATGGAGTTAACTTGGTCATCCATTGGTTGGATTCTGATACCCAACTGTAGAAATACTGTCCGAACTTTGATGTTCCACCAAACCATGCATTTGCGCGGTGTTCAGGTTCACTGTGCATAACCCAATCAGAAGCTTCCGCAGAAATGCTCTTTCTGTTCCCAACATAATGGATGAATGCCTCAACATTAGGTGCATAGGCAGCAGAATAAAAATCATTGATCATGAATCTTCTAGCTTCATTGGAAAATTGTCCCTTCAACTCCCTGCAAAATTTTTCGGTGACAATAAATGTGGTAACAGTTATCAAATACCTCAGCCAACAATCCGTCGTGCCATTTTGAAAATCTGCAACAAATGCAATTTGGCGTGATTTAGAAATGGCCGACTTCAGTTCTAAAAGAAACCAATGCCAATTAGGCTCTATTTCAATATCCACCACAGCAAAAGCCACTGGAAAAATGTCATCATCTGCATCAATAGCAGTTGCAGCCATCAAAGTTCCTTGGTACCTTGAGTTTATAGGAACGCTATCCAGGAAAATAAGAGGACGACAACCCTGCTGAAAGCCACATATTGAGCCATAAAATGAAATAAAAAGACGGTGGAAGGTTGAATCATCCTTCGTGAAGAATGCAGCAATACTGCCAGGATTGGTCTCTTTTATTTTTTCACAGAAAAAACGTACGTAGTTGATTATATGCCTCTCTGTATGAACCCTGAAGCTGCTCTCTAGCAATCTCCTTTGCACGCCATGCTTGAGCGTAGCTCAATTTAATCCCATAGTCTTGCTTGATATCCTCTGAAATGTCCCTTGGCTTGTTATTGGGCGAAACTTTCAGTTTTTCCTTTGTGATGCTTCCCATCCAACCTCTAGTTGCAGGATACCCAGCTTTTGCAGTAGCTCCTTCACATGTACGAATTGAGTTCATGTTCTTACTGCAAATCCGTGGGGTTGATGAAAATATTGATGCATATATATGTCAAGGACAGCTTTGATGTTTGTTTTTGACAAATATCCGATGACTATTTTCATTCCAACAAAACATGATTGCTTCCTAACTCTCATTCCCACTGTAACAAACAGTAATACAAATATGTTTCATGTTAATTATTTTCATTCCCACTGTAAATTCGGACACCCTTTGCAAGTTTCGTGGATCCATGAGCAAGCCAGTTAAATCTTGCGTTACACGTCCAATGGTATTGGAAAAATGGGGGCACATATTTCCTCCCTTAAGGGCCCCATTTCTTTTATCCATGAGTTGCTGTGCTTAATTGATTATATTCATATTATTACAGGAGGAGAAAAAACTGCAGGCAATTAGATGTCTCAGAAGCAAAGTTTTCATCTTTATCCATTTGGAACCCAAATGGGTATGGGTTGATGTTTTCCCTAATCAATCGTGCATACTTCTGATTTAACCTATAGGACAAGAAGAGTTGGGCCATTTTAATTTTTAATTCTTCTTCTGCTGATTTTATGAACGGAGGTAGCTCTGTAGCGAAAGTAGGGCTGAGGGAGGGAGATACGAGATTAACAGAATACGTTATGCTATCCTCACTCTCGGTGTCAGGCCATCCTTATCGTTATCTTTCTTCCCCAACTGTAATTGCATCTTCTTCTTCTTCCATTTGTATTTTGTTTGTGAAAAAGATCCCATCATCTTTCCCTCTCTGCTTCCTCTTCTTCTTCTAACTGGAGTGTTACGGATTACCGGTAAAAGTGGATTTTTTTTTTTTTCTGTTCTTTCAAAATTGTTACAGGACGGGTATGGTGGTGATGTTGAAACGGAACAGACGGTGAAGCCAATTCATTCCAGTTCCATATGCAAAGGTAACGGCTTCAAGTGGCGTTTGGTTATTGCTTACGACGGCGCCCAATATGCAGGTACTTTTTACTTTGGGTTTTCTTCCATCTCCATTAACATTACCTATTTCTGTCTGTTTCCGCTTCTGTCTGCACTTTGGATAACATGGTCTCCTCTCCTTCTTCGTCTAATAAAGCAAACTAATAATAAGAAAAGAACTCGAACTTGTCAGCACTATTGAACTAATCTTTATGCGGAAAGAAGGAAGAATTTTCTTAGCTGCGTTCGGAAATGTATTCGTGGGAGAAAAAGCGTGGTTGGGTGAGGTTGATGCCTTTCAGTTAGACGAGTGCATTACCTATACTATTTACGTTATCCCAAGTGCAAAATCCATCATTTTCTTCGTTCTAGTAATCCAAAATTAGTTTCACATCCAAGAAGATGGATGTCATTATGATCAGGTTGGCAATTTCAGCAATATCCTCCAACTATTCAGTGCACACTGGAACAAGCTTTACTTAGAGTTACAAAACTACAAAGGAAGGATATCCTTCTTGTTGGCGCTAGTAGGACTGATGCAGGAGTTCATGCCTGGGGTCAGGTCCGCAATGCTTCGTTCTTTTTTCAGGATTTAGTTAAAGAAAGAAATGAGGCTGTGTTACTTGTAAACATTATATTTACTGCAAGCTTTTCAGGTGGCTCACTTTGTTACACCTTTCAACTATGAGAGATTGGACACTGTTCATGCAGCTCTCAACGGACTTCTTCCTCCTGATATTCGCATTAGAGAAGTCAGCCCTGCACTTCCTGAATTCCATGCGCGATTTTCAGCCAAGAGCAAGGTTTATCACTATAAGATATATAACGACACCATCATGGACCCATTTCTACGTCAATATGCTTATCATAGTGCATATAAGCTGAATGTAACTGTCATGAAAGAAGCAGCGAAGCATTTTGTAGGAAACCATGATTTCTCTGCATTTGTAAATGCTTCACATAACGATGGAGTTCCTGATCCAGTCAAGACCATCTTTCACTTTGATGTCATTGAGATGGTAATTACCAGTTTTATTAACATGCTTCCTCGAAAAGAAAAAGGAAAATTTGTTTCTCTTATCTGATAGCAGTGTATAGCTGGTTGAAAGTACAGGAACACAGTTCCACCAGATCATGAATAACATTCTATGTGTGTCTGATTTCAGTTCTGAATTGTAGAAATAGGCTCTTAAAACTCATGCTCAGCTGTTTTTGATGCAGGGACATCTTGTGCAGGTAGAAGTTGAGGGCTCCGGTTTCATGTATAGACAAGTCAGGAACATGGTAAGCAACTGTTTTTCCAGAAAAAAGAAAAAAAAGAACACCTGATAAAAAAGTTCTACTTTGTTATTGCGTTTTTGAACGCCTGATTAAAAAAGTTCTACTTTGTTATTGCGTTTTTGACAGCAAAATTGGCCATAGCTTAGTTAATAACTTGAGCATGATGGATGGATGGATGGATGCTGTTATGTTTTGGATAAGTATATGTGAGATGAGATTTGGACTTAGATTCTGAATACATTAAGTCCTTCCTGTGATTCACTTAGTGCAGGTTGCTTTGCTACTTCAAATTGGAAGGGAAGCAATTCCTCCTGATATTGTTCCCCGGATTTTGGCAACTCGTGATCGCAAGGAACTTGCCAAATATGCTTTGTCAGCTCCACCACACGGACTTTGCCTCGTCTCCATCAAGTACAATGAAGAACACTTGAGGCTTCCCTCTGATTGTCCCAATGTTAGTTTTGGTAGGCATCATAGGATACGCAAGTGCAAGCTTCCATTCTTTTGAGCTTTCAGTTTTTAACATCCTCAATTTATATATCTAAAAATCAATTTACACATGTTCAACCCGTGATACCCTCTTCTATGCCTCACAGAGCTATGTTCTGCACAGCTTTTAAGACCGTGTACCGAACTAGACAATGAATGCATTTGGATTACAAAAGTCGAGCAATAGATGGAATAAAACTTTTTTTAAGTATCGACATCATGAACTACTCAGAATAACCATCTAACTGAGAAATAGGCTGAATAGCTCTATCAATATGTTACGTCTACAAGAAAGAAACCAAAAAAAAAAAAAAAAAGGAGACAAAGTTCTACGTTGAGTTCAAGCTTTGGCAATGCCAATAAACTTCAATGCATTCTTGCACCTGCACATGCCAGTCTCTCATTCTTCCAACCAATTGCAAATGCAGATTCTTTTTCCTCTGTTCTTATTTCAATTTTTGTAATCTGTGTTTTATTATGCACATACAAGAAAATTCTTTCAATCCTTTTCACTTTTAGCAAGTAGCAACAAGTCCACAAACTAACATCCTAGCAGAAGCATTGAATCCGAGTGAGCCCCCTTTAATATGAAGGGAGATTGTAGAAAATGAGGAAATAGAGATAAAACAAAAGAATAACTTTCTTAATCGATAAGATCTTCATATCCAACGTTTGTAGTCTCTAGTAATTTGGCACATTGCCCTCAGCCACCCTGTTCAGTTCAAATCTGACGTATAACACATTTACCTCTACTAATTTTTGGAAGTAGCCATCAGTCCTCTTGTACAAAACGATCCAAACACTTGCATCAGCTTCGGTTCCCACACCAACCTCCTCCAACACTTTATGCAGCTTTAAGTTTCAACCATTAACATGGCCAGTCGCTAAATTGAATAATTCCTTCCCAAAGTATTTATTAATACTGCTAGAATATTACAACATGAAATGGCCCTAATTCTCAAGGTCAGAAGCTGGCTGCGACTGGTAGTACAAATACGAATCGTGAGCTAGCGTCTGCCACACCACACAAATAACATTCATGTCAATTCTATCCAAATCGTCAAGTTTAATTACTAAATATATATATTTTTTGGCCTCCCACATTAAACAACTGCCTCCCCTTTGCCTAAAAAAGGGTAAAATAATGAAAGAAGAATCATCATAAATGAAACAACAGGGTATAGAAAATATTAGAAGAAAAAATCCACTTTGTCTCTGATTATATGTAATTTATACACGAGTATAACTATTGTAATACTACTAAACTACTAGATTTTTCATATATACTAACTTATCCAATCTGCAGTATATCTTATCTACTACAAGATAAACTTATCTCCTAGAAGATAATCTCCTAAGCTAACTAAACTTATCTAAAATAATTATTCAACACTCCCCCTTAAGTTGAGGAATAGATATTTATTATTCCCAACTTGCTTAGAATTGTCTCGAATCTAGGCGTAGGCATGATCTTTGTGAAGATATCGGCTTCCTGTGCTTCAATAGGGACATAGCATAGATCAATGCCCCCTTTTATTTTACATTTGATAAAGCTCTTGTCAATTCTAACATGTTTTGTTCGATCATGTTGAAATGGATTCTTCACTATACTGATGGTTGATTTACTATCATTGAAGACTTTGTTGGGAGAGGAAGTAGTGATTTGTAGGTCTTGCATCAACCTCTCTAACCAAATAACTTCACAAATTCCTTGTGCAATTGCCCTAAACTCTGCTTCTGCATTGCTTCTTGCTACTACAGACTACTTCTTGCTTCTCCATGTGACAAGATTCTCCCATAGTTTAGGACAATAACCAGATGTTGACCTACTGTCTTCAATACAACCAACCCAATCTGCATCCGTGAAACCTTCTATGCTTCTTTTCTCATTTTTCTGAAACATTAATCCTCAACTTGGACTACCTTTGAGATATATCAGATTATGGTTGACTGCCTCTAAATGTCTTTGAGTTGGCGAGTGCATAATTAGCTAACAATACCCATGGAATAAGCAATATCTGGTCTGATTAGTGAGAAATAGATAAGTTTTCCTACTAACCTTTGGTATCTTCCTTTGTCAACAGGAAGATCTTCATTTTTCTCGAATTTCCAATTTCTCTCCGATGGAGTTCTCATAGATTTGCAACCCATCTTTCCTGTTTCCTCCAGTAAATCAAGAATGTATTTTCTTTGAGATATGAAAATACCTTCCTTACTTCTAGCAATCTCCATTCCAAGAAAGTGTCTTAATATTCCGAGGTCTTTTACCCTAAATTCTAGCCTCAATTTTTGTTTAAGATCATTGATCTCACTAGTGTCATTGCCTATGATTATAATATCGTCAACATACAGAATCAAGATGGATTTTTGTCCATTTTTTTCACACTTCATAAACATTGTGTGATCAGCTTGTCCCTGTTTGTATCCAAACCTGCAAAGAGTGCCATTGAACCTCTTAAACCATGCTCATGGAGACTGTTTGAGGTCGTATAAGGATTTTTTTAGTTTGCAAACTCTTCCCCTTCCTTCTTCGGTTTTAAAACCTGGTGGTATCCTCATGTATATTTCCTCATCTAATGTACCATTTAGGAAGCCATTTTTAATGTTGAGCTAATGGAGTTCCCAATCTAAATTTGCAGCCAATGATAGAAGGACTCTAATTGTGTTCAACTTCGCAATTGAAGCAAATGTCTCCTCATAATCTATTCTATAGGTTTGTGTAAAGCCTTGAGCCACTAATCTAGCCTTATACCTTTCCATCTCTCCATCTACCCTATACTTCACAGTGAACAACCATTTGCTACCAACCACCTTTTTTCCTTCAGGTAAATCCACAATTTCCCATGTTTTATTATCAAGTGAAGTTTTCATTTTTTCAACTTCAGCTTGCTTCCACTTAGGTTCTTGGAATGCATCATGTACATTTCTTGGAATTCTTAGACTGTCAAGCTTAGCGTGAAAGCTTTAAACTTTGAAGAAAACTTTGAGTAAGTCAAATAATTTGAAATAGGATATTTAGTACATGATCTTATCCATGCAATTCGCACATCTAAGTCACTTACCATAGTCTCTCTAGGAGCCAGTTCTTGGTCCAATGATTGGCCTTGTTAAGGTTGGTTTTTCGATAATTGGTTCTCCCATTGAATTGGACTGGACAATTTTAGGTTCAATGGTAGGTGTTTGCGAGTTTTGTGGGAAGGTTTGTGAGATAGGAAGTGATATGCTTGGGTCCCAATAAATCTCTTCATGGGATGTCTCCCTTTGAAGAGAGGTATTGGTGAAGTATGGTTGTTTTTTGGAAAAAAATGACATGAAACAAAGAATTTGTTTGTAGAAGGTGAGAAACACTTGTAACCTTTTGAGTGGGAGAGTACCCAATAAACACGCATTTAATAACTCTTGGGTCAAGTTTGCTTCTATTG
This sequence comes from Erythroxylum carthagenense, assembly GCA_026413575.1. Lineage (NCBI taxonomy): Eukaryota > Viridiplantae > Streptophyta > Magnoliopsida > Malpighiales > Erythroxylaceae > Erythroxylum > Erythroxylum carthagenense. The sequence continues at coordinate 96,151,676 of JANZLD010000237.1, forward strand.
GGTTAATTGTTGTGTACGAAAATAGTACACCCAAAGACTTTAGGAGGAAGAGAATTAAGGAGCTTAATGTGAGGAAATTGTTCTAGAAGAACACCCAATGAGGTTCATAATTGAATAGTTTTTAAAGGAAGATGATTTATCAACTATGAGGCAATTAGAATGGCTTCCCCCCAATAGGAATTTGGAACAAAGTTGGTGAACATCATAAATTGGGCTACCTTTAAAAGATGACGATTCTTTCTCTCCGCTATCCCATTTTGTTGTGGGGCATAAGCACAAGAGCTCTGGTGAATGATCCCATTTTCACTGAGATATTGATAAAATCATATGAAAAATATTCTCTCCCATTGTCTGTACGTACTACTGGAATGGAGGTCTGGAATACATTTTGGATGAGTTTGTAGAACTGTTTAATGATATGATAGGCTTCAAATTTGTCTTTCATTAGATATATCCAATATACCCTTGTATGATCATCAATGAAACTGATAAACCAACGAGTACCGGTTAGACTTGTAACTCTAGCGGGACCCCAGATATCACAATGAATTAATCGGAAATGTTTTGAGGGTATGTATGAGTGTATGGGATAAGTATTTTTGCTTTGTTTTGCAAGGACACATTCCTCACAATATAAAGAAATTTGATCTTTATTGATGAAAAGTTTTGGATATAAGATCTTCAAATATGAGAAGTTGGGATGACCAAGGCATTGATGCCATAACAAAACATCATAATTTGACATAATTGAAAGGGAAATCCTATGGGGTGATTTGGATTCAGTAGGAGTAGTCTTTCCTGAGAAGTAGTAAAATCCATCCTTCTCCTCAAAACTGACAGTCATCTTCCCCGAACACCGATCCTGAATTTCACAATGAGATGGAAAGAACGTCACAATACAGTCCATGTCCTTGGTTAATTGATTGACAGATAATGGATTATAAGTTAACTTAGGCACATAGCGAACAATATTTAATTTCAGTTTTGGTAAGCAAACTCTCCCTTGGCCAATAGCTGGTGACCTTTTTCCATCTGCGACCCAGATATTAACTTTCTAGTTACATGGCTTATATTTTTCAAAGACATTTCAAAGATGCAGTCATGTGGTCTGATGCACTTGTGTCCAGAATCTAGAGATTGTGACCTAGGGACTTTGATAATAATGATTAACACATGTTACCTTTATGCACTAGTGTTACAATAGAGGTTTGTTGGTAATGTGAGTCTTTCTCAGTTGTGATTTTTGTCTGATTAAAGAGTTGCTGAAGTAGTTCAATCTGCTGGGGGGACAGGTTTAGCCTAGTGGATTTGCTGATATCAGATTCTGCTACATGTACTGCTCTACGTTTTTGTTGAACTCTTTGACTTTTAGGTTTCCAATCTGGTGGTTTCCCATGTAATTTTGAGTAGGTCTCATGGGTGTGGTAGGGCTTATCATAGTGGTCACACCATTGCTTGTTCTTGGTTTCTAAGTAGACTCCTTTCGAGAGTTTGCCACTAAAGCTGAGCCTTGAGAGGTTTGTTTAGAAGTGTGTGAGGTGTGAGGTAAGCATGACCTTTTTCCTACTCTCTTCCCTACGAACCTCAGTAAACGCTTCTCGGATTGATGGCAATGGTTTCAAACCAAGTAACTTTCCTCACACTTCATCAAGTCCAACATTAAGTCCTTGCAAGAAATCAAAAACTCTCTCCTCCAATAAATTTTCATACTTCTCAGCATCAACACGACACTCCCAATTTATTGCATAAAATAGATCCATCTCTTGCCATAATTCAGTAAGTATAATACTAGGTAATAGACATATTACCTTGGTGAGTATTTCTGATTTTCAATCTGATTTCAAAGCATTGAGAAGTGTTTTCCAAATCAAAATATATTTCTTGCATAGCCTCTTAGATTTCTCTTGCAGTTTTGCAGAATAGGTAGGTTTTTCCTATTTTTGGCTCCATTGGATTTATAAGCCAAGTCATGAAAATATAATTCTCAACTTTCCAAGCCCTTGTTTCGTGTGGTTGAGGAATTGCCCTTGTTAGATATTCAGCCTTGCCTCTTCCTTTGATTACGAGCATGACTGATCGGGACCATTCTAAAAAAATTGTTCCATTTAATCTATGTTGCGTGATTTGCAACGAAAATTGTCAATAGGAGGGGATGGAGTTTAGGTTGAAGGTATTACGTAACTAGGTGTTTGGGATGAGGACTCATCAAAGGAACCAAAGGTTGGTTGAACTCCAGCCATGATGTGGCTGGAAAAAAATTAGGCTACCAGAATCGGTAACTTTGATACCATGAAACAAGAGAGTATAGAAAATATTAGAAGAAAAAATCCACTTTATTTCTCTAATTATATGTAATTTATAAACGAGTATAACCTATTCTAATACTACTAAACTACTAGATTTTTCGTATATACTAACTTATCCAATCTATAGTATATCTTATCTTATCTTATCTACTAGAAGATAAACTTATCTCCTAGAAGATAATCTCCTAAGCTAACTAAACTTATCTAAAATAATTATCCAACAATAAATAATAAACAACAATACCTGTTCCTGTGACCGGAAGTACATGAAGGGTGTATAGTGTAAGAAGTTTGACACCCTAGATGTGTAAATGTCAGCGTACCTACAATTGCAAGAAGTTAGACTCATCAGGTTTAACTCACAATTCAAACATTAAAAAAAGAGAGGGAAAATTCAGGCATAACCACTCACTTCTCAATTTGTCTCATCAAATGACTTTTATCCCAAAGGCCTGCACGTGAAAGATATCCCCACCTGATAGCAGAAAATTATAGACAACATGATAAATGCTTGGATTCCTTGGCATGAATCTAATAAATATAGACCAATAGTATTCACATAATTTATTTTCATCATAAAATTCACCTAGCACATAGAAATTTTTGCTTTATTGATCAAAATATGCATAGAAATTTTTGCTCTATTGATCAAAAGATGACCATACTGATATTTGAATAAGTATGACGTAACCAGAAACATATAACCTCAACCCTATTACTATTCCACCCATTCAACATTAAATAAAAAACAATGGATAAGAAAATGTAGTTTGGGACATTAATTGTGAACAAGGTCTTCCAGAATTCATAGCCAGCCTCCTGATCTAACCTTTTGTTGAAAAGTTCTCCATCCATTTCTAGCATCGGGGCAATTTTCTCATCCAATCTTTGCATTACAATCAGTAGCTTTTGCATGCTTTCAGTCAGTTCTTGATCATCCATATTGGTAGCAGCAAGGGTCTGAATAATCCAAAAGAAACAAATGAGAGTGGAGCTTCACCCAATAATTGCTCACTTCCTGCTTAGAAAATATTACAAATGTGACCGTTGAATAATGATATGGTGCTAAATGCTGATTTCTAGTCAAACTCTACATTCTTTGTTGTGATTTAAAAGATAAATGATGTGAAGGGCTATGTGATTTTTCATCAAAATTCTTGTGTTTCAAGAAGAAGATTTAAGAAAGACGATTGGACATACTAGATTACATTATGATCTCTGCTACCTTGACAAATTTAACCTATCAAACAATTAAGGACAATTTATCTCACTCCTTTCTTTCAAAATCTTTTTTGCCTAATAGTGTGTGAGCTCGCCAAACACAAATGTGTATCTTTTTCAATTAGAAATCAAAAAACTTTCATCCTTTTTAACTTATTCACAATGATATTTGGGGTCTTTTACTGTTATGTGATTTTGCAGGTTACACTTTGATTAAAAAAATGATATGTGTTACCAACTTTTGTCAATGAATTATGAGTCTGATTTCATCACCCTTATGTTCAAGATGAGAATTCAACAACAGTAAATAAAGATAAAGGGATCTCAATGATTTCTTCTTGCTTGACCTGCCATTTTGCTCTAAGCCTATGTCTAAACCTATACCTAAATTTCAAGAAGAAAAGGTAAATTTTGCTCTTGAGAATATGAGATTTGGCAACTTATATCCAAGGAAAAAGACAGTTATTCCTAATTCTATGCAAGTCCAAGACTTCAACCTTGATCTTGAGAATGAGGTAATAACTTTTGAATCTTCTTTGAATAGTGAAACTAAATCGCAGTTTATCTAAGGCTTTAACCAATGGGAAAGGAAACAAGCTATGAATGTAGAAAAGGAGACATTGGAAAATAATAAAAATTGGAAGTTGGTGAAACTGCCAATTGGGAAGATGGATCGATTGAAAGATATAAGGCCAGATTGACGACTGAAAGTTATACCCAAACTTATGGAGTTGACTACCTAGAGACTTTTGCTCCGATTGCAAAAGAGAATATTGTTAGAATTCTCTTATATTTAGCAGCTAACTATGATTGGAAATTGCAACAATTTGATATTAAGAATGCATTTTTGCATGGAGAACTCAAGAAGGAAATCTATATGGAAGTGCCACTAGGTTATAGGAATAATTTGGCTACACAATGCTTACAAGTTTAAGAAGGCCTTGTATGGATTGAAACAGTCGCCAAATTTATGGTTTAGGAGATTTATAATTCGGCTACTCAATATAGGAATAATTTTGCTACTCAAACCCAAGGGTTGTTCACCAAATGCTGACCTTCAAGGAGAGTCACAACTTTTAGTAAATATTGATAACAAAATAGTGACAGGAGATAACAAAGAAAGATAGTCTTCAAGTTAATGTTTGGCTAAGGAGTTTGAGATCAAGGAATTAACAAGGCTGAAATATTTCCTTGATATTGAAGTAGCTTACTTTAGAAAGAGTATTTTTTATCTCTTAACAAAAGTATGTTACTGATCTCCTAAGATAAATAGGCAAAACCAACATTAACTCTGAGAGACCAAAACAGTAAACATGGAAAGGGAAAGAAGGATGTTATTGTAGATAGGGAAACATATCAACTCCTTGTAAGGAGGCTCACTTATAAGAGATATGAGACATGTAGAAAGTGTGATAAGTCATTTCATACAGAGTCCGAAAGTTCACTTGTAGGCAGCTCATCGAGTATTACAATATCTTAAAGGAATACTAAGAAAAGCCATTTTGTTTAAGAGAAATGGAGGTCTAAAACTGGCGGCTTATACGAATGCTAATTATGTAGGATAGGTTGTTAACAGGAGAACAACTTCAGGATATTGCATCTTTCTTGGTGAGAACCTTGTGACATGGAGAAGAATTAGAATGCAGTAGCACGATATAGCGCATAGGCGGAATTTCAAGCAATGACTAAAGTCTTGCGAACTATTTTAGTTGAAAATTATCTTAGAAGACCTGAAGATTAAATGGAATGGCCTAATGAGACTCTCCTATGATAATAAATCTGCGATTTGTGTAGTACATAAATTGGTACAACATGATCAAACGAATACTAATACTAATACTAAGAAGCAGAAGAAGATGATGATGATGAAAATTATTTATAATAACAACAAAAATAACAATAAGAATAACAATAAGAATAAAATAAATAAAATAATAATAATAATAATGAGAAAAGTTGTCTTGAATAAGAATAAGAATAAAAATTTAAAAAAAATTTAAAAAATAATAATGATGAGAAAAGTTGTCTTTTCCTATTATGCATTTCACAAAATAGGTAAAGACAAGGGGGAGGTATCCTTAGCTATTCCTGAAAGTATAGGACTAACTAAACTTGGGATTAGTTATTCTGTATGTTGTTTTTTAACTAAACAAAGGAATAACTATTCATTAGAAATATATCGGTAATAGAATAGCTATTCTACTCAACCAAACATGCCATTATAAGTAAGCAATGCAAAAAATATTTTTTCAAAGTTTGACAGGTAGTGATGGTAGAATTCTTTAATCGGTACATGTCAAAAGATAGAAAAAGTTGATTTGCAAAGATAGAATTGGTTTGGTATTGTTAGAGTATCTCATATTGACTAAGAGTGTGTGAAGGTTCTATTTTGGTGACGTGATTTCTTTGAAAGTATATTTTACTAGGTCAACTGTGACTTTATGATGTGCAAAAATTTGGTAAGGCTAATATCTATCAATTATGTTTTACTAGATGAAGATAATTTTGAAGCGCCCATGATTATAGAAAGAGTAGAGAAGCAAAGGATAGAAGTAAGGCAGCCATAAATAATAAGAAAAGACCTCATCAATTCAATAAAACTGGAGATTGCTCGGACGTATCTGTTACTTGACACAACAAGAAGATATGGAGAGTTGCTTCTCTTACTCTCTCTCATGTAGGTAATAAAGCACAATTGTTTTATATTTGTAATAAACTACACAACACGAATTAGGGAGATATGACTGTATCACAGTACTTTGCGGAGCTATGTGGATTGTGGCAGGAACTAGATTATTATCAGAATTTTAAGCAGAATGCTCAAAAGATGCTGCTAAATTCCAAAAAATGATAGAGGAGGATCAGGTATTTGATTTTTTAGCGGTTCCCATCCCAGAGTATGATCATATATGAGGTGTTATACTTGGAAAAGAACCATTCTCTTCAGTGCAACTTGCACATTCTCTCGTTCAACAAGAAGAAAGTAGAAGAAATGTTATGCTACATACAACCATTGTTAAGTATAGGGATGTCAATTTTGGCCTGACTTTACTTGATTTTGGCTAGGGTTGACAGGACCACAGGTGGGCCAAGGGCCAAAATAGTTCGACCCTACCGGGCCCGGCTCGTGGCCAGATCAAAACAACAAAAATGTCATTTTGTAAATTTTTTTTAAAAAAAAGTAAGGATGGCCCAGGCCGGCCCACAAGCGAGTTAGACGGTGGGCAGCCTTGCCTGAACCATTGACATCCTTAGTTAAGAAAGCAGGGTTAGCGGCTAGTTCTATTGAGAAGCCGAAATCTGATAAGGATCAGTTGCACTGTGATTATTGTGGAAAACAAAGGCACGTCAAAGAAACTTGTCGGAAACTACATGGGAGGCCAAATCAAAGTCGTAGAAAACAAGGTAGTCTAGTGGTAAGGGGCCATGCTCACTTGGTTTAAGGGAATGAAGCATCCGAAGCATCGTTAATTGGAGTTTCATCCAATGAGGAACTTTAGAACTTAAGACATCTTCTCTCAAAACTGGACTCTCCTTCCACAATTGGTAAATCAAATATTATAAAATTAGCAAATCCTAAAGATAATCCTTGAACTATAGACTATGGAATTGACAGACATAGACATGCTCTCAAAACGCATTTTTAATATATTCTCATGGAAAAAAAGGGATAATGTTACAATAGCAGAAGGGTCTCTATGGGAAATTTCATATATTCTCAAATATAGAATAGGAAGTATACAGCCATATATAGTTCATTACAAGTAGGAATTTAAATCTGGAAAGTTATCTAAAGCTATCTAATGTAATCCCTTAATTTAAGGGATTTCAAACTTATTCTATCTTATCTATTTACAGCCTATCTATATCTCAATATAATCTATTTATAACTGTTTAGTATCTCGACAATCCCCCTCCAGCTGAGGAATAGATGTCTTCCATTTCCAACTTGTATACAAGATCATGAGAACTTGAACTGTTCAACTCCTTTGTTAAAACATCAACTACTTGACGTTTTGATGGAATATAGGACATACACACTAACCCTTCTTCCAATTTTTCTTTAATGAAATGTCTATCAATCCCAATATGCTTTGTTCTATCATGTTGTATAAGATTACGAGCAATATTGATGGTTGACTTATTGTCACAATAAAGCTTCATAGGGCCATCCCATTTGACTCTCAAATCATCTAGAATAATCTTCAGCCAGAGTAGTTCACACAATCCTTGAGCAATAGCCCTAAATTCTAATTCTGTAGATGACTTTGCCACCATATTCTGCTTCTTACTCCTCCATGTTAACAAATTTCCTCCAAGAAACGTATAGTATCTTGTAGTTGATCTTCTATCCACTATGGAACCTGCATAGTCAATATTGGTGTAAGTTTCTAAAGCAAGAGTATTGTTTTTCTTAAACAAAATTCCTTTTCCCGGATTGCCTTTCAAGTAATGTAGCACCCTAGAAGCAGCTTGAAGATGAGGCTCTTTTGGATCATGAATGAATTGACTGATCCTGCTTACCAAGTATGCTATGTTTGGCCGAGTGTGAGGCAAGATATATAAGTCTACCAACCAGTCTTTGATACATCCTTTTATCAACAACTAATTCTTCTTTAGCTTCTCCCAACTTGTGGTTTGGATCCATTGGTGTAGAGACTGGCTTACACCCAATCTTTCCCTGTTTCTACCAAGAGAAGGGTACCCTAGTAAAGGGAGAGGCATCATTTGGAGAGCAGAAGTCCCAAAACAT
>JANZLD010000237.1:96221873-96241106 GCA_026413575.1 Erythroxylum carthagenense
CTCAAACTATTTAGGCTCAAATGTGTAACTCTCAAAATTCGATCAACAAATACATTCTACCATATGCTTGCTTTTCAGTCTTAACAACACTATCAAAGTGCGCATATACTATACACAAATCAGAAGGTCTTTAGAATGGTTGTAATAGGGCTTGGCTAAAGGTGAGGTAAAAGAAAGATAAGATCAGGCTAAAGCAAAGGCAATAAAGCTATACAGAATATCATAGAACTCATGTACATTTATGTATCTAGGCACATAATTATGCAAATTAAGCACAAACAACTCCACATCTTTTCATTCCATTTGGATTTCCCATAGACAAATATATAATTCGAAACACTTAGGAAACACTTTTCTTTTTTCTTTTTCATCTCACGGTAGAAACTCTTTCTCTCTTTTTTTTCTTTTTTTGTTTTGTTTTGTTTTTGTTTGTTTTTGTTTTTGTGTTGTGTTCATAGCCAAACATTCGGATTACCACCACGTCATCATTTGTCAACCAACTTATATCTTCAACTTTGCCAAATAGATGCTTTACTAACCTTGGCCATAAGGTATAGAGGATAAAAATGAGATCAAAGCTAAGTTAATAATGTGGAAAGTAAAGAAAAGGATAAAAGCTCAAAGGGGGTTTCTAATAGAAATCATGCTTTAGGTTGGCTATTTAAGTTCAAGTGGTTTAACATAGATGCCTTTATCATGTTTATCCAAGCATGCTAAGTTAAGATATTAAGCAAGTTCTAGAGAATTATACCGTTGAAAGAATGCACACAACAAAGAATAATGTTGAAGGCACAAGAGCTCACATAAGTCATCTATTAAGTCAATACATCATAGTTTCAAGGTCACTCTACTATCTGGAAAGCTCAAGTGTTACATTAAAACTCATTCATCAAGTTTATATATTCATCATTATTAACCAAATCTTACGCATAATTCTCGAACTCATTCAACGATTGGGATTCATAAAGAAAGCTAACACACTTAAGATGTAAGAAAAACAGAAAATATTGTTGTAATTTTCGAAAAAAATTTCAAATTTATATTTTTTTCAAATTTATGGTTTATTTAATTCAAAACATGCAACTAACATGAAAATTTTCTAAAGTTCAAGCAAGAGGAAGAAGATGCGGCAATTTGCCCCTCAAAATACAATATAAATCTGAATCTAAACTACCCTAAAATTTGAAAATTGTAACCTAGAACAAACTAAAGTCTCCCCCCCCCCTACACTTAAACACAACATTATCCTCATTGTTAAAGTAAATGTAAGAAGAAAGATTCACACCAAATCTGAAAAACAGAAACAAAATTGGAAACCTAAAAAAACAAAAAAAATCGAAATGAAAAAGAAGAGAAAGAAGAAATCAAATATGATTATCTCTCATGGGTTGCCTCCCATTAAATGCTTTTGGTTATAGTCGTTAGCTCGACATTGTGTGCGCATCATTCTCCATAGTTCGGTATGTCCATAGCCACTTTCTCCTTCTTAATGCCCCGAAAACCTTTATAAAAAAGGCTTCAATCGATGGTCATTAACTTTGAAGCTTTGGTTGTTTCCTATGTCACAGATCTCAACAATGCCATGTGGAAATACATTAGTAACAACGAAAGGGTTGTGCCATCAAGAACGTAACCTACCAGGAAAGAGCTTGATATGCAATTGGAAGAGAAGAACTTTTTGACCCACCGAAAATTCCTTGCGTCCAACCATTCGGTCATGGTATATTTTTGTCTTTTCCTTCGCAATCTGCGCATTCTCATACACATCATTCCGTAACTCCTCGAGTTCTTACATCTGTAACTTGCGATGAATTCCAGCATTATCATAATCCAAGTTACATTAATTGAAGACTCCATGGAGTATAGAAGGCTCAACAACTTGAAATCAGAATTTACAGCTTTAGTCTGCATTTCTAAAAACAAAACAGATAAAGAAAACACAAATGAGATACTCAAATGAAGGTAATAAAAAAAAATTGAAACAACAAAGAACTAAAATTAAAGGATAAGATTAAGGTGCCTTCCCACAGGTGCTATGTTTAACGTCAATAGCTCGACGTAGCCATTTGAACGCAAGTCCTTGAGTGAAATGCTTGCAATGTTTCTCAACTTTTGACCATAGTAATGCTTCAATCTTTGCCCATTCACTTTGAAAGTTCTTCCATCACTTCCCTCAACTTCAATCACTCCATAGGATGTAACATTCTTCACAACAAAGGGCCCTGACCATTTAGAGCACAATTTACCTGGAAAAAACTTCAATCTCAAGTTGAAAAGCTGAACTTTCTCTCCTGGAGCAAATTCTTTTCTCATGATGTGTTGGTCATGCCATTTCTTAGTTTTCTCCTTGTAGATTTTGGAGTTCTCATATGCTTCATTTCGAAATTCTTCCAATTCACACAACTGAAGAGACGGATTTTCAACCAATTTTTTTCAATCATGATTTAACTTCCAAACTACCCAATAAGCCTTGTGTTCCAACTCCACTAGAAGATGACAAGCTTTTCCAAAAACCAATGTTATGGAAACATGCCAATTGGAGTCTTGAAAGCCGTCCTATATGCCTAAAGGGCATCATCAAACTTGAGAGCCCAGTCTTTTCGATTAGGGCTCATCGTCTTCTCAAGAACATCCTTGATTTCTCAATTTGATATTTCAGCTTGGCCATTTAACTTTGGGTGGTAAGGTAAAGCAACCTTGTGTCGAACTCCATATTTGTTTAAAAGATTACCTAAAAGCTTGTTACAAAAATGGGTACCTTCATCACTAATAATGACCCATGGAGTGCTGAATCTTGTGACAATGTTTTTCTTGAGAAATCTGAGAACAACCTTGGTGTCAGTTGTTGGTGAAGCTATGGCTTCATCCCATTTTGATACGTACTCCACTACCAAAAGGATATAGGATTGTCCACAAGATTTAGAGAATGGTCCCATGAAGTCAATACCTACAAATTGAAGAGTTCTATCTCAAAAATGTTGGTCAAAGGAAGCTCATGACGTTGTGAGATATTAACCATTTGTTGACATCGATCACATATGTTAGTGAAAGCATAATTGTCCTTATGAAGCGTAGGTCAATAGAAACCAGATTGAAGAACTTTTGCTGCTGTTTTAGTTGGGCCAAAGTGATCTCCATATGGTGTTGAATGACAATGCTCCAAAATTGCTAAGACTTCATCATTTGGGATACACTTTGAATCACTTGATCGGGACCTCTCTTGAACAGTAAAGGCTCATCCCATACATAACTTTTCGCATCAAATAGGAACTTTTTCTTTTGGGATGGATTTAAATCCGGAGGAATCAAACTGTAGCTAAATAATTCACCACATCGACAAACCATGGAAGCTTTTCATTGGCTCTAAATAACTGCTCATTTGCGAAAGTCTCTTAAATAGGTATTGATGGCTTTGATTCATCAAGCTCTAATCGAGATAAATGGTCAGCAACTGCATTTTCTGTCCCCTTTTTGTCTTTGATTTCCACATCAAACTCTTGTAAAAGCAACACCCATCGAATGAGTCGTGGGTTGGCCTCTTTCTTTGCAAACAAATATCGGATTACCGTAAGATCTATGAAAACCACAACTTTGGACCAATGATATATGACCGAAGCTTGTCCAAAGACAAAACAACTGTGAACATTTCCTTCTCTGTAGTAGTGTAATTTTACTGGACATCATCCAAAGTCCAGCTAGAGTAGTAAATAACCCTGAACACTTTTTCTCGCCTTTGACCTCAAGCTGCTCCCACTGCGAAGTCACTTACATCACACATAATTTCAAACGGTTGTTACCAATCAGGTGTGATCATCACAGGAGTTGAAATCAACTTTTTCTTGATCAACTCAAAAGCCTGCAAGCATTTCTCATTAAACTCAAATTTCACATCATTTTCTAAGAAATTGTAAAAGGGTTTGACAATCTTGGAGAAGTCTTTGATGAATCTTCAGTAAAACCTCGTATGTCCAAAGAAACTACGGATACCCTTTACATTTGTCAGTGGAGGAAGCTTTCCAATGGTTGTTGTTTTAGCTCGATCCACTTCAATGACATGAGAAGATACTTTGTGACCCAACAAAATTCTTTCCCTCACTATAAAATGACATTTCTCCCAATTGAGCACCAAGTTGGTATCCTAACATCTTTTTAACACTAGAGACAGATTATGTAAGCACTTATTAAATGAATCACCAAAAATAGAAAAATCATCCATAAAAACTTACATGAAATTCTCAACCATATCATAAAAGATAGCTATCATGCAACGCTGAAATGTAACGAGAGCATTGCAAAGGTCAAAAGGCATGCTCCTAAATGCAAATATGCCAAAAGGACAAGTAAACATGGTCTTTTCTTGATCTTCAGGTACTATGGCTATTTGGTTATATCTTGAATGCCCATCTAGAAAACAGTAAAATAAATGTTTAGCAAGTCTATCCAACATCTGATTTATGAATGGCAAAGAAAAATGGTCCTTCCTGGTGGTTTTGTTTAACTTCCTATAATTTATGCAAACCCTCATCCAGTGGTTGTCCTAGTAGAATTAGTCTCGTTGTTATCATCTTTAACTATAGTGAATCGACCTCTTTTAGGAATAACCTGAGTAGGACTCACCCATGTATCAGAAATTGGGTAAATGATTCTAGTCTTGAGCCACTTCTGAATTTCGTTCCTAACTACTTCCTTCATTGCCCCGTTCCATCTTCTTTGGAGTTCAATGCTAGGGGTGAATGACTCCTCCATCAGAATTTTATGCATTACAATAGAAGGACTAATTCCCTTAATGTCTGAAATTGACCAACCCAATGCATTGTTTAACTCCCTTAACACTCTAAACAATTTTTCTTTTGATCAAAAATTTTCAAGCATTCAAAAGAATCCAATACCATCATAAAGTAAGCATCATCAGCATCCATGGCATCTTTTCTAACCATACCTTCCAAACATGTCAATAATGGGTCTTTATGTATAAGGGAAGGAAAAGATGTTACCACACAAGATGATATGATATCCACTCGATTGCAAGTTGGTGTATCACTTGGATGTTTGAGTGATCTGTATATGTTGAACCTCACCTTCTCGCCATTTACATGCGAGGTTAGTTCTCCTTGTTGCACATCAATCACTGTGCCTCTAGTAGCCAAGAATGGTCTCCCAAGTATGATCGGGATCTCCTTATCTTCTTCCATATTAAGCATCACAAAGTCTGCAGGGAGAATATATTTGTCAACACGAACAAGAACGTCTTCTACAATACCTCAAAGATAAGTGAGAGAACGGTCAGCTAGTTGGAGATAAATTGTCGATGACTTGACTTTTTTTAATCCCAATTTTTCGAAGATGGAAAGAGGCATGAGATTTATGCTTGCCCCCTAATCGCAAAGCACTTTTCCAAAATATGTGTTGCCGATCTTACATGGAATTGTGAAGCTTCCCGGATCTTTCAATTTCTGCGGTAATTTTCTTTGCAAGACTACACTATACTCCTCGGTTATCAATACCGTCTCATAGTCTCCAAATCTCCTCTTTTTCGTAACAATGTCCTTAATAAATTTTACATAATTCGGTACTTACTCAATAGCTTCAATCAAGGGAATGTTGATCTTAAGTTTCTTAAAGACTTCAAGGAATTTTGTGAATTGATCGTTGTTTTTCTTCTGCTGAAATCTTTGAGGATATGACAACTTGGGGATGATTTTTGTTTGCAATTCCCCTTCTAGGTTCTTCTCTGAACTAACTTCCTTCTCAACATGTGTAGGTGCACTTGCTTCTTTACAAGTATTCTTTCCTTCATTCAGGTTGGATTTAGTAGAGCTCTGTTGTTTAGGTTTCACTTCTTCCAATTCTTTTCTACTTCGAAGAATGATAGCCTTGCATTGCTCTCTTGGGTTAGTTTCAGTATTACTGAGAAATTTCATCTGATTTAAATTCCTAACAACATTTGCAAGTTGTCTCAATTGAACTTTCAAACCCTTCACTGAAGTCCCAATACTAGTTACTTGCATCTTTAGCTCATCCATCTCCTTCTCGTTCTTGTGAAAACAGTTCCTTATCTCAGTTACAAAAGTGCTAATCATTTCTTCCAAGGAAGGTCTCCGTTCTGCCAATAGTGGTCCATATCCAGGTGGGTGGGGCATGTTCTTTTGAATACCATAGTTATATTGCTCCTTAGAGTTGTAGCCTTGACCATATAGATTTCCCATTGGTTGTGACTTAAATCCCAATTTCCTTTGGTTAACAAACTGGGCTTGTTCCAACCCCCTCATCATTGATGTAGATTGAATGACTAGTAGCTGCCACCTGTTCATTTTGTTTTTCTTTTGACATAAATTTTGAAAATTGATTTGATAGGACTGCTGATTGAGCAGATAACTAAGTCACTTGGTCCACTTCTAAAATTTTTCTTTTTCCATTAGTTCGCTTGGAGGGCCACTGGTAGTTGTTTGAAGCCATATCTTCTAGCAATGCACATGTTTCTTAGGAAGTTTTTCTCATCAGAGTACCACCTGCTGCTGCATCCACAATGGTTCGAGTCTGGCCATTCAACTTGTTGTAGAACATTTTCACTTGTACCCGCTCTTAGTATCCGTGATGTGGAAACTTTCTCAAAAGATCTTTGTACCTCTCCTAAGCTTCATGCAATGGTTCCAAGTCGTGCGGTCTAGATGTACTGATCTCAGCTCTTAACTTCGTAGCTTTACCAGGTAGAAAAAATTTAATCAAGAACTGCTATGCCATCTCTTGCCAAGTTCGCATTCTATCAACATAAATTGAATGAAGCCAATTCTTTGCTTTGTTCCAAAGAGAAAATGGAAACAAAGTGAGCCTAATGTCATCTTGAGTTGCCCTTTCAATCTTGATAGTGTCATATAATTCCTGAAAACTTGCAAGATGATCAGTTGGATCCTCCATTGGTGCTCCTCCAAACTGATTTGTCTGAACCAAATTGATGAGTCCAGGTGAAATATGAAAATTATAAACATGAACATTAGGTCTTTGAATACCGTGATAATTGTACACCAATGTAGGCTGGAAATATTCCTTAA
Organism: Erythroxylum carthagenense; assembly: GCA_026413575.1. NCBI lineage: Eukaryota > Viridiplantae > Streptophyta > Magnoliopsida > Malpighiales > Erythroxylaceae > Erythroxylum > Erythroxylum carthagenense. The sequence continues at coordinate 96,228,923 of JANZLD010000237.1, forward strand.
TAGGACGTTGGTGCAATTATTCCTGTTCATTTATGTTATCTCTTCTTCCATTTCCTCCGGTCAAATTAACTACACCGAGTTTGGCCTCTAATTGAGCTAATCTTTGAACGATTTCATCCTTCTCTCTTTGAATTCTCTGAAGTTCTTCTACTTGATTTTTCATTTTCTTTTGCTGATGAATTGACTTTACTATTCTTTCCACCTCTAGGTCAAACTGTCTTTCTTACCCTCTAGTGGTTCGGGGCATACAATCCTCTTACAAGCAAGTTGCGCAGGAAAACGAAAATGCAAAAAGGAAAAGAAACAATTAAGTCACTCTAGGGATAAAAAGAAAATCAATAAGTAAATATCAAACTAGCTATAGAAGCAAACATTCAAACACTCATCCCTGGCAATAATGCCAAAAACTTATTCGTAAATTACAAGTGCACGGTTGTCGAAGTGAGTAGTAAATTAGTAAGAACCGAATCGTGTCAATAGGGATTATGAGAAAGTTCAATTCTACACTAGCTAACGGTATTTGAAATCGGGTTGAGTGAAATTTTAGGAAATTAAAATTAATGTAAAGAAAAAAATTTAAACTTATATAAATTTCTAAACAACTACCCAATTCACTACGATCAAAATAACTATGAATATGACAAATTTGTGCAGTAACTAATTAAGAAAAGATTGCAACAATTTACTAATTAAAAGTTTTAACGGCAAAAGGGAATGACTTTCTCTTAGGGAATGATATTTTTGTCAACCTTAATATTGAATTAGCTATCCTCCGCAAATGAAATATCCTAACCTTGTAGGTGAATTTTAAGAGTAATTAATCCCCTTTTTCTAAAGATGAATTAATCTATCCACTCTAGACGTCACTTAGTAATCCCTTACTTAAGTTCTTCTTAGAGTTTCTTAACTCCCAAACCTTCAATTTCATCTCCTAAGTTTCTTGGGTCTCCCAACTCACAAGAAAATCCTATTCGAAATTTCCTTCAATCTTCTAGCAAAAACTCTATTTTTTCAAATGTGAATTTATACCAAGATAATTTCCAATAATCCAAAAGAAGAACAAATAAACCCAAGAAAAAATCAACAAGTATATAAATTTTTAGTCATGGATTCTAGCAAAATTCAATATTAAAGCATCACCAAAACATCAAATCCCTACGAGAAAGTAAAGTTCTAGCTACAAATCATCAATGCCAAGCAATCCACAAGCATAAATCCTAGACAAATTCATGAAAGAAACAGATAAAAAAACAAGAACACGACTCTCAATCTATAGCAAAGATGGCTGCTTTATTCTTCAGTGGAGGTTTCTTGATTTTCAGTGAATGGAGGTTGCCCTTTTTGGTTCCATCCGTGAGTGGAGATTGCTATGTTGTTGGCGTGGAGCTTGTGTGAGGGTTGCGTGAATCTTCTCTTGGAGGCTACGTCTTAGTTGTTGGAGAGAAGAGGAAGTTATTTCGGTGGAGGCCATGTTGTAAAAAAAACGATTGCGTGAATTAAATACGCTGTGTTATTTGGCAGTAGACGTGTTGTGCATGAGTGGAGAAGATGGTTGCGTGAATCTTGGCTGGGTGAATGGCGTAGTTGTGGAATACTGGAAAGTAATTAAGAGATTGCTACATGAGTAAAAGGATGGAGGGCTGCATGTGTTGCTTAAAAGAAAATGAGGTGTGGGAGTGGTGTGTTGGTGGAGCTATTGCATTAGTGGAGTAAAAACAACAGCTGCGTGAATAATTGGAAGCTGGAGCTTAATGGGGGCTGTTGCATGTGAGGAGAATGGAGTGGGGCGTTGTTGTTGGTTGGAATGGGAGCTAGCTTTGGTGAGTGGAGTGGATGGGTGAGTGACTGGTGAATGTGCGTGAAATAATGAATATGGGGCTACTTCTTGCTTTGTGAGTGCTGCGTTAATGGAGACAGTTGTGTGGTTCTTTGGTGGATGGGGTAGCTGCTGCGAGGGCTGAAATAATTAAAGGTGGGGTTGATGCGTGGAGTAGAGTTGTGTTGTTGGTTGGAATGGGAGCTAGGTGGGGGCTGGTCAATCAAAACAACTCTAGTTTTTTAAGGTCAAATTCGATAATGCATAAAACTAAACAGTGATGATTTAGGAGCTTAAATTTTATCAGTATCTTTGTCTTTGAGTTAGCTTCAACATGAGATTTGAATCACTGAATTTCACCATCCGAGTCAAAAGTTATGATTGAAACATCATTGAAAGGTCATTATGGCAATCCAAAATCTGATGCAATTTTTGAGATTTATTTCTCCTGAGTTCCAGCTCAAAAAAATCTATAATTGTTCCCAAAAAATCCATCAATGAGTCAAGAATTTAAGTATGAAATTTCAGAATTTTTGGCTAAACCAATCTTGAGATAAAAATCTCACAATGACTAAAGGTCAAGTCTACCAGAAACCTAAAAACAGTGCAATTCAAGTCTATTTGTTTCATTTATGCAATTTACGTCAACGAACCTCGAATAATGCTAAAACATGATAAACTAGCTATAGATTAACATAAAATGAATGTAAATGACTCTAAATTAAGTCCTAAAGATATATGAAAATATGAGTGTATCAGGTAGTGATTGGGTACAGTTTGAGGTACTCGAAAGTATTGAGTAGCTAATAGATGATTCACCACTTATGTGATAGCAAAAGATGATGCCCACGGCTCTTGTTGGGGTCATTACTTAGAAATCTTTGACCAGAATACATGTGTCATAAAGAATGTCTTCATTAACATATAGAATAATGAGTCACAGGACGAGAACTGATATCACTTGAGCTAGATTTGACGTAGGCAGTCTAGTGAGAGTTGACACTTTGCCCAAACTCATAACCAAGTAGGGTATACCATGGTGAAAGGAAGAATTACAAAACAATTGTCTATGGGAGGGTTTGTGAGATAGTTCATGACGAGCACGGGTTCGTTCATCAAAACATTTACTTTCTGGTTAATTGGGGTCCTGATGTATTGTTAGATATCACTCATGACTTGGTTAGATTAAGTGTTAATCCAAGTGACCAACCTAACTGGGAATGCACGCATAAGAGTAACTCAGAGGATTCGTAAAATGGTTTTGGATAGAGATCCATTATATGGAAAGCAATATAATCAAATAGATCCCGATGAGATCACGATATATATATATATATATATAAGATATGTGCAACGTGGAAAAAAAGAGAGGTTTCTTTAAAGGTGAAGCATTTATAGTCTTTAAATGATAAAAGAAAAAAACACTAAAAGACAAAAACAAAAAGCTAGAAAGGAAGGATGATGATATCGAGAAAATGGTTTTAACAAATTTCGAAAAACAACTTTTCAAGCCATTCTCCTCATCTTTCTCATTTTCTTCCTCTTCTTTCTCTTTCACGGTTTTGCTCTCCATAGAATAAAGAAGAGAATTAGAACTTTTGTCTTTGTTCTAGCTCTTTTCGGATTGAAGAGTTTGATTTAGTTAGTTTCTCTTATTTTTGCATTGATACCATTAGAAACAGTTTGTTTTAGTCGTTGTAGTTTGTGACAACCCGACGAGTAGAAGATCGAAGAACGAAAGAGACTACACACAAGGTACTTGGTTATTATATGAATGATTGATTTGTGTAAATGACATGAATTCCTATATATATATATATATGTTATGATAATGTGTGAATTGAGAATTTTCAGCTAGGTTTAATGGTATTTTCTTATATAAGCACATAGATCCTGAACTTCGGAAAAGTCCCGGAATAATCTTTTTAATTTTCCGCACTACATATATATGATACACGCATCAAAATTTTCCTATAAGTTAGGGTATAGAGACTATGGTTGGGGAGCATGGTACTCAACTCTCTGATGGCCAAAAACAAAAAATTGCTAAAGCTAGAGCAATTATTAAAGATCCAAGAATATTACTTCTTGATGAGGCCACTAGTGCACTTGATATAGAATCTGAAAGAGTTGTGCAAGAGGCGTTGGACAAGGTCATGGTCAACCGAACAACCGTGATTGTAGCCCATCACTTAAGTACTGTAAGGAATGCAGATACTATTGCTGTTCTCCATTATGAAAAATTGTTCAGAAGGGTATCAACTTTTTGAACGGCTTTCCAAATTTTAATGCTTCAGCCTCTCAGGAATCAATGTCTTGTTTTTGATTAGTTTTCTTAACATCGACTGCTAATATCTTATCAGAATCCAACTTCAACAGGTTCACTCTCTGATTTAACCAAGGATCCTGACGGGGTATATAGCCAGCTTATAAAGTTGCAGGAGATAAATAGTGCGTCAAAAAGCAATGTTAACATTGGTGAAGACAAGGAAGAAATCACTGTGGACTCTGGAAGACAATCAAGTCAGTGGTTTTCATTACTCAATCCTTGAGCTGGGAGTCATCTAGAATTGGAAACAGTAGTCGTCATTCATTCTCACCTCCATTCGGTGTGCCCACTGGTATAGAGCCTCTGAAGACAGCACTTGAAAAACTCCATACTCTTTCCTCAGCATCATCAAAACAATCTACGGAAGTCTCACTTTATAGGCTAGCCTACCTCAACAAGCCAGAGATCCTAGTTTTACTTCCAGGGACTGCCTCCTGTATTTGGAGTAGTTATCTCTTGAATGATACAAACTCTCTTTGAGCCACTAAATAAACTCCATAAAGATGTTAGAATCTGGGCATTAGTATTCTTTGGTATTCGTTTGATATCAATGTTAATGAATCCATTAACATCATACTCCTTTGTTATGGCCAGGTGTAAGTTGATAAACCGATTTCGATCCATATGCTTTGAGAAGGTGGTGTGCATGGAAATCAGCTGGTTTGATGACGTTGAGCATTCGGGTGGTGCTATTGGAGTAAGGCTTTCTGTAGATGCAGCTTCAGTAAGAAGTCTGGTTGGAGACGCACTTGGTCTACTTATTCAAAATATGGCGACAGCTGCTGCTGACATGGTTATTGCTTTTGAAGCCAATTGGGAACTGTCTTTAATTGTCGTCATCTTGCTGCCACTTTTAGGTGTAAATTCGTATGTACAAATGATCCATCAAAGGTTTTAGCAAAGATACGCAGGTTAGTACCAGGACTAGAACTTTACGAGTCTATATATGATATTTCATCTATGCTTGTTCTGTTTGAACTTGAGGTAAAATTCGGATCATCCTAGATAAGTGCTACTTTTGATAATTTCTTGCGTATAGATTTCAATATCATACATGTGATTAAATTGATGAAGAAGGAAATGGTTGCAGAAGATGTATGTGGAAGCAAGTCAAATTGCCAATGATGCAGTAGGGAACATAAGAACAGTTGCTTCTTTCTGTGCTGAGGAGAAGGTGATGGAGCTCTATGAAAAAATGTGAAGGCCCTTTGAGGAAAGGTATGAGAGAAGGGCTGGTCAGTGGTATAAGCTATGGAATATCCTTCTTTACGCTTTTCTCTGTATATGTGTTAAGACTCGTTATAATCAGCAGTATAGTAGGAAGAGAAGGTTTGGGCAGATTAGTAATTAGGAGAGTGTGTAGGGATTTTGAAGGAAATATGGGTGCTGAGTTGGACAATTAGTTAGAGAAGGGAATAAAAGTTGTTGCGGGGGGGGGGGAGTGAGCAAGACTTCATGATGAATCTGTTATGAAAAACTTGTACTGGGGAGGTTGGCTAGCCCTCAAAGCCTAACGTATCAATACAACAAAGTTTTCCTCATCTTTTTCTTCTCTGTTTTCTCTATTCCTTGCTATTCAAATCTCTTGTTTTGGTGTTAGTGTGTGGATCAGAGCTTGTTAGGATTTTCGGATCCTAACAAATTGATATCAGAGCAGTTGAGGTGCTAGGATGGTGGTAACTAGGAAGGATTCTAGAGTTGACAATATTGAAAAGGAGATGTTGAAGTTTATGGAGGATCTGGGAACGGTGGATGAAAAAATAAACACCGTAGAGAGGAAAGTTGACAAAATGGTGGGGGATATTGCATCTTTGTTTGAGTGTGTGAGGTAGATTCAAGAATCTTTGAGACATAGAAATAAGGAGGATACACCATGAGAGGAGATGGTGGATGTAACCGATTCGAAGAGTCAGGATGTGATATCCAGAGTGGTGGAACCGACGAGGAAGGAAAAGACACATCAGAAGTTGGAGATCCCTGTGTTTTACAATGAAGACCTTTTTGGTTGGTTATTCAGAGTGGAACGATACTTTGATCTGAATGGAGTGCAGGTGGTAGGAAGGCTATTGGCGGTACTAGTGTGTATGGGGGGTGATGTTCTGAGTTGGTTTTTGTGGAGAGAAGGGTGGTCACCGATGTGTGATTGGCATAATTTTTTAAAAAGCAGTGGTTCGAAGTTTTGGAAGTGCTTAAGCAGGAAATCCATTAGCAACTTTCATGAGGTTACAGCAGATGGGCACGGTGGTAGAGTATAATCGTGAATTCGAAATAGTGTCGTCAATGTTAAGAGGGATTCTAGTAGAGGTGGTGACCACGGCTTTCATAAATGGGCTGAAGGAGGAGATAAAGACTGAGCTATAAATGGCCCAGATAGATTCATTGGTGCAACTTATGGAAATGGTCCAAATGACAGAAGGGGGGAATTGGGCTTTGTTGAATCAGACTGAGTAACCCATAAGGAGTGCTAAGGCCCATAATGGTCTAATTAGGTTTGGCAGTGGTGAAATGGGCAATAAAACTTACCTGGCTCATAGTAAAAACCCAGCTCCTTCCTATTTCCCAAATTCAACTTTAGGAAACTCTAATCGAAAACTTCTTGAAGGAATTCGAACTCCAACAATGACGATAACACCCAACCAAGGGTTAACGCCTTACCCGAGTAGAATAATCGAAGGACGATAACCCAATCGGAGGGATTCCCTTTATCCATTCAAGCAGTTGACAGTTGATGAGAATCAATGGAAGAAAGAGCAAGGGATTTGTTACCGATGTGATGCCAAATTTGTACCAGGTCATAGATGTGGGGAAAAACAATTCCATATCCTGCTGAAGGATGAAGAGCAACAAAAATAAGAAGTGAAACTAGTTAATCAGGTATTAACTATTAAACCCACTCTTGATGTGGAGTGTTCACAGCCTTTGAATGAGTTGGAGCTGTCGATGAGTTTTGTGATGGGTATAACGAGGCCTCAAACTTTTAAAGCGAGGGGTAGGATTGCAGAAAAGGAGGCGATAGTGTTGATTGAGAGTGGGGCTTCTCATAATTTTTTGAGGGAAGGGTTAGTTGATGAGTTAGGACTGGTTGTAAGCAATACTAAACCTTATAGAGTACAGCTAGGGAACGATTGTAAAATCCAACGTGTAGGAGTTTGTGAATCGGTGGAATTGGTCATTCAAGGTACCTCCATCAGGCAGAACTTTTTTCCTTTTGACATGAAAAGTGTCGAAATAATTTTGGGGGTTGAGTGGCTAGAAACGTTGGGGGACATACTTATTAACCTTAAGAAACAAATCATGAAATTTAGAAGTAATGGAGAGAAGATAAAATTTTATGGAGAACACTGCCTAAATTCTGCGATGGTGTCCTTAAAAACCATTTTTAAAATTTTGCAACAAGGAGGAACTGGTTATATGGTTGAGGAAGGAAGCGATCAGGATGTTGTAACTAATTTGTGTGAGTTTGAAGTTGTCCATAATCAGCAGGTTGAATTGACTGGTATTACAGCGAAAATCACGGTGGTTTTAGGGGAGTTTAATCAGGTATTTCAACCAATCTCGGGGCTACCTCCTCAACGTGACATTGATCATGTTATTACCTTAGAAACAGGATCTAAACCACCAAATTCCAGGCCCTATAGATATCCTTTTTACTAAAAGAATGAGATAGAAAAATTGGTGAAAGAGATGCTAGCTTATGGTGTGATAACATCAAGTACTAGTCCATTTTCCAGTCCAGTTTTGTTGGTTAAAAAAAAAAGATGGAGGCTGGCGTATATGCGTCGACTATAGAGCCTTGAACAAAGTAACTGTACCTGATAAATATCCAATTCCATTCATTGACGAGATTTTTGATGAATTGGGAGGCTCTGTGGTGTTTTCTAAAATTGATTTGAAGTTGGGATATCACCAAATCAGGGTTAAAGAGGAAGACATACTCAAGATAGCCTTTCAAACACATGAAGCGCATTATGAGTTTAGAGTCATGCCCTGTGGGCTGACAAATGCCCCTGCCACTTTCCAATCCTTAATGCATCAAATATATAAACCATATCTAAGGAGGTTTGTGCTTGTGTTCTTTGATGACATCCTCATCTATAGCAAAAATCTAGATGAGCATGTTACCCACCTTAGATTAGCGTTGCAAGTGTTGGTGGAAAATCAATTAGTAACCAACTTAAAGAAGTGAAGTTTTGGACAGCATAAACTAGAGTATTTGGGGCATTACATTTCTGCAGAAGGGATTTCGGTTGATCCATCGAAGATAGAAAACATTCATAATTGGCCAGTTCCAAGGGAAGTGAAGGCTTTGAGGGGATTTCTTGGGTTATCATGATACTACAGAAGGTTTGTGAAGAGATATGACAACATAGCAAAACCACTCACTAATTTGTTGTGCAAGGATAAATTTGAATGGTCAACAGAGGCACAGAATGCTTTTGAAACTATGAAGAAAGTGTTGACCAGTACTCCTATATTGAATCTACCGGACTTCACCAAACCTTTTGTTGTTGAAACAGATGCATCAGGTACAGGCCTTGGGGCGGTATTAATGCAAGAGGGCAGATCGGTAGCCTATCTAAGTCAAGGTTTATCTCTTCATAATCAGCTTAAACCAATTTATAAAAGGGAGTTAATGGCAATTGTGATGGCAGTACAGAAACGGAGGCTTTATCTACTAGGAAGGCACTTTATTATCCAAACGGACCAACGAAGTTTGCCTTTCATAACTGATCAGAACTGTTGGGAGAAGAACAACCGAAATGGGTTACTAAACTTATGAAATTTCGATTTGATATCCGTTATAAGCCAGGACTTGAAAACAAAGCAACAGATGCCTTGCCCAGAAGAGCTAAAGGGGAGTTAAAGGCTATATCTATGGGCTATCATAAGGAGTTGGACCATTTGGAAGACTTGGTACCGCAGGATTTGAAGCTTAAGAGGTTAATTCAGGATCTTTTAATCCAACCGGATGGTCATCCACCCTTCAAACTGATTGGTTCACACCTCTTCTATGAAAACAGGTTGGTTTTACCCGATTCAGGACCACCTATTCATAAACTAATCAAGGAATTCCATACTACTTCTTCAGGTGAACATTCTGGTTTTTTCCGCACTTACAAGAGGTTATCTGGGGTTGTTTATTGGAGGGGAATGAAGTATGATATTAAGCAATTTATCTTGTCCTGTGATGTATGTCAAAAGAATAAATATCTAGCTGTAAAGCCTACAGGTTTGTTACAACCCCTGCCTATACCCAACTTGGTATGGGAAGAATTGTCTATGAATTTCATTTCAGGATTACCTAAAGCCATGGGAGTTGACACTATTTTAGTAGTAGTTGACAGACTTTCTAAGTACAACCATTTTTTGGCCTTGAAACGCCCCTTTACAGCTAAACAGGTGGCTGCTGTCTTCATCAGAGAAGTTGTCAGGTTACATGATTTTCCCAAAGTCATTCTCTCCGATAGAGACAGGTTGTTTATGAGTAGTTTTTGGCAGGAATTGTTTAGGCAATCGAGAACAACCTTTCACATGACTTCAGCTTATCATCCTCAATTGGATGGTCAAACCGAAGTGGTTAACAGATGTTTAGAAACCTATCTATGTTGTTTTGCTGGAAAACACCCTAAAGAATGGCCAAAATGGTTAAGTTGGACAGAATTCTGGTTTAATTCTACCTATAGCAATGCCATTGGAATGTCACCCTTTAAAGCATTGTATGGAAGGGACCCTCCTACCCTCTTTAACTATACAAATGGTGGGTCATTAGTGGAGGAGGTTAATCAACAACTCTTTGATAGAAATCAGATTCTGAATGAACTCAAGTCAAATCTAGAGAAGGCTCAACAGCATATAAAGGTTTATGCTGATTAGAAGAGAAGACCACTGACACTTGATATTGGTGATGTAGTCTACGTCAAGTTATAGCCCTACAGGTTCAAATCCCTTACTTTTAGACCTAATGAAAAGTTGGGATCACGGTATTATGAACCTTACCCAATCTTAGCTAAAATTGGAGAAGTTGCTTATCAAGTTCAGCAACATACAACAGCAAGGATCCATAATGTCTTCCATATTTCACAATCTAAGAAGTTGGTGGTACCTATTCCTAACTCTCAACCACTGCCTATTTGTTTAGATGAAGAACTGAACCTAATTATGGAACCTGAAACATTAGTGAATGTACACAGAAGAATTAATAGTGAGCTGGAAGTGTTGATCAAATGAAAGGAGCTACCTCACTATGAGCAGGACATCATGATAAATCTATTATGAAAAACTTGTAGTGGGGAGGCTGGCTAGCTCTCAAAGCCTAACGTTTGTTTGTGCATAATGCTAACCTGGAAAACATCATCAAATGAGGCATCACCAGCTTTTACCTCAATTGGATGTTAAGTTTTCTTTTTCCTTGTCCTGGTCTGGTAGAGGTGTTTTTTGCTCACTTTACCAGCTATTGGAATTTCTCAATCAGGCTCCCTTGTTCCTGATGCCACTAAAGCAAAGACTGCTACTGCTTCTATCTTTCAAATTCTTGAACGAAAATCAAAAATCGACTCTAGCGAAGGTTCGGGAACAACAATAAAAAATCTCAAAGGAGAGATTGAGTTTCTTCACGTCAGCTTCAGATATCCCACAAGACCTGGTGTTGAGATATTCAGGATTTAAACTTGTACATTCAGCATTGCAAGGTCAATAGTTGCTTTCAATTCAATGTGTTTGCGCTCTTTTTTTTTTTTTTTAAACACATTTTACTATCTTTTTGTGTGTAGCAGACGTTGCTTTGGTAGGGGAGAGTGGATGTGGAAAATCAACATCAATATCATTGTTGCAGAGATTCTATGATCCTGATTCAGGTACCATCGCATTGGTTGGAATTGACATCAAGAAGCTACAGCTCAAGTGGTTAAGGCAGCAGATGGGGCTTGTTAGTCAAGAAGCAGTGTTATTTAATGGCACACTCCGTGAGAATATTGCATATGGAAAGGAAGGAAAGCAACAGAGGCAGAGATTTTGGCAGCAGCAGAGTTGGCAGATGCCCACAACTTCACAAGTGGCATGCAACAGGTAAAAGAGTATTGTAATATAGTTTGAAAGATGAACGGATGAGAGTAGTAACCAAGGCATTTGGAAGCAAGTTGAGGGGTATGATACGATAGTTGGTGAAAGAGGAGTACAATTGTCAGGTGGACGAAAGCAAAGAGTTGCAATTGCAAGAGCAATAGTGAAGAATCCCACAGTGTTACTACTTGATGAAGCAAGCAGTGCGCTAGATGCTGAATCTGAAAGAATAGTTCAAGAGGCTTTGGAGAGGATAATGGTGAACAGAAGCACAGTAGTTGTGGCACACAGATTATCAACACTGTGGAATGCTGATTTGATTGCGGTGGTTAAGAATGGAGTGATTGCTGAGAAAGGTAATCACGATGCTTTAATCAACATCAACCAAGGCATTTACGCAACCCTCGTGGCATTACATAATCATAACAAACTAAATAATGATGAATCCTAGCCTAGGAAGTAGGAGCCCGAACCTTTCGGCTTCTGCTCTGCGAATTCATTTGTCACATATCATAGCTAAACAATAAATCAAGAAATAATACAAATTTAAGAATACTTATTGATGCATGCGTGAGATTGTCCTGAAGGTGAGCGTGTGATCTAATCAAGGCAAGTATACACGCATTACACATATGTGGCAGAAATTAGCGAATACGGTGGAAAGGATGTTCAGATCATTTGCCTTCATGAAACAGTTCACTTTCTCTCATTAAATGAATTGATGAATGCTCATGAAATAGTCATTAACAGCTTGTTTGGAAGAGGATGGATTGAATTCAATTCCTTTGTTTGAAATAAAAAAAGAAGCATAAATTCAATTCTTCCGTGGTTTGAAATCCACTCTATTATACAAATTGAATTCACGTTAAAAATTACGTGAATTAGAACCCAACAATTGCTCCTTGTTGTAATACATGCATGTATGGTGTGGATGACTAGGTACATACTATTTATGTACTTCATTCAATGATATAGACTTA
>JANZLD010000237.1:96254573-96278211 GCA_026413575.1 Erythroxylum carthagenense
AATTGCCGTTCTAGGCTCTGGTTTTTACTAAATAATATACTACTCTATTGTTGATTTAGCTTGAGTATTCTATCAATACACTAGAGATGAATAGAATCAAGGAAGTTCTAGCCACTGAATTTGAGATAAAGGATTTGGGTCAGATGCATTATTTCCTAGGAATGGAAGTTGCCAAATCAAAGAAAGGAATCAGTGTTTCACAGAGAAAGTATGTCATTGATCTCTTAAATGAAACCGATATGCTGGGGTGTCAGCCAAGTGACACGCCAGTTGAAGTCGGAATGAGACGAATAGATGTTGGCAAACCAGCTGATAAGCGGAGGTGGTAAAGATTAGTAGGGAGATTGATTTACCTGTCACATACTAAACCAGATATTGCATTTGCAGTAGGTCAAGTAAGTAAACACATGCACAATCCCGTGGAGGCTAATCTAGGAGTAGTGTACAAAATTCTTAGGTATCTTAAAGGATCCCCTGGAAAAGGCCTATTGTTCCAACAATGTAAGATCAGGAAAAGATAGGAAGTCCACATATGGTTACTGTGCATTTGTAAGGGGGAACCTAGCAACCTGGAGAAGTAAAAAGCAAAATGTAGTAGCTAGAAGTAGTGCAGGGACAAAATTCAAAGTAGCAGCTCAAGGAATATGTGAAAGATTGTGGTTGAAGAAACACTTGGAAGAACTTCATGTTACAATGGAACCACCTATCAAGCTCTACTGTGATAATAAAGCAGCTATTAGTATCTCCCTAAATCCAGTGCAACATGATTGGACCAAGCATGTAGAAGTAGATAGACACTTTATCAAGGAAAAGGTGGATGAAGGGACTGTTGACCAGAGATTATTAGCATTGATATTGTTATAATTACACCTATAATCTCTCCTATAATTGAGAGATTTCATAGAGTTAATAGCTAGATTACTTCCTAAATAGTCCTAGGAATTTTGTATATAAACCCTTGTTCCTATGTACACAAACACAAGCAATACAAATTATCTTCAACATTCAACATGGTATCAGAGCCCTATTTAATTTAGGGACCTTTTTTTTTTTTACTGTTCTTTCCAAATAGGAAAGAATACTGGCTAAGTGTGTACTCACCCAAACAGCAACGTGTTTTTCTTCTCACCACTCACTTACATTGCTTCAACTGTGACCGGTGACTTCCACTGTGAAAGACCCGACATCAACTGCACCACCACGCGCCGCCACAACCTCTCTACCGTCGTCACATGTGAGTACCACGCGCCACCCTCCAGCCAATACTTCGTCTCGATTCTTTCTCCATCAGGGTCGCCAACCTCTTGCCTCTTGTTAGCACAAGATCGAGTCTGGGGTTTGTTGCTCAATGTTGGTTGAATCCTCTTAACTCTACCTATGATTCCGGCTCAAAGGGGACCCAGGACCTTTGTTTTGAGTGGAACTCAAAGAAGAAATTTTTACTCAATGAATAATCAGTCTGTACAATGATGGCTTCATAAAGCCTTGAGGGAAAGTAAGCACTTCCTACAATAACTGTTGCACAAACCCACTACTACATAATAAAAGGAACTGCACTTGACCCAAAGGTCATACAAACGAAAATACAAGATAACTTCAAATAAAGGGACTAATTAATTAATTAACAAACTAAACTGCAGCCTTGTTCCTGAACTTCCCAACTGTGAACCGTTTATATGTCTTGTAAAGTCTTGGCCTCATAACATCACTCTCTCCCTCCAAACAAAGCCTGTCCTCAAGCTAAAAATCTAGAAATTTGGCTTTGAAATGAATCAATAGTTCCCATGAAGCTTCAACTGGTGAATTCCCTTGCCAATGAACTAAAATCTTTGTATTGTTATCTCGAATGCGGCGGGCAATGATAGCAGTAGGAGTTGGTGACGGAACCAATGGGAGCAGATCGGGTAGAGGTACAACTTGTTCATGTTCACTTGGGTTAAAAGGTTTCAAGCTAGAAACATGAAAGACTGGATGAATTTTGGAATTTGGGGGCAGCTCCAACTTGTAAGCAACTAAGCCAATTCGCTGCACAACTTCAAATGGGCCGTAAAATCGAGGCAACAACTTTTGGCGCTTCCGTTGAGCAATAGAAACTTGCCGATATGGCTTTAATTTAAGCAAAACTTTCTGATGAAGTTGATGACGATGAACATGATTCATATCAGTCTTTCGACGGTGAGCAACCTAAAATTTCAATTGATGCTATCATAAGGGAGGGTGGGCCTCAGATGATGAAGGTGAAAGGAAGTGTCAATGGGCAAATAATAATATCTTTGATAGATTCAGGGAGTACACACACTTTTATTGATTCGGCGTTGATAAAGAAATGTGGCTTGACACTAAAAACTGCAGCCTTGTTCCTGAACTTCCCAACTATGAACCGCTTATATGTCTTGTAAAGTCTTGGCCTCATAACACCTCTCCTCTGGTGGTGTCAGGCGTACCTCTTACCTTTTGCCAGTACCCTAGCTTCCTTGCCTCTCCTTGGTGTTTTTATGTTTCTGGTCTGTCTGGTAATTTTTCTGCCCATACGCCAGAAGCACATTTTTTTGAACTTCTATTTACTCTATTGGCATGTTTTGTTGGTTGTCCTGACTAATACTAAAGATGGAAGGAAAGATGATAATTATGTCGAGTTCTGATAACCCTTCACTTCAAATCAGTCCCGTAAAACTTGATGGAACTAATTATCTTGCTTGGTCAAGATCCTGTTTGTTATTCATCAAAGCTAAAGGATTACACGATTACATTAACGATGACGGTAAGAGACTCGACATCAATAATTCTGATTATAATTATGTCGAGTTCTGATAATCCTTCACTTCAAATCAGTCCCGTAAAACTTGATGGAACTAATTATCTTGCTTGGTCAAGATCCTGTTTGTTATTCATCAAAGCTAGAGGATTACATGGTTACATTAACGATGACAGTAAGAGACTCGACATCAATAATTTTGAATATAATCAGTGGAAGTCTGAGAATTCTCTCGTCATGTCTTGGCTCATCAATTCAATGAAGCCAGAGATTGCTCGGATATACTTGGTACTTGACACAGCAACAAAGATATGGAAAGCTACTTCTCTGACCTATTCTCAAATAGGTAATAAAGCTCAAATTTTAGATCTTCGTAATAAATTGAACAACACGAAGCAAGGAGATATGACTGTATCACTGTATTTTGCAGAGTTATGTGGGTTGTGGCAAGAATTAGACTATTATCAGGACTTTCAAGCAAAATGCTCAAAAGACACTGCTAGATTCCAAAAAATGATAGAAGAAGATTGGGTACAATACTTGGAAAAGATCCTTTCCCTTCCATTCAGCTCGCACATTCTCTAGTGCAACAAGAAAGTAGGCGAAATGTTATGCTACATACACCTATCATTAAAAAAGCAGGATTAGTAGCAAGTTCTATTGAAAAGCCAAAACCTGCAAATACCTTATCTAATAAGGATCACTTACACTGTGATTACTATGGAAAATCTAGACATACTTGAGAAACCTGCTGGAAATTGCATGGAAGATTTATTCAGAGTTGTGGAAAACAAGGCAGCTCAGTGGTAAGGGGTTAGGCTCACTTGGCTGATGGAAATGAAGTATCTGAAACATCATTAGCTGGGGGATTATGCAATGAGGAACTTTAGGCCTTAAGACAACTTCTCTCCAAAACAGACTCTGCTTCCATAGTTGGTGCATCAAACCTTGCCAAATCAAGTATTGAGTACTACAATTCTAAAGATAATCCTTGGATTATAGACTCTAGAGCTAACAGACATATGACAAGCTCTCAAAAGAAAATTTTAACATACTCTCATGGAAACAACAAGGATAATGTTAGAATAGCATATGAGTCTTTTACTTCCGTATTGGTACAGGTTCTGTTAACTGTACTCCTAATATTACCCTATCCTTAGTACTTCACGTACCATGTTTTCCTATTAATCTTCTCTCTGTCAGTTCTATCATTAAGGACCTTAGTTACAAAGTTGAATTTTTTCTTTACTATTGTGTTCTTCAGGACCTTCACACAAGACAGAGGATTGGAATTGGTAGACTACAGGATGGCTTATATGTCTTGGAAGAAGAGCGCCAGACAGTTGCACATCAAGTGTCTTTTGGAAATAATGTGATTAATAAGGAAATTCTACAGTGGCATAGGGGGTTAGGACATCCTTGTTTTTTGTTCTAGTAAAGCTTTATCCAAACTTGTTTAAACGAACTTTTAATTCTTTGTTTTGTGAAGCATGTGAATTTGCTAAACACACTAGAAGTTGTTATCATTTATTAAATAATAAGAGTTCTATTCCTTTTATGACCATTCACTCCGATGTTTGGGGTCCTACTCAAGCTCCCTCTCTTTTTGGCCATAGATGGTTTGTGACCGTTATTGATTGTTGCACCTGATTGACGTGGGTTTATCTGATGAAAACCAAGAATGAAGTTTTTCATGATTTCAATCTTTTCACAAAATGATTTGTACTCAACATGATGCTAGAGTTAAGATCTTAATGGAGTATATGGATGGTAAATTTCGTGCTTATCTAGATTTTAATTGAATAGTACATCAAACTAGTTGTGCCTATACTACTGAATAGAACGGAGTTGCGAAAAGGAAGAACAGACATATTTTGGAGGTTGCGCGATCACTTATGTTCACAATGAATCTTCCAAAGGGATATTGGGGTAATGTAGTCCTTTCGGCCGCCTATCTTATCAATAGAATGCCACTTCAAATTTTACATTTTAAAAGCCCAGTTGAAATATTACAAGATACAAACTCTTATATTGTACCTCCAAGAGTCTTTGGGTGTGTTTACTTTGTTCATGCTCGGAATGTTGGCAAGTTGAAGCCAAGAGCTTTGAAATGTGTGTTTGTTGGATATTATCCCACATAAAAAAGATATAAGTGTTATCACCCCCTGTCTAAGAAATACATTGTAAGATGTCACTTTTCTGGATTATGAGTCCGATTTCATCACATCCCCAACTCCTCTTCAAGGAGAGAATGAGAATGAAGGCGAAGTGTTGGCTGACTCTAGAGATAATGTGATCCAAGGAGGAAGAACAATTCAAGGGGAGACAACTAGTTTGGTTCAAGGGGATCAAAGTCGGTGCTTAAATAGACCAAACTTAAAGACATACCCAAGGCGAGATAAGACAGAAAAATCCATCATGCAGTCTATTGCCAATGCCATCCTCTTCCCTTGAAAACATTGGTTAGCTGGAATATGATTTATCTAATGATTTAGATAAGTCGATTGCTCTTCGAAAAGGTGTTGGAAGTTGCACCAAGCACCCAATTTCTAACTTTGTTACATATGACTCACTATCTCCTGCCTATAGAGCCTTTGTCTTGTCTGTTTCTTCTATGTCTATTCCACAGGATTGGAGAGAAGCTATGAAAATTGTCCAATGGAAAGAAGCTATGATTGAAGAAATGAAGGCCTTGGCAAAAAATGAGACTTGGGAACTTGTCACTGCTCCAAAAGGAACACGAACAGTTGGCTGCAAATGGGTATTCATAGTAAAGCATAAGCCAGATGGATCCATTGAGAGGCACAAGGTAGATTGGTGACTAAAGGGCTTTACTCATTCATATGGAGTGGACTATCAAGAAACCTTTGCTCCTGTTGCTAAGATGAATGCAATCAGAGTTTTACTCTCGTGTGCAGCTAACTTGGATTGGGACTTATAGCAATTCGATGTTAAAAATGCATTTCTTCATGGGGGTCTGGAGGAGGTGTATATGGAGATTCCTCCAGGGTTTGAAGATGATAAGACACAAGGGAAGGTTTGTAGGTTCAAAAAGGCCTTGTAAGGGCTTAAACAATCACCACGAGCATGGTTTAAAAAGTTCAATCGGGCTATGATCTCCTCTAGTTATCAACAAAGTAATGTGGATCATACCCTATTTATCAAGCACTCCCAAAGTAAGACCACGCTTCTTATTATGTATGTTGATGACATTATTGTAACTAGAAGTGATACAGAAGAGATGCCTAGGCTGAAGAAACTACTTGCTCAAGAATTTGAAATTAAGGACCTAGAAAATTGCAATATTTCTTGGAAGTTGAAGTCGCTAGATCAAGAAGAGGAATCTTTATCTCCCAGAGAAAATATGTCCTAGACTTATTAGAAGAAACTGGTATGATGGGTTGTAAACCAGCTGAATCTCCTATCGAGAGCATCACAAACTGCAAGCAGGAACGGGTACATCAGTGGACATGAGAAGATATCAGAGGTTAGTTGGGAGACCCATCTATCTTTCTCACACTAGGCCAAACATAGCATTTGCAGTTAGTTTGGTAAGTCAGTACATGCATGATCCACGAGAAACACACTTACAAGCTGTATTCCGCAATTTGCGCTATCTAAAGTCTACTCCAAGAAAAGGCCTTATGTTCACTAACAATGGTCATCTTAAGATAGAAGCATTTACAAATATTGATTGGGCTAGATCTCCAGATGATAAGAGGTCAACCACTGGTTATTGTACGCTCATAGGAGGAAATCGTCACCTGGAGAAGCAAGAAACAGAACGTAGTTGCTAGATCTAGTGTAAAAGCCGAATATAGAGCTATGGCTCAAGGTGTGTGCGAACTATTGTGGGTAAAGAAGCTGATGAATGAATTACAGCTAACGGATGAGGAAGTTCATCTCTCTACTGTGATAACAAAGCTGCCATTAGTATAACTCACAATCCTGTTCAGCATGATAGAACAAAACACATAGAAATTGACTGACATTTCGTGAAGGAGAAACTTGTGAATGGCTCTCTGCAATTATTCCATATGGGGTCAAATAAACAACTGGCAAATGTCTTCACCAAAGGACTCTACAACAAACAGTTTTATAACCTTGTTTGCAAGTTGGGCATGTGCGATATCTATGCACCAACTTGAGGGGAAGTGTTGACTAGAGATTATTAACATTGATAGTGTTATAATTACGCCTATAATCTCTCCTCTAATTGAGAGATTTCTTAGAGTTAATGCCTAGATTACTTCCTAAATAGTCATAGGAATTTTGTATATAAACCCTTGTTCATATGTACACAAACACAAGCAATACAAATTATCTTCAACATTCAACACATTCAACAAGGACTATTTGTATGACATATGTCCCTACAAAAAAGCAAACTGCAAATATACTCACTAAGGGACTATCAAGGTAGAACTTTGACGAACTTGTTTGCAAGTTAGGCATGATCAATATCTATGATCCAACTTGAGGGGTAGTGTTGGAGATGTCAATTAGAGAAGATCCCAACAAAATATTACTTCTCTAATTAATATATGATCTATAGGAGGATTACTGGGGATCTCACATCAAATCAAGATCTCTCCTATATTAGTTTCGTTCCTAAAATAGCTAGTGTGGTTCCCTATATATATATATATGATGTAAACAGAATATATAAGAAAGAATAAAAGGAAGAAAGGCAGAAGTTTTAACTACCGTGGACATAGGTCTCAAAAGTTCGAATCACGTAAATTCGAATGTTTTGTTTTTTCTCTTAGATCTTCATTAGGTTATGCTAAAAAAACTAAAACATTGAATAAAAATCAAATTTTATAGTTTTCATTAGAGATGGCAACGGATAGGTTGGACTTAGGTCATCTATAGCTCAAGCTAGATTCAAAATTGATTTTCAAGCTCAGGCCAGATCGAGTCTAACTAGGCTTCAGGTTATTTATAATCCTAACCCAAGCTAGATCAGGCTTTCAATTGGCTCAAATAACCTGAAACTCGATCTTAAAACCTTAAACAATCACAAAACAGTGTACCAACTAGAAAAAGCAAAAGGAAAGCCAAGAAGTACCTGATTGATCACAAAACAAAGTTAGACCTTTGAGCAACCAAAAAAATCCCAAGGTAATGAATCATATGAGTTGCTTCCAAACAACAAGGTTCCAAACCACAAATAGAGGTTCAAAAAACCAAATAAGTGTAAGAACTAGTTCCAAAAACACTAAATGAGTGTAGGCGGTGGCAGGCGACATTGATCAAGAAGGTGAGACGCACAAAGGTGGAGAAGTTGGTGGGAGATTGAAGATACGACAAATAGAGATAGAGGAGAGGACTCTAACCCTAGTCGTTTTCATTTGCCAATAGACAAAATGTCATTTTGTTAATGTAATAAAATGATTTCATTTTGTGTATTACAAGCGGTTTGAGTTTTAAGTCAAGTTGGTCCATGAAGCCCGAACTCGAGCCTGACTCGAACCAAGAATTCTTTTTTAAAGCTCGAGTCAAGCTTTGGCCAAAGTCCAATCAACTTTAGTCGAGTCCACAAAATTTGGGCCTTACAGAACCGGGTTGGGCCAAGCTCAAGTTTTTTTTTCATCCCTAATTAAGTTACAGAAACAAGAAAAAATTGAAACCAAAATTTAAAACAAACATGCTTTTTATTGAATTTAAAAATAAAATTACAAAACCAAAAACAATTATACAACATTTTATGGCAATGACCTATCCTCATTTACCAGCAACCCACAACTCAATGTTCGACCAATAATATTACAAGATGCTTAAATAACTACAATAGGTTATATATAATGCAGAACAATCCCAAAAATATTTTTGAAATTTTTAAGAAAATGAAACAAGGAAAATTATATAACTTTTGATAGACGTCTTTGAAATTGAGACTTGTA
The DNA here is from genome assembly GCA_026413575.1 of Erythroxylum carthagenense. Classification (NCBI taxonomy): domain Eukaryota; kingdom Viridiplantae; phylum Streptophyta; class Magnoliopsida; order Malpighiales; family Erythroxylaceae; genus Erythroxylum; species Erythroxylum carthagenense. The sequence goes on from JANZLD010000237.1 coordinate 96,263,235, forward strand.
TCATAGCCATAGAAAAATCATATTTCTTCAATTGAGAATTCCTACCTCATTAAGCAGATCCAAAAGAAACCAAAACTCGAGTATATTCCACTTCTCATCACTATACTAAAGTTCAACAATAAGCTTTGGCTAAATGAAAGTGCAAATGCAATATACTCTTTGTCAAGAACTACTGATCCATATTATCAATAAGACAGGTCTATGTCACTTAGCATGATTCATGAAAGCCATAATACTAGGTTTCTCTTAATTACCTGACCAATCCTATGAGCTCGATCTTCAGCCTGAATTAAGTCACCTGGAGTCCAAGATAACTCAGCAAAAATAACAGTGCTCGCAGATGTTAAAGTTAACCCAACACCGCCAGCTTTGATAGATAGCTATATAAACACATTTCAAGATAAAATGAATCAAATTCATTTTAAACGAGAATTTGTTGCATCCAAAATCAAATATAAACTGAATTGGCATACTACTGCTGCCTTCATAGCATCCTTTTCCTGGAAATCATTAACCAAAGCTTGTCTTGATGTTGGGGGCGTACTTCCGTCAATTCGAATACAATCAACTTTTTTTTTCTAGAATTTCAGTAGATAGTGTAAGGATAAGCAATTTTAAACACATTATAAACAACTTAAGATGTCTTACACGAAGAAACTCATGTATTGAATCAATCATGGTTTGATGGTGAGCAAATACTAGAAACTTGCACCCTGCCTGCTAAGAACAATGCAACAGTAAGGCTTTAACCATTGGGAAAGGACAATCATCAAACTTGTCTAAAAAATGGCGTAAAATCGTCAAAAATTGGAAAGAAAATGAAACATCATTAGCAACTTCCTACAAGGCGTAACAGCAAAGATTTGAATGGTGGATAGATAATAATCCACAAGGACATGTGCCATCTACCATGGATCTTAAGCTATCACTTTCACTACGTTACAAGATAAAGGAGTTTTTTTCATCTTAAAGTTTCTCCCTTATATTTCTTTTCCATACTTTAAGTGTTATTTTTAAAATATCCATCTAATTAAGAAAGAAGAGACTTTGCTGAAAATAGAACTACAATAGGGAATGAGAAGGAATAACACAAGTTGAACCATATGCATTGACCAATTAGGAAACAGAAAAAAAAAAAGACAATTACCTCAATTACAGTTCCCAAATAATCTAGAACTGCTGGGATCTTAGCTTCTGCAGAATCAGTATAAATCTGGATTACAAGATAGATTTGTTAAATGAATTGCATGTTAGAATTTTAGGCAACAGAATGTTGACAGCAGAGTTGCTTAGAAATTGGTACAAAAGTGAAAGGAACATCTAAATGAAAAAGAAGAGTGTTCATAAGCAGCAAATTCACCATGATTTAAATTGTCCATCATTAGTGCACAAAGAGAAACAATGAATTGTCATCAAAATTAAGAAAATAAAGCTAGCTTAGCTGTTAATAACTTGACAAGCTATTAAGATACCTTATTGATAAGATTCTTCTCACTGAATTTCAACAATTCAACCTCCTCTTTTGATTTGCATTCCTTGATTTTGCCTTTAATCATCTCCAACTACAAAGATATAAGATGAAACAACAACATTTCTAGAAACAAATGCAGGTTCAAGGTGATTAATGGATTCTACAAGCAAATTAAATTTTAAGATCAATTGCCACTAGTAAAGTTACCTCTCGGAATAAAGCATTAACTTTTTTCATATCCTTCTCAGCTAGTTCTAGGAAGACCTGAGAATCAATTTAAAGGATGTCTATTTATTAAACAAAGATTTCCATTCAAGTCTTGAACATACATAAGCGCACACATAAAAATCATGGTTAGAGTGAAAATTAGAAAGCAATATAATTTGCTTTCATTTGAAAATTTTATGATGTTTTCTATTCTACATATTCCCATCAAATATAAGAAATTAATAGCTTTTAGGAATGTGAAAGTGTAGCAAAATCATGTATATTGACTGATTGTATTTGATTAAATTTTCTATTATATTAAAATATCTCATAAATTATAAGATTAGAAAAAACAATTCCTATTCAAATTTTGGCATAGTATTAGAGCCAAATTAGGCTTCTTGAATCAAGTCGTGTATATTGATTGAATGATTGTATTCGATTCAATTTTCTATTATATTAAAATATGTGATCAAGATACATATTATCTCTTAATATTATAATCTGAATGTAACCAGATTCTATAGATTAGATAGCAATATCTTAAGAGATAAACATTATCCTACAATTATCTTCTGTATCTGTATAGATTATCTAGCCTATTCTGTACTCCTATTCATGTATACATGTACTACATTCTCTTAGTAAAATAATATAGAGCAAATCAGCTCTTATTCACATGGTATCAGAGCCACGTGAAAGAGATAATGAAATCGAGGAGTCAACCCCAACAACTCAAGAAATGACTTCCAATCTTGAGCGATCCTCCACAGCAAACCCAAACTAGACTAGAGGTCAGTCATCGATGACCTCTGGTCTTGAAGGAGTTTCAATTGTCATCGTCTCTGACAAACTGAATGGAACGAACTATCGGGAGTGGGCTCAAGCTATGAAACTCGGCATTGGAATACATGGGAAGCTGAGCTTTATCATCGAAGATGGAAACGTTCCAGACCCAACGAACAAACTGTGTCTCTAGTACCTACTAACGAAGCATCTGCACTGATGTCCTGTGGCGAACCCAGTAAGAAGGGTCATAAGAAGTGGTGTGATCATTGTAAACAAAATTGCTAAAGCTACTATGAGAGGTAATATCATTGTAAACGTTCCATATGACAGATGATTGTAACCTGTTTCATTCATATTTTCCTGGTGCTGGGTATGAAAAGGTTAAGGTAGCAAATGGTGATTCCTCTTCAGTTGCAGGAAAAGGAGATATCAAAGTAACAGATTCTATGAAACTCTACATGTTCCGAATCTAGAATGTAACCTCCTTTCAGTTAGTAAATTGATAAGAGAAGTTAATTGTAGTGCTCACTTTTTCTCTACTCATTGTGTTGTACAGGACCTGTCATCTGAGAAGATGATTAGCAGTGCTAAAGAGGTAGATGGAGTGTACTACTTTGAAGATGAAGAAAGTCATTATACTCCTTATAGCCTGGGCAATAATGTGATTGTTGCTAAAGACTGATGAACTATTGTTATGGCATAAGAGGTTAGGTCATCCAAACTTCCAATATATGTCACGATTGTTTCCAAACATTTCAATAAATAAAGATCTTTGTGTTCAATATGACGCTTGTGAATTTGCTAAGCATCAAAGAAGTTCTGTTACAAGGTCTAAATATAAACCCACAAAACCTTTTTCACTTATCCATACTGACCTTTGGGGCCCATCTTGTGTTACTAATAGAACCAATTCAAAGTGATTCATTACATTCATGATCAAACTCGTTCGTGTTGGGTGTTTCTTTTGAAGCATAAAACTGCAGTCTCTACCATGTTCATCAACTTTTATCAAATGATAAAAAATCAATTCCAAACAAGTATTCAAGTCCTTCATACTGACAATGGTATTGAATATTTTAATCAACATCTTCATACATTCTTTCAAAAACATGGAATTGTCCACAAAAGTACTTGTGTCAATAGTCCTCAACAAAATGCGATTGTTGAGCGAAAAAATAGACACCTTCTTGAAGTAGCTAGGGCCTTGATGTTCACATAGCAATGTTCCAAAATTCTTTTGGGGGGATGATATTCTTATTACAACCTACCTTATTAATAGAATGCCTAGTCGTGCTCTTTCTTTCAAAACACCTCTTCAGAAATTTCAAGAAACCCATACTACTACTCATCTTGAAACTAACCTTCCTGTAAAAGTTTTCAGGTGTACAATCTTTATTCACAGTTATTCACACAACAAACTTGATCCAAGAGCCAAAAAATGTTTGCTTTTGGGTTGCTCTGCTACACAAAAAGGGTATAAATACTATGATCCTATATCAAAAGGTTGCTTTTTAGTGGTCTCTTTTTCTGAGACAGATTCCTTCTATCCCAAGTCTTCGATTCAAGGGGAGTACTGGAGTGAGTTTGGTGGTGATGAATAACTTCCTTATACACCTGTTCCTGAACCTATCCTAATGTCACCTACTATAGAGACAAATCCTGATACAGAAGTAGCTATACCTAACCTTACACTAAAGGTGTACTCTCGGAAGAAGAAAACAAGTAGTACACTCCCTGTCCCTGAAGCTATACCAATCTCTGAACTAGTGCAAGTCCCTGCCGAAGAAGCTCAAAGTAAGTAAGGATCAAGAAGACAGCACAGATTTAGAACTGCCAATTGCTTTACGGAAGAAATCTAGATCATGTACTATGCACCTGATTAAGAGGTTTGTCTCTTATGATGCTCTATCTTCCCAATACAAAGCATTTGTTGTTAATTTGGGCAGAATTGATCTAATTTGCTAACTTTTAGTAGTCAATAATATCTAGGAGATATCCAGCTAAATATTTCCTAACACTCCCCTTCAAGTTGGCTTGTATATATCATCTATAGCCACTTGGTAACCAGAACACTAAATTCCCTCTTCTGTAATCCCTTTGTGAGAATATCAACTACCTATTGTGATGTTGGAATATAGGGAACACAAATTAATCCTTTTTCAATCTTCTCCTTGATGAAATGCTTGTCAACCTCAACATGTTTTGTTTTATCATGAAGAACAGGGTTGTGAGCGATTGAAACTGAAATAGGAATTTGCAGTTCCTCTAATACCCTTTTAATCCATAAAACTTCACAAATTCCATGTGCCATCAAGCAAAACTTAGTACTTCGCCAAGTTACCAAGTTACCACCAACAAATGTACAATAACTTGAAATTGATCTTCTATCAGTTGCACTCCCTACCCAATCAGCATTAGTATAGACTTCGACTTGAAGATTATTATGCTTTTGAAACATTAAAACCTTGCCTAGGAGTTCTTTTTAGATATCGTAGTATCTTGTATACAGCATCCAAATGTTCTTGGCTTTGAGAATGCAAAAATTGACTCACCAAGCTCACAGCAAAAGCTATATCGGGTCTAGTGTATGACAAATATATTAATCTCTCAACCAATTGCTAGTATCTATCCTTATTAATAATATTTTCATGTTGAACGGGTCTAAGATTTACACCAGTTTCAACAGGAGTATCAGCTGCCTTGCATCCTAGTAATTTGGTCTCATTCAATAGGTCCAGAATATATTTCCTTTGATTCATAAATATTCCATCCTTTGATCTAGCAAATTCCATTCCGAGGAAGTATTCGAGGGGTCCAAGGTCTTTAATTTCAAATTGTTTGGCTAATCTCTTCTTCAATTCTATTATTTCAGATGCATCATCTCCTGTTATGATAATGTCATCTACGTAAACAATAAGAATAGATAGCATACCTGCCTTGGACCGCTTGTAGAACAATGTATGATTAGCTTGACTTTGAAAGTAGCTGTAGCTCTTCACAGCCCTTCCAAATCTATCAAACCATGCTCTAAGGGATTGTTTTAGGCCATATAATGACTTCTTTAGCTTGCACGCCTTATTTCTCCCATAGGTATCCTCAAATCCTGGAGGTAGGCTCATAAAGACTTCTTCTTCTAAGTCTCCATTATGGAATGCATTTTTTACATCTGGTTGATGTAAAGTCCACTCAAAATTTACAGCCAAGGATAACAATACCGGAATAGTATTTACCTTTGCAACAGGAGCAAACGTCTCTTGGTTTTTACATCTAATTGATATAAAGTCCACTCAAAATTTACAGCCAAGGATAATAATATCCGAATAGTATTTACTTTTGCAACAGGAGCAAACGTCTCTTGGTAGTCAATACTATAGGTCTGAGTGAACCCCTTAGCAACTAATCTTCCCTTCAGCCTTTCCACACTGCCATCAGCCTTAAACTTAACAGTGAATAGCCATTTGCAACCTACCAGCTTTTTATCTCTAGGGGAATTCACAATTTCCCAAGTTCTATTCCTCTCAAGTGCATTTACTTCTTCCATAACAGCTAATCTCCAATCCGGATATTGAAGTGCTTCTTGATTTTTCCTTGGTACAAACAGATTAGTGATTTTAGAGATAAAGGATTTATGTATGTGTGATAGTTTCCCAAAAGATAGGTACTTCAATATGGGATGGTTGGTGCAAGCCCATTTCCCCTTTCTAAATGCTATGGGTAGGTAATTATCAACAGAGAGATCAATAAAAATATCACTGGTAATTTGTGGGTCAGTAAGTATAGATTGATTATTACTAGGCACAATATGGGGTAAAGTAATAGATGGGTTGCCTGAATTGTTCTCAGCTTCATTCTCCCAGGGTTTTGAGGGGCCATGCATTGTTGAGGTAAGTTGTTATCTACTTCTCAATTGAGTCTTCCTCTTAGTATAAACACGAAGCTCAATATTCCGTTCCTTAAGAACGGGTGGTAGTATTTCTCACCCTGTGGTTTAACCGAGATTTCCTGGCATGGACAGATTAGGAGTAGTATCTTTGGCTTCATTGTCAAGAATTATATTATGATCAATAATGACAGTGGATAGGGGGTTGGGAGCAATAGTTGCATCCCAAAAATTTTCTGCTTCATTAGAGTTCTCTCCCTGAAGGAAAACTTTTTTATGTTCTAGGAATGTGACATCCATGGAAACAACAATTTTTTGTGTTAAAGTGTTGTAGCACTTATAACCTTGTTGACTAGGAGCATACCCAATAAAGACAGATTTTTCAGCTCTTGGATCTAGTTTTGAGTTTCCCCTAGTTGAGGTGTGAACATACACTGTACACCCAAAGACTCGAAGGGGAAGAGTAGAGTAAAGCCGATTTTCAGGAAAGCATTGTTTAAACACATCTAAGGGTGTAGCATAATGCAAAACATGGCTGGCCATTCGATTAATTAATTATGATGCAATCAAAACAGCGTCACCCCAAAGGTATTTTGGCACATTCATTGCAAACATAATGGCCCAAGATACTTCCAATAAATGTTTATTTTTCCTCTCGGCAATGCCAATTTGTTGAGGAGTGTTAACACATGTAAATTGGTGAACGGTGCCTTCAAACTTAAGAAATTTTCTAAGGACTTCATTAAAATACTCGGTATCATTGTCAAAGTGAAGTATACCAATGTGTGTGTGAAATTGAGTTTCAATCATGGTATACAAATTTTAAAAGTTTGAGCAACTTCATATTTTTCACGCATCAAATAGACCCAACATAATCGAGTATAATCATCGATAAAAGTTACAAACCAATTTTTTCCCAAAAGGGTTTTAACACTAGGTAGACCCTAAACATCACTATGAATTAAGTAAAATGGTTTGGAGGGTGGGGTTGATATGGTTTTGTTGGGTAAATAGTCTTATGACTTTTGGATAAAATGCAATGCTCCCAACGAAGTTTCGAACAATCCACAAATTTAAACAAATGAGGTAATAATCTTTTGAGATATGAGAAATTAGGATGTCCTAATTTATTATGCCAAAGCAAAATATGTTCTTTAGCAGGGGTAGAACAAATACTACTTGAGCCATAAGCTTCTTTATTCTTCAAGTTGTCATTAATGAAGTAGTAGAGACCATCTATCAACTTAGCACTGCCAATCATCTTCCTCGAAGTTAGTTCCTAAAAAACACAATATGAGTCAAAAAATGTAATGGTATAATTAGAGTCACAAGCTAGTTTGCTCACTGATAGCAGATTACAAGCTAGTTTTGGAACATGAAGGATAGATTTAAGGCAGATATTAGAGGATAGAGTTATTGAACCTTTTCCAGCTACAGCAAAAAATGATCCATCTGCTATACAAATTTTTTCATATCTAGAACAAGGGTCATAAGTATGAAATAAATTAGAAGAACTAGTCATATGGTCAGATGCTCCTAAATCAATGATCCAAGGAGCGAAATTGTATGGAAAGTAACATGATAAGGCATTAACATCACTACCAATTTGCGCAACAGAAGCATTAAGGGCACTTGAGGATTCAGATTTAGGTTTCAATAACTTCTGGATGTAATTAATCTACTCTTGAGAGAATTATCCAGCATCTATCTCACGGGTTGGAGTTTTACTTAATTCATAATGAGCTGAAGGAGTTTTATTAAATTTCCCTTCATGCGATCCCTTCCAATTTGCAAGCTTTCCATGGAGTTTCCATCATGTTTCACGGGTATGACGAGCTTTATTGCAATAGTCACACCAAAAACATGGCTTTTCTTCAATTTTCTTAGTGCGGCCAGCAGCATTCCCAACAACTAAGGTTGTGTTTTCAATAGTAGGTGTAGGGTTTCGTTTTCCAAGCATCACAAACCGTCTACTCTCTTCACGTTGGACTTCTGCAAAGACTTCCACAATGGATGGAAGTGGTTGTCTTCCAATAATCTTGCCTCTAATCTCATCAAACTCAACATTAAGTCCAATTAAGAACTTAAAAATTAGGTTATCCTCTACTGTTTTTTGAAAATAGTTACAGTTATCATGGGATTTCCATTCATAATCATTAAACAAATCTAAGTCTTGCCACAAAGGTTTCAGAGAATTAAAGTACTTAGTAACACTGTCCTCACCTTGGTGGATCTCACCCAATTTGAGAGTTAGTTCATACACTTGGGACTGGTTTCCCAAATCAGAATACATCTGATTCAAGTTGTCCCCTAGCTCCTTAGCTGTGTGGTAACACATATAGTTGGAGCTAATATCCTCCTCCATAGAATTTACCAATCATGTCATAACCATAGAATTTTGAGCATCCCAAATTCCGTGTGTAGGATCATCAGCCGTAGGTTCCTTCTTGTCACCAGTCGAATATCCAATCTTGCCTCTACCACAGATGTACGTTTTAACCAATTGGGACCAGCGAAGAAAATTCTCTCTATTTAGTCGTATAGTAGCGATCTGAATGGAATGAGAATCTAAGGTAGGATTATAAGAAGTAGGCGTTTGAACAGATGGGTTAGAGGATTCAGCAATGTCGGACATGGTTGACACAGGCGGGTAAGATTAGAGACAGTAGGTAGCGGCTAGGGTTTAGGACTATTCAGGTATGGCTCTGATATCATGCAAAAATTCTGAACAGATGTATACTATTCTCTATATTATCAAGTCAATACATAGGTACAAGTATCTATAGAAATAAAGAGGGCTATTCTTGGAAACTAATATTTGAACATAATATCCTAATTGATCTAATTTGCTAACTTTTAACAGTCAATAATATCTAGGAGATATCCAGTTGGATATTTCCCAACATCATTGTTTCGTACTATTGTATCCAAGTTGGAATAGAGAATAGCTATTCATTAGCTAGAATGAGAGTGACAAAATTATGTATATTGAATGATTAATTGTATTTGATTAAATTTTCTATTACATTATAATATGCCATAATTATTAGATATAAAAGCATCTCATAAATTATAGAATTAGATATTATATTAGAATGTTTCAAAAATTACGAAATTATAGTCATTAATTTCATTTATTGATATTGAAATTTCGTATATAAGAAAAGCCTATTGTAAACAATTAAAAATATAATTCATATTCAAATTTTGAGAGAAAGTAAAGTAAAAGATAAAGAATGGAAAAGGATGTAAATAAGGTTTAACATCGTTTGGCTACAGAGGCCACATCAATAGACACAGAGACCACTGAGGACAACTATATATCATTCTTTCCTATAAATAAGGACCATGATTATATATCACACAAAACATATATATCTATTCAGTAATAACGTCTCCACACAGACACAAAACCATTGAGGGCTACATCTTCATTAGACTATTTTTTGTGATACATAATCATGGTCCTTATTTATAGGAAAGAATGATAAACATATTTGGTAATAATATCTATTGAATTATAGAAACATATCAACAGATTGTACAGTTAATCCTAAATATGTAAATCAAGAGATGATTACAGGAGATGTTGCAATATCTAACATGGAAAACATATAATAGTGACAATTAAAATTAAGATAGGCATAACAAAAGAAATAGAACAACCTGCTGCCTACGCTTCACAGGAAGCTCAGAGAGAACATCCTTTTTAAGCCTACGAATCATCACTGTTGCCTTCATCAAGTTGTGCAATTCTTCATGGTTACTTGCACCTTGATAAACTCCAAACATCCCCTAAAAGAACAACTTTAGAGACAAAAGCTAGTGGAAATGTATTATGACAAAAAAGATTTCAAATCAACTGAAATAAACTTACCCCCCTGCAATAACGGTTACCATATTCATGAATATTCTTGTATACATCAGGATACAAGGCTTCCAGCTGTGATGAAATGAAGATATTACTATATCATTCATTGCAATAGCTTTTTACAAGTAAAGATGATAATCAGTAGCGCTCAAAAAATACCTGCTTGAAAAGCTCTATTGGTCTAGATAAAGCAGGAGTTCCACTGAGTAATATTGCATATCGAGCCTTCTGAATTTGGAAATGATTGTCAATTCATCAAATAGAAAAAAAAAATGCATGCATATATGAAGCCAAACTCAGAATATATGATAAGGGATGTCATCCACAAAAATGTCGAGAAAGAAAACACTTCAAGAGTTAAATCATTTCATGAATGCGCTAAAACTTCAATACAATATTTAGTTTAGGTTACCTTCATAATAATGTTGTGGTAGATAATCAGAAACTTATTCTACAATATTATTTGATTATTACTAAAACATAGGTAGTTAAGGTTCACTTTCTAAAGTTTTACTTCTGTATTCATACACACATGACACTAATCGTAGTAGATAAGTGTGCATACATACAAGACAACTAACTAACCATATATGAAAGATTGTCTACACATAAACCATTAGTGGATAGTTAACATTAAGAATCAAAGATAATCAGTTGCATTTGTAAATGAAGGATAAAACGAATATTTGGCGAGTAAGATATGTAGTGATAAACTAACACGTGCAAAGATGCACTCATATACCAAAAGACAACCTTTATAACAGGAAGAGAGGCAGTTGTCCTCTTTGCTTGAGAGTTTTTAAGAAAATGCGACTCATCTGCAATCACAACCTAAATAGAAGCACATCATTCCATGGAAAACGAAATCATAAGTAAAAAGAAGGAAAACCAATAAACAAAATAAGCCAACAAATTTAACCAAAAAAAGAAAATTTGACAAGCTAAACTAGAAACACAGTTCAATAAATATTTCGTTTTTTTTTTTTTTGAAGAGTTCAATAAATATTAGTTTTCCCAAATCCTCATGTTCATATGTCTCATCAAAAGAACCAAATTAATGGTGTTAGTTAGTTAGATGATGTCATAAGAGTACTATCAGGTCATTTATTGTTAACCTCTCTAGAAAACACTTGCAATACAATCAAAATCGAAATATGATAACTTCAATCTTGCAAGGGTTAACACTTCTTTTTCAGAGAGAAACATGGAAAAGGAAATTTGTAGAATTTCTAACAAAAATCATCTTAGTTTCCCCACTTTAGCAAGAATAAATACCGCCAAAATCATGATTAAGCAGAGATGACGTAATTTTCCATCTTTACACAAGTGGTCAATTTTAACCCAAGATTTTAATGTTATCCAATACAATGTCTACTATGTACTAACAATGACAAAAGCCCTCTCTAGGTGCATGGTTACAACAACAACCTTTGTGTAACATAAAAGTCAGAGCTTTTGGAACATCCTATCATACCCTGATTTTTTTCTCCACCAAAGTTCACGTATGTATCCTTATGGAAATATATTACCCTTAAAAGAGAAAGGAAACAGCAAGAAAGTTCCATTCTAAAATCATGAATATCAATTCCCTCCATTCTATTACCAATGTAGTATTTTTTATACAAGCTACAACTTGATGCTTGGACTTTGTATTGTCCAACCAACGAATAGTATCTCAAAAACTTTTCATAATCCTATTGGTCACCATACTCTTACACACTCATTTTCGAACAGAACACTTATAAACAAAAATATTTGCAAGAATATGCTAACATTAAACCAAATCTCACCAAGTGCAAGCAGAAAGCACCAACACAAACATATAAAACTCTATTAATCATCATGTTTACCTTGAAATTTGTAGCTATTAGTATATCTTGCAACTTTGGAACAACATCATAAGAGATGATATTAAATAGGCCATCTAGATGAACATTGCATTTGGAATTTGAAGATACTATATTAAAACCACCCCTGTTTGATCCACTCCACTGTGATAAAACTACCTAACAAAACAACTTCTTAGGCCACAAATGAATATTAAAAAAAAAAGCATTATAATAACAATAATAAGTTGAGCTTGGTACAAGGAAAAATAATAACATTAGAAAGCATGAGATTAAAGTGAAAACTAAACTTACCAATATATCTGATGAAGGAATATTTAACCATTGGTGAATCATCTATAAAAAACAAAAAGAAGCATATAGGCAATTTGAAAAAAATAACTTGCTCCTTGACAATTGACATAGTTAAACAAACACTAACAGAGGCCCAATGCAAACGCAAGGAAGATGGCGTAAGTACAAGAACAGGCCAAGAGTCTCGGATGCATGAAGTCACAGCAATAGCCTAAAGAATAAATCAAAACATATATATTATAATTGGAATATGCCATGACCAAAAAATCAAATTAAGAGGCATTTGAACAAAAGTTTAACCCAGTTCCTGAAGACTAGTCAAACATTTTTATAATTAATTTCCTTCATATGAACTTTCAAAATCAAAGTTAATATTGTTTTGAATAACTACAATGTGAACATTAATAGCCTCCTAAGCATAACCTTCTATGTAGCTTAGTAGGTGCTAACCATAAACAAATAGCTACAAGATAGACATGAAATAAAATCAAACACATCATTTATTAATTTCATGGGGAATATAAAATGAAAAATATTATATAGATCGTACGCAGGCAAAAGAGTCCTAGCTAATTATGTTTATCCTACGCAAAGTCATAAAAACAAACTAGTAGTGATTTGACAACTAAAAGTGGAATCTATCTAATATCATAAACGTCGTCATATAAAACTATGTCTCCAAGAATTACCATGCAAATGAGTAAATATTTAGCAGTTTCTACTTGATTTTAAACAGTAAAAATACAAACATGCCTGTAAAGTCTTTCCCAATCCCATTTCATCTGCTATGAGGACACGCCCTCCGTGTTGTAATACAAACCTAAACAAAGATGGTTAAATTTACTTGTGCAGTTCTACTACTATATATCTTAGGGAAGAATGTAACATACTAAAATTTTATCATAAATTATGTAATACCTAACACCATCTCGTTGAAAAGGCAGAAGCTTTGATTCAATACAATCAGGCATCCTACTGTACCAATCTTGTGAAGGAAATCAATTCATAAGCAGTAAAACAAAATTTAAAATAGTTTAGAAAAGCATGTACAACCAAGCCAAGATGCAGACTATGAAACCATTGATAATGAAGCCCTAAAAGTTATATCGTGACTTTCAAATTCATTTATATTCAAAAGTTTAAAAGATTTTTTTTTTCATGAATCCTGGAAAAACTAGTCTTCAATGTCATATCATGAATCATGCCCTGTCCTTGATTAAAAATTTCAGTATTTACCTCTAAGATCTTGAATAGAAGAAGCAACAACAATTGCACGTTGCACCAACGGATCTAAGTTTTCTACCTAGAAAGATTATAACGAGTAAAGATGACCATTAGCAACAAGAATCATCAAGAAATTGAAAAACTAACCTTTGAAGTATACATGTAGACAACTTATGAAAGAAAACAAATTCATATTGTATATATATATCCCTACATCCAATCCCCAAATGTAGTAATGAAGAGTGGTATCACCTCAATATTGACGCCAGAAATATCATGGAGAATTTTTGTTGCCAATGACAAACAATAAATTGGAAAAATCCATAGTCTGCAAGTTTAACAGCAATAGATGAAGCAAAGGTTTCAATCTATATCAATGCTGGAATTTTCCGACATGAGCAAACTAGATTATAGATCTAAGAATAATTCATTTGTACTCAAGTGCATTGAATCAAGAACATGAAGTTAAGTGGTTGTATGTGTATTGGGAGACTGAGCAGGAGAGAGACCTTTCTTTCGCATTCCAAGTGGCTTTAGGGACCTTATGGATGGCAGCTACAAGGGCCTGGCATTTTGAAAGTATAATGGCAGCTTGAAGAAAATAAGTTGCACAAAAAATATATATCTAAAAATGCACAAGGCATTACCGGATGATAGGGAAATTGAGCCGCAACATTTCCACTAGCATGAAGGAAGAATTTTATGGAGAGCTTTGGTAATCCTTTTGAATTGTCGTATTATTGATGGTTGCATCACAACATACATGGGCAGTAAAAAGTAATGAGCCAAATTATAGTTGATAAAGTAGCCTAGTGGTAACTAAGACCATCCAGCTAAAAGCAAATAGTTTTCATATTGGAGAAATTAAATCTAAGCAAAGTATGTATGAAAAAAAAATATTAACCCCACTTCGATTATAATCGCTAAGATGATAAATTTAGGGGGTGTTTGTTTCCATTTTTGTGTTTTGTTTTTGTTTTCAATTTTAATAAAAAAACTATTTGATTGAGTTTTTAGTTTCTGTTTTTAATTTTGATTTCTTCCGGTTTTAAAAAATTATGAAAACCATAAAAAGTATTTTTTCACTGTTTATGTTTTTTTATACTCTGATTTACTATCATTTAAATATATATTATTTAATTATGAATAAAATTATGAATAATTTAGTTCAAGATTATATATTTAATAAATTAAAATTAATTATTAATAAAAATTATGAACAATTTTATTTAATTTTATAATTAAATTATATGTAATTAAATTTTAATGATTATTAATAAATATAATTAAATTTAAAATATATAAATATTCAAATAAAATTTGATTTAGTAATTAAAATATATTTTAAATAAAATTTTAATTTCTAAATAATTTAGAAATTAAAATTTTATTAG
>JANZLD010000401.1:0-11916 GCA_026413575.1 Erythroxylum carthagenense
TATGTTTGAATTGTATGGCTCATTGCCAATAGCTACAAATGTATAAGCCACTGGGTTTCGCAGCTCACCCCATTACCTCCCACTCTGCAGGTGAAGAAAAAGCAGAACAAAAGAGTTATGAACCTTGCAAGGCATTTGGCAACTCCAAGATAGCTTCATTTAGTAATTAAGTTAGTTTAGAAACTTTTGGTATTTAGAATCATATTATGCATAAGCATTCAATTGTATCATATGCATTTTGTATTATATAACAAGCCAATAGTGTGGCTTTTGATATGTAAATAAAATTTTTCAATCTCTTTTGCTTTAGTAATGAAATGATGAATTGAAGAAGTTTCGTTTGTATTTGTTCATAGTTAATTTCTTTGCTAAAATGGTTGTGTTGAAAGAATTGTAGGAATGTATGTGTATTTGGTGTTGAATGTTGGTGGTCTAGGTTTTGTCCAAAGGATTTCTGTGCTAAATTTGGTGACTTCGCCATGACGATGCAAAGACTTTCGCCGCAGCGAAGCCAAACTTTTGCCGTAGTGGACCCGCTACTGCTGAAGCTAAAAGTTTTCCAAATTTTTGAAATTTTGAGGAAGTCAGAGCCTCGTAATAGGTACCATGACCAGGGCGCCAGCATTATTTAGTATTAAAATGATAGTTGGACTTTGAAAATGGGGTCCAACATCTTGTGGTATCAGAGCGATTGTTGGACTCCAAAAATGGGGTCCAACATCTTGTGGTATCAAAGCTTAGGCTTTTCCTAGGCTTCAAATGCATAGTAGGATAAATGTTATGCTATGTGATTAATTGTTACACTATGAATTGATTGATTGCAATAAATGACATGCATATCGTGCATACATGTAGGAGTTAAGATTAAAAGGAGTTTACATAGTGTTTACATTAAAGGAGTAAAATACCACCTTATAAAGGAACACGAGGAGTTTTGCAAGGATCTATTACACCTGATTCCTCACCATTAGAGAAGGGCACTAATGAGTATAGAATCCCAGTAATTGCAACTGCATGAGTAACATGTATGAACTTTCGTTAAGAGTTTGGGCTATCATAATCAATGAGAAGAATGGTGTTTTGTTAGAGTGTAAGATAAGGAAAGTTGTGGATATTTAAATAAGAAATATTACGTAGTCCGATATGTTAGACATAAATTCAGTATTTGTGGTGATGTCAACGAATATGGTAATGGGATTTTGTTAAGGATATGTACTTGAATTGATATGGGTGTGAAAATATTTTCATGAATTGATCGGAAAAGAAATAGAGATAGGGGTGGAAATGACAAAATTTAAGGTGTACAATCAAAGCGGAATCAAAAAGTTGAACTTGGAATTTATGATTTGATATAAGATTGTCCTAGTGAGTTTGAGATCAGAATTTCAGGATGGCTATACGTCTATAATTCTAAATTGATTGAGAACGTATGTATGGAAAATGAAACAAATGATAGTGATATATGTAGAAGTTCTCAAGGTTATGTTGACTAGTTATTGTAAGTACATATCCGATAATGTGGTTACATTGGTGAATAATGTGATTGAGTACATATGAGATCTATATTTGAATATGGTATAGGAGATAATCTATGATCCCTATAGTTAAAATTTTGAGATGAATCATAGTAACACGATAGAAGTATGGTATAGGTGATTATGCTAAAGAGGTAACTACTATAGAGGAGTGATTTTTGAATAGTTATATAATACTCAGAGTTTGTTCATAATCAATTGCGATTGATGTATCATTAGCATGATATATGAATAGGTGACTTGTCAGAATTAATTTATATATGAGACATAATGATCTTGATGATACATACCAAAATATAAGAGTAAACGAATATATCTCTTATTTCATTGAGTTTTATTATAAAGAATATTTTGATCACGTACAGTGTGACAGAAATTGAAATTATTGAGGAGTTAAGAATGGCTAAATCAGCATTGATGAACATAGCTGATTGATAAAGATTATGAAAATAGTGTAGATGATTGAGGTAAGAAGTCTTTTTGAGATAGAGGTGTTTTATCGAATCATATCGCTTGAATTAAATGTTCCATTTCGAGGAATGAATGACAATTACTGAATCAAAAGTAAATATTGGAGTCTTATCCCTAGCGGAGACTCAATGATAAGAGGTGGAATATACTACTAATAATGTATGCATTTTGTTTGATGTAAAATATCCAACTGTGTGAGTGGATTCTTGAATTTGAGGAGACATTAATTGCTAATATGAGGAGTATATAAGCCCACGTTATATTCTGTGTAAATATGTTCGGGAGATACAAATTTGACCTGATGAATGTGTTACAAACACAAGAAGTTAAGATTGAAAATAAATTGAAATGTGTGGAGAAATTAGTATGAATGAGCAAACAATAGAATAAGTCATTATGAAATCAGAAGAAATCGAATGAATTGAGAAAATCATTCGAGAAAGGTAGTCAATTGGAAAATTAAAAATAATCTGAGATAATGTTACCTCATTGAGAAATTAGTTATTTAAGGAATTACGAGAGCTAATCAAGGGCATATGGAGTTTGATAATAATTGTTTGAGTTAACAATTGCCCCAATAGTACTATGGTATTGAAGATTAAAGTGATTCAAGCAAAATTTGATGATATATTAAATGTATTCGAAAAGTTGAGAAGAATAGTTTGAATACTTAAGGAAAAAAGTGTAAATCGTATGAGTAACGAAAGTAAGGAGAATTTTGAGGAATTATAACACCGATATTAATTACATCGTTTAGATTTGGAGATTTTATAGTATGCAATGATGTTTGTATAAGAGATTAGGATAAAATCCAATGCCGCATGATAAAGTGTTTTCATATGCATGGAGACAATTGAAACCTCATGGGGTTGATTATTTGATACATGAATTGAAACTTGCTACAATAGTGATTGTTTTAAAAGCTTAGAGGCATTATAAGTACAGAAACATTTTGAAATATACAGATCATTTAATTTTGAGGTAAATATTAAGTTGAAAGAATTGAATATGGGACTGAGAGAATGGATAGAAGTACTGAAAGATTATGATTGTACAAATGAGTACTATATTGGTAAAACTAGTGTTATAATCAGATGCATTGAATAGAAAATTCAATAGCAGTGTATCACAAAATTGGATATTGAGGTTATCAAATCTAGTGCAATAAAGAGTGTATAATGGAGTTGAATTTGGGGCAAAATGAAGCATTATTAGTTGCATTGAAAAATTTAGATCAGTTTCACATGAACAAAGCCCAATTAAGGATCCATAAGTTATGAATCTTACGAAGAATTGGAAATAAATACGAATTTTGAGTTCAAATAGGAAGAGTGATACTTTGTGATTGAAATAAGAAGTTTGTGTATCGATAAAGATGATTGAGCAAAGAGATTGTTTGATAAGCATGAATAACAACCTATGATATACATCCTAGTAGGAATATGCCGAGATAGCGTTTGATGGCTAAAAAGGGATAAGCTAATGACCACACTTGTGGGTTGCCAACAGTCTTGAATGTTGTAGATATGTTTAAAGCTTATAGTTTTGGAGTTCATAGGAATATAAGATCAATGTACAGTTTTGATTGACTTTAAGCATAACAATCATTATCGCAGTGATGTCAGTAGAATATTATATGGGTCATTATACGACAAAAAGGAGTCATCTGCCCTTATATTTAAAATGAATAAGGCCAAAATGGTTAAAGGCAAGGATTAATTCAAAGGATATTGATTGTGAGTGAAATGAATCTGTAATAGAAATTAAGTGATTAAAAAAGAATAAAGAATAAAGGTGTTGGTGGATCAACACCAAAGGTATGGAGTAAAGTGAGATAAACATAAGAGTTAAGTGTACTAACACTACAGTGATGTGAATTATTAAGTGAAAGATAAATTGCCTCTGAGAGTACCCCCTTGCCAAGGTGTGCTCGGGTTAGGAAAAAGGATTAGCTACGTCCAATATGAATTGATCGGTACGAAATTATTATAAGTTAGTGGTACTGATGAAAGATGTCTCATATTCATAATGTGTGATAAGTGAGTATGTTAAGAAATGTTGATGTGATATGATATTGGTGTTATCAAAACAGGAAGTGGAAAAATTGTGAGTAATCTGAAACATAATGAAGAACTAGTTAAGAAAGTGAATGGCCAAATAAAAGATTGAAAGACCAAGTGAGTCTATTAACTATGGTCATTTGAAAGAAATTATTCAAGGGATCAAGTTAAATGGAAAAGGAGGAACATCCTGCCTTCCTGATCAATTAGGTAAGAATTTCGAGGATGAAATTCTTTTAAAGGGGTGGGAGAATTATTGGACCTCGAAATTTTTTTCAATTATTATTGATTAGTTGTTTCATTATTTTTAGAATTGAGTCATTAATTTGATGGGTATAAATAGAGATTTGAAATTAGATGGAAAGACTAGAATTAAGTTAGAATTAATTTGGTGTTAAATGGATTAAAGGACTTAGAGAAATAAAAGGAAAAAAAAGGGGCAAAATGGGAAGGACAAGGTAAATGGAGGGTAAAATGGGGGAAAGACTACTTAAATTGGCTTGAGTTAGAAGGAAAAGAAGAGAAGCATCATGAGAGGAAGAGAAGCATCATGAGAGGAAGAGAACAAACGAAAGTAAGAAAGAAAGAGAGAGGAAAATAGCGTAGAAAGAAGAAGAAGGAAGAGGATTTGCTAAGGTAATCATCTCCCCTTGTTGCTTTGATAGAAAAGGGTTTAGAGAAATGAAATTGTGTGGGGTTTGTGTTGGAAGAAGGAAAGAACTAAAGAATCACGATTTCATGGTGATTGAAGAAGCTTTGGATAAACAAATAAGTATGAGCTTTAAATGAAAGTGAAAATGAAGTGGGATATGTATAGGAGCTTGTTGATGAATGGTACATGTAGATGTTTTATTTTTGGTTAATGATCAAAGATAGATTATGATTTGTTTATAGATGATATTGAGTAGAGAATGAAGTATAAATGAGGTAGAAGTGATGATTTTTGTATAAGATGTGTTAGAAGTAGACGTTGGATGTGGAAAATCTGGAAAAAATTGGGAGAAGAGTCGCATTTCTACAAAAGTTTGCTGCGGCCAACTCTTTGGTTTGCGGCGATCAACTTTTTAGCTCGTCGCGGTGAAGTTTGTCCAAAAACATCTTGAACATGTTTTCAGATTTTAGGCATAACTTTTTATGTAAATATACAAATGGACTGATTTTTTATTTGGTGTAAACTAAATACACAGGTCTACAAATGTTATGAAGGAATCGAGTTCAAATTTTAGTCTATAAAAATTTCAATATTTGGATGGAAGTTAAGCACAAAACACTATTTCAGTATAAAAACAGTCCGAAAATGTTTAAGGTATAACTTTTAGAGTACTAAACCAAATTGAATGATTTTGATATCATTAGAAACTTAAGACAATGAGGAACATGTTTTTAGAAGGAAGTGTTATTAAATTTCTTCATTTATCTAATCAGAATGATAGTGGAAAATTGACCCAAAAGTTTGAATTTTTTTGGGTTCAAAAAGCTTAAGAAATGCATGGATTTTAGTGAATATGTTTCTTTAGGTTCTAAATTGTATTCCTATTAAATGGAAATTTTTGCCATTGATAAAGGGAATTAAGGAAGGCAAGAGGGTCAAGAAGAGAGGCACCTTAGAACAAGTCTATAAGCAAGGAATTCAATGTGGGTAATATATTTATGGTTATTGTGTAATATGAGCAAGTTTGTCTTATTGGTGAATATATGCTAAATTGCTTGAATTGAATACATGTGTATTGTATGTTAACTTGCTTGATAGTGAATTATTGGGATTGTTGAAAATGCATTGTGATTTATGAATTATGATCAAGTTATGCCATTGAAACATCTCACGGCATTTTGTGCGAATGAAAAGATAGAAAAGCATGAAAGTATGAGCATATGATAAAATGATTATGTGCTTCTGTTCGGGCAAGAGTGGAACCATTCTATTTGTCATATGCACGTTGACAAGAGCCTTCTCCCGGCTACCCGTTTGTGGCATATGAGCTCTGAAAGTTGGACTCATTCTGTTCATAGTGTAAACTTCGGTTTCTCCATTATGTTTTCATAGAACCCTCGAGCCATTTGTTTGTGCATTGCATCTTTAAATTGTCAAGTATGATACATAATTGAATGTTATATTTTGATGCTTAAATGTATATGGTATGTTTGAAGTGATAGCATCCTTGACTGTGAATATTTGAGTTAGAATTTGTGGATGATTGACTTGCTAGCTAAAATAAGTTATAGATGTATATGAATGAATATATATGCATATGTTTGAATTGTATGGCTCATTGTTAATGGCTATTAATGTATAAGCCATTGAGCTTCGCAACTCACCCTATTAACTCCCACTCTGTAGGTGAAGAAAAAGCAGAACAAGAGAATTTTGAACCTTGCAAGACATTTGGAAACTCTAAGATAGCTACATTTAGTAATTAAGTTAGTTCAGAAACTTTTGGTATTTATAATTATATTAAGCATAAGCATTCAATTGTATCATGTGCATTTTGTATTCTATAATCAGCCAATAGTGTGGCTTTTGATATGTAAATAAATTTTTTCAAACTCTTTTTCTTTAGTAATGAAATGATGAATTGAAGAAGTTTTGTTTGTATTTGTTCATAGTTAATTTCTTTGTTAAAATGGTTGTGTTGAAAGAATTGTAGGAATGTATGATGTTTAGTGTTGAATGTTGGTGGTCTGGGTTTTGCCCGAATGATTTCTGTGCTAAATTTGGTGACTTCACCGCGGCAAACTACACAAAAGGAGACTTCGCCGCGGCGAAGCCAAACTTTCGCCACAATAGACCCGCCACTGCTGAAGCTAAAAGTTTTCCAAATTTTTGAAATTTTTGGGAAATCAGAGCCTCGTAATATGTATCGTGACCTAGACGCTAGCACTGTTTGGTATCAGAATGATAGTTGGACTCTAAAAACGGGATCCATCATCTTGTGGTATCAAAGCGATTGTTGGACTCCAGAAACGGGGTCCAATAATTAAGGCAATGTCTTCTTTATTGCTTTCACTAGTTGAAGTCTCTTCCTCTTCACTCAATTCTTTGTTTAAGACTTTGAATGCTATATTCTTTTTCTTTGGAAGTCTCGTGTCTTCTTTTGTCTCTTAGAGCCTCATTTTGCATGTAAAGAGAGATATAATAAGCCTTTTTAATGGTAGTATTGTTAGATATTTAGATCATTTTAGCATCTCACATCTTCAGAAGTAACCAAAATAACTTTCTCACCATTTTAATGTTAGTATAAGTGTTTCCAAGACCTCTGAGAGCATTTGTAATATCAATAAATCTAATATACATGCTAGAAGATGTGTTCCCTTATGTGTAACTTTTAGAGTATGCCAAATTTCATGAGCCATTTCACATATAGAGACTATTGAATTCATTTCTCCTTAATGCATGAAATAAAACGTGAATGATTTCATGATTCAAGGAAATTAATCTCTTATCTTATAGATTCCATTCCTCTTTTAACTTAGAAACTTTTCTATCATTTATAATTTTAGTGGGAAAGAACAAACCATTTGAGACAATTTCCCAAATATCAATATTTTTGCCATTCAAGAAAAAGTTCATCATTTTTTTTCCAATAGACATAATATCTTATATAAAAAAAGGGGGATTTACTACGTTTTATGCCTCTTGATTAAAAGATAATGATGATGCTCTCGCTATAGGATTTCATTTGAAATGCTAGCCTTATAGACCTGCTCAAATGTCACTTATTAGTCCCTAATAGTACCCAAGAGGAGAGGTGAATTAGGTGTTTATAAAATTTTTAACTAAGAAATACTAACTTAAAATGTTATTGAATACCATTTATGAAGGATGATAGTATGACAAAAATAATGAACTTAATTAATAAAGTGAAAGAGTAAGGAAAGAGAAATGCAAATTGACTCATAGTGTTTCAACAAAAAAAACCCTTGCCTACATCCATTCATAAGACTCTTCTTAGATTTTCACTATAATTCTTCTTTCAACAAAAATAATAGCCTTTATATAATCATTACTTGACAAATAGGAACACTTTTATAATCTTCTATCAAGGTGAAGAGGAACCTTAATTTCTATTTGAATACCCTTAAATATAATAATCAATAAGCCCAATGGAAGCTTACAACTCAAAATAGCTCACTTTATTGTTACCAAACTAATAAAGTTATATTAAAATTACAAACTATAAAAGGACCTTGATGTACCTTGATCTTCTTTTGTTCATGACTTGATCTTCATTTTGTAAGTTGCAGCTCCATCTTTCTTTTATCAACCTCACGAAGTATCTTCTTGAGTTGTGCATGATCTTATATTGTTCTTACAAGGCTTCTTAGTAAGATAACAAACTCACTGATATTCCCATCTTTGTTAGAATGAAACACATTAATCCCTTTTCCTTGTTGAAGTTTTAATTTTTCTTTAAAGTATTTAAAGATTTTCAATGAATAAATTTCTCATGAATAAGCTCAATAAATTTATAATGTCAAAATTCTTTAATAGAAGTGATGAAGTATTTACAGCCATCCATAGTTGAATGAGTAAAAGGATCATAAATATCAATATGGATTATCCTAAATAATTTTGTGCATTTGTCAGCTTTATTATTTTTAACATTGGAAGTTAGTTTCCTTTTTTTGCAAACAATAAAAGTTTGAAAGTTTGAAAAGTTAAGATATTTTAAAATCTCATCCTTTATCAATCTTTCATTAGTTGTCTAGATATATGGCTCAATCTCTTGTGCCAAAGAATAGTTTTTTTTTTAATGCAACTTCGACCTCTTTATGGTAAGTAGAAGAAGAATAATAGATATATCCACCAAATCAACCTTGTAAAGGTCACTACACAAAATTATATGTCCAATCAAGATAGGTTTATGGTATGAAATTAGTTTTCCAATTCCAAAAAGAAACCTATAACAAGTTATATCCAAAATAGATATTAAAATTAAATTCCTCCTCATCGAGGATATGAGTGCAACTTCACAACTCCAAAAAAAAATCATATATCAACTGTAATTTGATTTTCCCCAAATATTTAAATTTGGTTCTTGTACAATCTCCTATATGTATATTGCTGAATACTACTTAGCTTCTTTCTATTTGTAATCTTCTGTAAGGAATTGGTAATATAAATTGTATCAGTGTCTAATTACTAAGTATTAGAAGGCACATCAACAATTTCATTATCATTAAATTCATCATGAGAGATTTGTTAATGGATATTTTATATTAATTTTTGATATATAATTTGCTAAACTCTTGTCCATTTAATGTTTAAATTGCATTAATTAATAGTTTTTTTGTTTTGATTTTAGGCACATTTGACTTGGAACATCTAATACCATAAATCAAGAAAAAAAAACTTTCAAAGGAGCTTAGGTGAAAAAGGTTAATGTTTTAGCCACCTAAAACGTTAATGTTTTGGAAGACAAAGAATGAAGGTTTTTGCATGAACGATAAATTAAAAAGGAGTGGGAAAAGGATAGCCAAAGAGCATGAGATCATGGGCTTTGACAATACATAAGAGACAAAAGAGAGGCGGCAATCAAGGAATGAAGAGTGGGCTATGTAGAGAGAACAGAAGAAAAACAAGAAAGGAGAGCTGCATTGGTGCTAGAGAGGCGGCGCAAATGGACCAAGAACAAGCAGCAAATCACGCAAGCAGTTGGAGATTAAATATGTTAGCTAGTGGAAAGGAACACACGTACGTTAGCTGGAGATTACTCATGTTACACAAAACACACACACGAAGAGCCGGTGGGAGCAGTTGGCAGCAAGGAAGAGAGTAACAAAAATAGCACCACTCCAACATACACACCACAGCCCCCACTTAACATACACTCTCCACTAACATTGAAGTAGTTGGTTGCAAGATAAACAATTGAAGACAGCTAGCGGAGAAAGCAGGAGCTGGAGAAAAACGTTAGCTATTGGAAAGGAGACACCAAAAACGTTAGCTGGGAGATAGGAAATGCGAAAGAAAAAGCAAGTAGCTGATGGAGTGCATGAACCAACGTTGAAGTAGCTGGAGGCTAATACAATATTCCTGAAGCTAGTGGCGCGAGAAAATACAGTTACGGGAAAAGAAGGGGTGTTTTTAATTTGTTTTGTTTTTTTAATTCCTTATTTATTTTAATTGTGTGGATTTAATCAATGCAACCATATATTATGACCATAATTTATGTTACATTGATGAATATATGTGAGTAAGTTTTTCTTTTCAGTTAAGGTTAAGATTGATATTGGATTAGGATAATTTTTGTGGTATTGATTTTTGCTTGATTGAATGCATATTTAGTCTTAATTTAGCTTGATCACCCAGATTAAGACCTTAGATGATTGAATGTCACAAACAATGAGATTTAATTTGTCAGAAAATTAATCAAGCGACATACTTGAGACTAAAGTGTAGTCCAACTTTAGGATCTTGTATGAGTATATCTAGGATTAACGAACTTAGTTTTAGGCTTCTTGTATTAAACGCCCTTTATTCCGAATTATCTATGAACCAAGTAGGTGACTCAGATTTAGAAGATAAGGGAATTCCCATGAATATTGGGTTCAACATGCTTAAGTGAAGTAATTCCTAGATCAATCCACCGTTACAATTTTTAGTGTCCAATCCAATTGAAATTTAATACCTTAACCGATTTCTGTCATTTGATTAAATCTAGTCGTTTTTTAATTCATACCTTGCGTTTTTCATATTTCCTTGATTTGCTTACTTTATTTTATTTTATTTTCAAATCAATCAATTCTTGATCGTCCGAGTGATTTTTCATTGTTTAATTTAATTGTCTTGCGTGTTGGAATTTTCCTTGGGTACGATATCCGGTTCTTAGCATTTTATATTATTTGTCGCTGAGATGCACTTGCCTCTAATTGGCCTAGATAAAATTTAATTTATATTGTTTTGTTTAGACCGTAACAAGATTTAACACATTATTAGTCTCATTAAGTTTTAAAATGGCACAGAAAGGAGGATGCTCATAAGTGAAGAAGAAATTATAAAAAGAACATATAAATCTGCATGTAAAATAAGATCAAAACAACATATTAATATGCATGTAAATCAAGACGATTTTATTTGCCTTTTCTCCAACTTCCTTAAAGGATCCATAAAAGTAATTATCGAATGTTAAAGTTCATTAAGTACTAAAAAATTGACTCATTCATGAGTAAAAGCAATACATTAAATATGATAACTAAACTCAATTATCTAAAGATAGTAAAATGTTATTGTTGTATATACGGATTCTTTTCACAAATCTAAGCATCATATCAAACAATAAACTGATAGATATGATAATTTTATTGTTTGCATAGATTTTAGCCAAAAAAAGATCATTATTGAATGAAAATAATATCAAAAGAATATTTGAATGCCTAAACTTATGAGAGGTAAGTTCATAAGCATAAAATATTTAATAATATCCAATATATGATAATAAAATTAACACAACAAAAAAGTTGTATTAAACAAATGATGAATAATCAAAATGGAACTTAAAGTTATCTAAAAATCGACAAAGTTATCAAGTTTATAGAAAATGATATTCAATTTAAGGCCAAATTTGAAAAAAAAATATAAAAACCCCTATCAAAAAATAATAACAATGGTCAAACTTTTAAAAGATTAAAGTGTAAAAGTACAAGCCTTTTAAATGACATATTGTATGACTAGTCTTATACCTCTAAACAAGGCTTGACCTGTACCCTGATTTGGAAAGATATTGTTACCCCCAGAATTTTTTTTTTATGATAAATCAAGCTTGATTAGATTACATTAAGTAAGTTATGTTAGCATCAAATTAAGTTGTCATTAATTAGTGTATGATAGCACTAAAGAGTTAGGTGAAGAG
>JANZLD010000446.1:0-11913 GCA_026413575.1 Erythroxylum carthagenense
TCGATTCTATTTGTATTCGATTCGTTGCTTCCGCATTTTGTTATTGATTCGCCTTCAGATTCAATTTATCCTATTTGGATTCGCCTTGTTTCCTTCGCTTTCCGGTTGGGATCCGGTTTCCGGATCGGGTCCCAACACTTATCATCTTCTAAGCATTGTACTCTCTGCAACCTGGAGGAGGAGACTAGGGATCATCTCTTCTTCGAGTGTGGTTTCTTTAAAAAGGTGTGGATTAGAATCTCTAGTCTATGTGCCCTTGGTAATAGTCATTGTAGTCTCGCAGATATCTTACAAGAGATATCAAAACTGCATATCTCCAAATATGATAAGGAAATATTTATGGTCGCAGTTGCAACTTGTCTTCAGACAATTTGGAATGAGAGAAACAATTGAAGTTTTAAAGGGAGATCTAATAGCCTACTCCTTCTTATAGAACTCTCTATTGCAAATATTAGGGAACAACTAATTATAAACCAGTTGGGATAACATTGTAGCAGAGGACTAGCTCTCTCTTATAAAGTATAGTCCTCAATGTTTATTCATATATCATGGACTTCCATTAGTGGCTTAACTCTATTTGGGATACAGTAAATAAAATAGTGCTACCCATGCATTGCTATTTCCTAAGCAACTCAAACAGATTTCGAAGTAATCAACTCAAGAAAGAAAGAGAGAAACTAAGATTTAGAGGGAATCTGACTCACTTGTAGATATCCTAGAGCATCTTGGCGTACCTCCTCGAAATCTCCTACCTCACTAGTCAAGATCCAAAAAGGAAGCTCCTCGATGTCCCCCTCTAGTTTCCTGATATTCAAAATGAAGCTTGTAACTCTTTGGAGATTCATATAAATCTATAGAATTTGATCTCCTACTTGAGATGATAAATCTCTTCTAGCCTAGAGATGGATAGTAGCGTCATTGCAGTGCCATTGACGTATCGCAGCCTCTAGAGACTTCTACCCCAATTGAGTAATCAATTAAAGATACAAGAAAGGTTAAGAGGGGTTTACGCTAGTTACTGATAAGATGTAGCCTCAGCTTTACCACAACTGGATTCAATGTCGTCATTTTTTTAAGAGTTTTTGTATTGTTTAACAATGTCGTTTTATTTCATGAGCGAGAGTCCCTCTCTATAGCTGTAAACTAATCATCTTTTCTCCTTAATAAATTTTTAAAATTCTAAAAAAATTAATAAATTTTTTTAAAGACTTATTAAAGTGAAAATATTGGTCCCACCCATCTTAGTCCAAGGTTAAATAGATTTTGGGCCAGACTCGAATCTATAATGTAGATCCAAAACCCAACCTAAATATATTGGTTTTTGTTCTTTAGCATTAAAACTATGAATTTTATGGACCTATCTTTACTATAAGATACATCATTAAAGAAAATAACATTGATCAAGATTTTAAATCATTGTGTCTAATACAAATCTGTAAAAAAAATATTAACTCTCTATCCTACATAATATAGTAAATTTTGTTGTTTAAGAATGGAAGGCCCTCAATAGTGTCGTTAATCATTTGCTTTCTCCTTCTTTGCTACTTAGTTACCACTATCCATATCCAATTATCGATAGAGCTTATGATTTTTTGCAGTTATTGATTATTTGAGGTTTATGTATGGCTAAGTTCCTTTTGGTTAGTTATTTCACGCATTTTAGCTTGAGGACTATTGATCCTAGTGTAAACAATATATTTACTATTAAAATAGGTACTAAATATAATTTTATAAGCAATTATTTACCAGTTGTTTTCAATCTTTTTTTATTAATGGTTGGTTTAATATCAATTCTAACAAACTTTTCTCGACTAGTTATATGGATAATTATTTTTACTTTAATTATATATTTTATGATACACTTGAATTTTTCAAATGATAAGGCTTAATAAGTAAATCCAAGTTATAAAGATATAAATTATTTTAGTTTCAGACTTGATTTCAAAATTTTATTATTGAACTCAGGTAGTGACCTTGAATCATTCATAAACTGCTCATCTGTATATTTTATGCAATCTGATTCCTTAACAAATCTAATTGTATACAAGTTTTTCCCATATTAATGATATTATAAGATCTCATACGGTTTCATAGATTATTATTTTTTAGAGTTTAAAATATTATAGCTAATGATACTATCCAACGGTTTAATAGCGATGGTTTTATACCTTTTCTCTTATAACCTAAAGAAAATGATTTAAGTATATAGCTAGCTTTTAAAAGTTATTAGTGGTCATTATTACCAAATAAAAATATTCTATTTTATTAAAATATTATTTTTATTATTTATAGTAGTAATGATAACCAGTGACCATCAAAAATTAGTCATTAAGCATTTTCATAAAGAAAACTTAGCTATAAATCCATCATTATCTATGATATACTTGATTTTACCTTCATCACAATGCATCTCATATAAAAGGCTAACATCAAGTCTTCAATGGGAACTTTGTCCTTAAATGACACATTGGATGTTTCCTCAAACATTTTCATAGTTACAAACCATTACTCATTTTCATTACCATTCTTTTTAAACTTGTTATGATATCTTGGTATTGGTTTATATCTTACAAACAATCGATTAGTTATAATTTAGTGACATAATTATTTAAAGATAGTATTTATCTTATACATAATTGTATGTAAATGATAAAGTTCATGAGATAAATATACATAACAAATGAAATTAAGATGAGATCATAACTATGAAATTCATATTGCATTTATATATTATTCATAAATTGTTCTTACTCATTGTTTTATTAAGATTGGACATTAATAGAGTGTAAAAAGAGTAGAAAACATTATATTTCTTACTTATAAAGGAAGTAATCAATCTTATAGACTAAAGTATGAAGATGCTTAAACAAATATGTGTGTGTTTATTGGAGAATATGTTCACCGAATTGAACCCATATAAGAATTTTGTTTAGAACATCACTTGAATGTCTATGCAAATTCTCATTATAATAATAGTATAAGTGATCTTTTAACTTTAGATCTTTGAAGTATCTCATATATGAATTGCTATGTTTTGATACTATTTATAACCTGTTCTAGTCAATGGTAACTCAATATGAATCATCAGATATAACATAAATTATATAGAGATAGTTTATAGGATTCATTATCCTAAAACGATTTAGGAGAATATTCTATTATTCTCAATTAGTATGGATTCAGAAAATCCTTGACCACAGTAGAATCACATATTGTAAAATAGTTTACAAATATTATTAATGAAACCAATTGCCAATGGTGGGGAACTAACATGTTTAAACTCAAATAGATTAGATATCTTTCATGCTCTATGTCTAATCAAAAGATGATACGATGAAATAATTAAATTATATGAAAAAATCATGGACAAACAAGGTTTGTAAATATTTTGACATTCCTAAATATTTGGGTGGTCATGATTTATTGCTAAACGTCAATCTTGATTTATCGATATCTTCAACATCCTCATCATCATCACCTAGTCTAAAGTCCTGCAATGAAGTAGGGTTTGGGGAGGTCTGATAGTATGTAGCCTTACCCCTACATAGTAGAGAGGCTATTTCCGGTAAACCCTCATGCAAATGAGACAATAATAAGAGTGATGCATGTTACCAAGAGAAAAGGCACAACTATCATAGTAAAAATATTAAGTAAATAAAATTTACATGCAATACATAAATATGTGAAAAAACTGGGTATACCTGATGGGGTCTAGGTCCATGCATGGCCGATAAGCGTCAACGACTAATGCACCTCTTTTGCCTTTACACTAAGGAGTCCTTGCTCAGATACACTGAAGGTTTGTCAATCCTTTTAGCCCCATACACCTATCTTGAGGGCCCAAGTAGTAATGCCCGTAAGCCTTGTCTGAGGTCCACACTTAGAAAAGGGGAGAAAGGACATTAGGGTGAGCTACCTACGCCATAAGCTGCGTACTGCGAGTACCATCTCCAAATAACTACTCTACTATTGTGGTGATCCTTAAAAGTTAATCCCTTACTCTTATCCGATCACGCCACACTCTCCTATTCCTAGCCATTGCCTCATCTAGATCCAATTCAGACAAAATCCTTTTTGATCACTTCCCTCCAGGTCTTTTAAGGCCTCCCCCTTCTCCTGTTGTATTCACTAAGGGTTATACTCTCACAACTTTGCACAGGCACATCGAAGGGCCTCCTGCGCACATGCTAGAACCACTTAAGTCTAATCAAAGATGAATTAAAGAAGCTTAATTTATTTAATCATAAATTTGATTTAGGATTATAATTTATATTCATTATCAATATATCTAGGAACTTAATAGGTTAAACACAAAGAACTAGTTGAAAAGAGAAAAGGTTTTTAAATCTAGTTGGACTTGATTGTAAAGTTTGAGAAACCTTAGGATTAAATGTGAGATATTTGATAAATAATGAATAATATGAGACATTGAATCTTATTTTGGTCCCATTGGTATTTAATTAGAATTAATTGTAATTTTAATTAAAATTATTATTTTATTTCAATCAAATTACTAAAAGGTCCAAACTTATTGTAAATAGGCTTATAATATAAAAAAATTAGTAATTCTTGCTAATTTTTGCACCACTAATGGAGTTCTCTTAATTTGTTCTTGTGAATGTCATTATAGGTCTATCATGTGTACAACTACAGTGCTTATGATAAACCAATTAGGAATGGTTTAAGAGAAACTTCAAAAAAAGGGTCAAGCTACATAAGAAGGTATGAATATACTTGTCAAACTATGTTTATATTTTAATTATGTTGTAGAATTTATGTGATCTTGGCTTTTAAAAAATTAAAAAATTGCATTTATTCCATTATGTTGGGGATCATATTTCGCCTTAATTTCTTAACTGTGACATCATGTTATTTATATGAATTATGGAATTAAAATTTCAATTATTGTAAACCCTAATTACAAAATTGAATTAGATTCAAAGTTTTAGGAAATCAAAATTGTATTAGTTCATAATTTGATTAATTTATGAGAAGTTTATAAACTGTGTCGAATCAAACTCTTTATAAATTAATTAAAATTAATTATGATATGTTCACAAAAGCTGAAATTTTTGAGCATCCCTTTTGCAAACTCTAATTTAATAGGAATAAATTAGATTTGATTCCTTTTCTGTAGTAAGCTAGTACTGCCACTATCCTTAAAACCACCAACCATCCCTATATCTTTAAACCATCGATTCAAGTTTATAAAAACTCATAGCTCTTATTGTGGCATGCTTGAGGCTATAAATGGGAGCTTACGAGTTTAGAATATTTCCAAAGTTATATAGTTATGATGTCAGCGAAGAAGGTAGGTAGTTGCAACTTTGAGAATGCAACATTTGTTGTGTCTCACCACCTTCTCTCACGGGTTAAGTTGCCAAAAGTTGAAGACTTATAGTACTAGTTGAAGGTTAATGGAGGTGGTAGACCAAAAAAAGATGGCAACTAAGGGTTCTTTTTAGATTCGAGATGTTGGGGTTCCATGTTTTATGAAATTAGTTTCCTAACTTAAAGAAGGGTGGTGTTTGGCAGTCGGGTTAATCTTATTCTAAAAATGGAAATAAGCAATATTTTAAAAACTAGACTGAAAAACAAAATTGATAAGATAAAATGTAACCAATATTAAACCATCAAAAAACTGGTACATAATAAAGATTGAACAAAATTAATGAAATTAAAATATGATTAAAAAAAGACTATCTTTGAAGAGACTAAATTTTAATTAAAGAGGTTTGGTTTATAAAAACTGGCTAGTTTACAAAATTGACCAATTAATTAATAAATTGATATATTGTTTAATAGAGAAAGTTATTAAAATAAATCAAACTAGAAAGTTGAGTTATTCAACATTTTTACAATTGAACCGACTGAATTCATTCATTTTCTCAATCATTAGAAATTAGTTTTGTTTGGTAACTAAGAGAGTGTATCCTAAGTTTGAATAAATGATATTCAGTTATTGGAATAATGTGCTCCAAACCAAGATTTGAGCTTGCTTGATTTTTGGATTAAGAGTAATCCAATTTTAAAATAGCCCATATTTAATTAATAATTTAAAATATTTTTAAATTTAAAATAAATTTAATTATTTTGTTATTATCAGTAAAATTGATAATTAGATTAATCT
Source organism: Erythroxylum carthagenense (assembly GCA_026413575.1). Lineage (NCBI taxonomy): Eukaryota > Viridiplantae > Streptophyta > Magnoliopsida > Malpighiales > Erythroxylaceae > Erythroxylum > Erythroxylum carthagenense. The sequence goes on from JANZLD010000446.1 coordinate 6,131, forward strand.
TATTTTCGAATGGGATTGTAGCCTATTAAGGAGGTTTGAGTAATCTATCTAGAATAGTTGTGAGGGATATTATTTTGGATAAATAATGGAAGTAATCAAAGATATGATTAAAGTCCTTATCTTATTTGACTGTCATAACATATAATCAATTACTTACTTTTCTTACATTTCTGTTTTGTTTTAAGTAAAAATTAAGTTTATTTAGTATAGTTGATAATAAGTGATAGTAAACTTAATTTCTTAGAAATAGGTTGGGTTTGAGAAGAGTTCTCAAAATTAAAAAAAATGTATGTCCATTATATAATATTGCTATTAATCCTTATTGAGGATTTAATGACAAAATTGTATAGTTTTGTCAACATCATATAAATAGCAAAATTAAAGACATTTTGTGTTGATTATTGGTTTATAGATTTTAATGATAACATATAAGAAGGATGTGAACATCATGATATCGTAATACAAATAGTTGTATGGAGTATAGTTGAAAGATGTAATACTTTAATGGAATTATTACGCTTAATTTAGCCACTAAAAGCATAAACAAAGGTTATAATTGAAGGTATTTGCTATAGTATGATAATAATTGTCATTAGAATAAAAATAATTGCTTGACTTTTCTTGACAATACATGATATACTAGATATCGTATACATTTCTAATTCATGCCTGTTAAGTACGTGATATTGAATTTGGATTTAACATTATTATAATGTTCAAGGCATGATAAGAAATAAATTGTTATGTAAAAGTAATTGATCTAAGTTTATATACACAGTTTGTACATGTTGGATTAAGAGTGACTTATGTTTAATAATATGGAAAGAATACAAAGTTAGATAACTAAAACTATCCTTTTATTCCATATTAATTAAGTCTATATAATAATAATAATAATAATAATAATAATAATAATAATAATAATAATAATAATAATAATAATAATAATCACCATCATCATCATCATCATAAAATTACATATAAAGATATATGTATCTTTTTTTAATTATAAATCATATGGAAATTGTGAAACTTGTTTGATTAAAGAAATTTGAAATTGATTTAAAATGTGAAAAGTTCAAATTAAATATGAGTAGAAATTATTCATTAAAAATGTTGAAGCACTTTGACGATATTGATGAGAGATTTTAAGCCATTTATATATAAGGAGTAAGATGATTTGGTGAATAGATCCACAAAACAAATTCCATAATAGTATGGTTTTATGTAAGGAAGAGAATGCAATATGACAAATTGTAAGATTTAACATTTATTTCTATAGCTATGCTTCGTATGATAACTTACCTTTGAAAGTCTAATTAAATCAATTAGCAAGATTTCATATTAGATATGAAATGATAAGACCTAAAAGAGTCAAAGTCAGTGATTTTGGGATGTGATGTTTAGTTGAAATAGGTATTATGTAATAAGTTTATAATTAAATTGGAAAATAAAAAGTTATAAGATATCCAAAAGGGTTGGATATAATTTTATAAAACCTAATGAACAAAATATTTGTTTCAATGAATATTTATAAGAGAATGGTTCTCAAGATAAGTAGAAGGAGTTTGATGAAAATTGAAAAATTTTAAATCTCATGGCAGTACATACAATTGGAACTAGTGTTTTTGTTGACACATTTGATGTATAATTGAAAGGCTACAATATGTTAAAAATTCACTTTCATAGTGAATTTAGAGAGTTTGTTTTGGAGATGATTATGAATTTATCTTGTCTATAAGAAGGTTAGTGAGAATATAATAATCCTCTTTAGTAGGAGTATGTAGAAACATGTTGCTCATAGAGAATAATAATTCACATTCTCAATTGTTGAATATATAATTATCTAAGAACTACTCTTATTAGATGTAAAAAGGTATCAACTAAGTTCTTGGAATTATATTTGTAAAGATAGAGACAAAAGTTGTTTGCCTATTCTAATCTAAGTACATAGATATTGTACTAAAAGTATTTATTATTTGAGATATTTTATACTTATGAGGCCTTATAGATATCCATTATTATCTGTATAAGTTAATATTTAAGTTTAAAGTTATACGAATATTAACTTTATAAGTAAATTGATATATTGTCGTTAGTCTACAAATTTAATCCCTTACTTAAGTTGATTTGTAGTATAGTAAAGCAAGGGCATCGTCCCACAAAGATAAAAATACAAGGAAGATTTTTTTACTTTCAAGCAAAGTATGCATGAATGTTATAAATGAACTGATGTACAATAGGACAAGATTGGGGGATTTGTTTGTTTGCCTTAAAAGTAAACATGAAGAGAAAGAAGAAGACGTGATTTAAGTTCAGAAAAATAAAATAAAGCCAAAAGTTTTCAAGAGAAAAATTGCAAGGAAAATTTGAGTAAAAAGTTTAGATTAATTAAAGACCAATTGCAAAGGTTTTCATTAAATCCTTAGGTTGTTTTAATCATTGAAAACAAATTATTTCTTAGATTGGAAAACTAAATCCTTAGGTTGTTTTTAATCATTGAAAACAAATTGTTTCTTAGATTGGAAAATTAGGGTTCATTGAGCAAAGATAGATGCATTCAAAGTAAGCATGACATGTAAAATCTTTTTGTTAATGCATTAATCCAAAACTAGCATGAACAACACAATAACAAGAGCATTAAGATCAAAATCAAGTCTACCAAACCTAAGTTAATTTTCAAGAAAGCTAGCATGCATAAAATTAACCTATGTCTTGATCCAACTAACTAAAACCTACATACAAGATTCAATTTTAATTAGTTGTTGATACTTAACCTAATCAATTTATTGTCCAACAATTAAATAAATTAGATAGCATACAAATTATTCATGCAAAATTCGAATTCATGACTTCAAATCCACATGCATAATTCGGCAATCATGTCTAGATCAAGCACAAATTTCTAATTATAGATTCATCAATTATATGCATATGCTTATCATAAAATCAACCATGAATTTATCTAATAGCCTCAACAATTGGAAAAGAGAATTTATTTTATAATTCTAAGTAAAACAAAGTTAAAAATCATCATTGAAAACATAGTGCAGAATTCGAGTATAACAAGAAGAAGTAAAGAAGAAAAAAAACTAGGGTTCTAACCAGATAGAAAGAGAAAACGTAGGAGAAAGAAAAACCATAGGAGAGATTCACGTCCAAAGAAGAGAGAAAACGTGAATACCCACCTAAACTAATACGAGAGGATTTTTTTTCCAAGTAGATGTAGGTCTTTCTTTCCTTATCAAATTAAAATATTTACAAGGGGAGGACTTTTTTTCCTAAAAATTAGGAATCTTCATTTCTCCTAATCTACATGTCCCCTAACCGTCTGAATTGTTCCTGGATCTATTTCTTGCAGTGGCAAACAAGAATCTTCCGAAATGTAGAAATCCTAGTTGAAGTAGGATTCCTTATAGGATTAGGATTTTTGCAACTTTGGTTACCTTAGGGTATTTTGACCTCTTCACTCTAAAAATGACATCCAAAAGTCTTAAATCCCCCTCTTTAGCATGATTTTCTTCACTTGACACATAAAACACCTGAAATGATAAAATCAATGTAAGTCATGTGATTTAGACATCAAATGAGAACAAAAATTAAAGTGTAAAAGTATAAAAAGATAAGAAAATATGAGTTCATCAAATTCCCCCACACTTAGCTCTTTCTTGTCCTCGAGTAAGGAAAAATACAGAAAGATAAAAGAAATAAACTAAGGAAAAGTTGTGACATGCAAAAGCTAGAGTGGATGCAAAAGCAAAGGAAAATGTGTATGCAAATGCAAGGAAACTTTTCTTAAGTGTTATAGCTTTTCTCTAACCTCCCAACAACATCAAAGAAGCATAAGCATCATAAAGAAAAAGGAACCCGTGATATTCAATCCATAAAATTAATGAACTTACTCCAAATAGAAGAACCAAGCAAGATAGCATATAAGACTTAAAGGAAATCTACTCCATGTCAAAATAATAGGTCCTCTCATTGTTATACTCTCCAACATTCAAAGTTTTTAAGGCTCATAAGTGTTTAACTCTCATAAATTCAAACAATGCAATGCTCTACCATATGTTTGCTTTTCAATCTCAAATATACTACTAAACATACTTGCACAACATAAATCAAAAGTTCTTAACAGGGATGTAACTTGGCTGGGCTAAGGGTGAGGTAAAAGAATGGTAAAGAAAAAGGTTAAGTATCAAAGAATGCAGAGCATAAAAAAAAAACAATGACATACATGTCGCGCACCATGCATAACATCAAATAATCAAGCACAACTCAACTTTTCATTTGAATTTTCAATTCCAATAATATTGAACAATAAAATCACGTGGGGAATTCATTTCTTTTATTTTTACTCTCGGCCTCAATCTTTTTTGTTTTTCTTCTTTTCTTGTTTTTGTTTTTTTTTGTTTTTTGTATTTTTTTGGCCGAATACTCCCCTTTGGTAATTAAGCACAAAACAAACAATATACCACAGATAACCAAACATGCTCAACCTCCTCAAGTTTGACTCAACAAAAACATGCTCTACTAACCATGATAGGGGTTAGAAAGGTCAATCAAATAAGAATAGGCTAAGTTAAACATGGGCAAAGCAAAGAACATATAATAAGCTCAAGTGGGCTAACTAGTGGTCAACATGCTTTGGGTTGGCTTTTTTTTTGGGTTAAATGGTTTAAAATCCTTGGGTCCTTTATCATGTTTATGTAATGCATGCACAAATGTAGTCTCAACAAGATATGAAGCAAGTGTTAGAGATACAAAGCATTGAATGAAATCACTCATCAAAGAGACATGTTGAAGGTTCAAAAGCTCATATGGGGCAGTCATCTATTAAGTCAACAAGTGTAGTTTCATGGTCAGTCCAAATACCATAATTTTCAGAACTTAAGTAAAAAAAAAAACATTCATCAAATTTATGATTCAAAAATCACATATTAATTTTCATCTATAACATTCATATTCTTATCAATCATTGGGAGGTAAAAAGACAAAACGAAACACTTTGGTTGTAAAACATGCGAAAATAGAATTTTTTTTGGATTTTTTAATTATTTTTTCAATGTTTATGGGTTTTTTTAATAAAGCATGTAAGTATAAGTGAAAACCTTTAAGTTCAAGCAAAAGCAAAGGTGTGGTAAATTAATGAATGAAAGTCAAGAAAATATCCGAACCAATAACCAGCTAAAACCTGAAAATTAATGTAAAAACTAACCTAACTCCTCCCCCCACACTTAAACACAACATTGTCCTCAATGTTGAAAGCAAAGCAAGAAGAGAAGATTAAAAACACACCAAAAACACAACAAAAAGAAAAAAATTCTGAGAAGAAGAAGAAGATGATGAAAAACGTAAAGAGGAAAAAAGAAAGGGAAGAGAAATCAAATCTGGTTTTTGTATGATGGGTTGACTCCCATTCAGCACTTTTGTTTAACGTCGTTGGCTCGACATCAAGTTAATGCTCCTCACTCCCTATAGACAGGCTCGATGTTGGACCCGGGCCCCGTAACCTAAATCCCGAGGAGGCTCCTCGGGCTGCGGCCCAAACTGTCGGACCCGATCCCAACATTCGCACAACAATCAATTTGCACACGCAATATATAACAAAATCATATGCATAATCATTCAAAATAAACACCCCAAAATTCGGGGCTACATGCCATCGAAATCTCAAAATGAAATCCAACGTGTGTACTGGATCATGCATAAACAAATAACTCAAAAATCCAAAATATATGGAATATGCTCCATGCTGTCATGCTCAGCGGGCCAACTAAATATAC
>JANZLD010000473.1:0-26273 GCA_026413575.1 Erythroxylum carthagenense
TACTTAATAAATGTCAACTTAATTTTATCTATTAAGGCTTTAATTTCCTTTAATCATGCTTAATAACATAAAAAAAAATTTAGGGGCTAACATTGATCATTCCACCCATCTGCCATAATAGTGTATCCTGTTGATTCCCAACTAGATTTATATGTATCCACAACTAACTGGCATTCCCTTTTTAAATCTTGAAGTAAAGGCACACGCAACTTATAATAAGATGGTACCTTAAATCTTGGACCTATTGCTGTTGTAGCATCAATTGCTTTTTGAAAATACGGTGAATTTAAAGCATTTAAAGGAATACATGAATGATAGAACCATCTAGCCCATGCTCTTTTACATTATAAAACAACATCCTTATCAACTATAAAACTTTTTAGATTAGGTTGACAGTCAGGAATAGTTCTTGGAGAAAAGTAAGAATCTAAGTCAATAGTAGCTTTTCTTTTTTCCTTTATCTAATACTTGTAGTGTTTCATCATCTTCAAAAGATATATCATGAGCCTCTTTATTTTCCTTCTTCTTTTATACTTGTTGCTACAAATATTTTCTAATCATATCATGTACATCAAGTGGTACTTTTTTGCAAGAAGCAATATTACCCTTAATACCAGCAAGATGTTCTTTCATTCTAAAAATTTCTCCCTTTTTAAATATTCTACTGCAAAACATACAGTTATATTGGATATTCCTATCAGATGCTTGAAAAGAAGAAAAATAATTCCATGTCGGATCGGACTTACCACGAGTAGAGGATGGTTCCATATTCTTCATTATGATTTAACCTAAAAAGTATTAAAAAAATGAGTGTATCTTGTGGGATTGTCATTGGAGTCTCCTTCCTCCAAGAGTTTACAACATCGTAAATAACTTGCGCAAGATAGTTGGCTTACCTTTCAATTGATTTTTTATGCGACACTTATATAGGTATTTAGGTTTTATTAGGATTAAAAGAGGAAGCAAGAGGAAATGACAGAGAATAGATTTTTATTGTATTTTTTTATTTTTTTAAATAAATTTATTTATGCATAAGAGAATCGAACCGAACCAGACCGGATTGTCCGGTCCGACCAAAAAAGATTGAACGAACGGTTTTTATATAGATAGATTATTAGGTGAAACCGAATCGGACCACTGACCGGTTCAAACTTTTTCTGGTCAGACCAGACGGTCTGGTCCCATTTTTAAAACCTTGCTTAAATGATTAAACCAAAATATATAGGTCACATAACGAAATTATCTAACAGATCAATCATGAAAAATTAAGGCTTTTAAGTTTAAGATTTATTAATCAACAAAATATTTCAAATTTTAGAAATTATTCTTATGTCATGTAATTAAATAAATTAAGATATCTTATGTCAAAAGAAGTTTATACTAAAACTGTATATAGGAGATAAATTATCAATGATATTGGATTAGAATGAATTGATAATTAACAAAATACATGTAACTTAATAAACTATTAATGATTAAGATAGAAATAAACTATTGATAATATTGAATTCAATTATCTATTAATAAAAGCATGTCAATTTATTAAGGTAAACTATTATTTAAATGTAATAAAAAAACTGTTAATACCTTACAACAAAAAGAAACTTCCACTAAACATATAGTAGATTTATTATCAATTACGTTGGATTTTGATGACCTAATAATTCACAAAATACACCAAATTTTAAGTGAAATTGTGCGTATGTAACCAAATAAACTATTAATACCACATGATAGAACATAACGTACTTGACTAAAACTATTTAAGAATATATATGCTATTGATGATATTGAATTTAATGATCTAATAGTAAAAGAATGTCAATTTTAAAAAATTGTTATCTTTAGATAACATAATAAAATATAACATTTGCTAAAAGTATATATGCTATCAATGGTATTGAATTTAATGATCTAATACTTAAAGAATGTCAAATTTAAAAATTCGTTATGTAAACATTACAAAATAAAATATTGATTTATCGTTATAGAATTTAATTCCCTAAATACGTCTTCAAATTATTGGAGTTGCTATTATCTAGTTATCATATAGTGTTTCTTTACTATTATTTCCATTTAACTATGATATTTTGGTCTTATATCTTTAGAGTTACCAGTTTACTTCTTGCACTTTAGTATTAATAGTTCCTTTCACTTTGAGTCCTTTTGTTAATATTGGCATTTTATTTCCTTGATTATCACAAATAAGTACCAAAGATGTTGTGATGATAATAATAGATAAGATAAAAATTAATTCACAAAGTATTAAAGGTATGAGAATAAATGATCTACGATAAACTTAATGCTCCAAGTATCGATTGTGAAAATATAATAATATAGCCACTTATGCAATATATTGATATTATTTCATATCAATATGAATATTATTGAAAGAAAAATTTAAAATTGTTATTAATATATAGAAATATAAAAAAAATGAGGAATCATCATTCACTAAACTAAAACTATGGAAACATTATTACATGAAAAGTTAAAATGTTAAAACACTTGGATCTTTTTTGTTGCAAAATGATACAAATGAGAAACAAAGTCGCAAAAGAAAGAATGATTCAAGTTAATTTATGATCCTATAATAATTTAATAAGAATATTAAGAAAGAAAGGAAACGTCAAAAATTACTATCTTGAAATGTTATGATTAATGGTTTCAAATTGACAAGAATAAGAAGTTGGTCCCAATTATTATCTTTACCTTTAAATGTGAAACTATGTAATGACATACTAGAAAAGGAATGAGCATATTAGTGCATGTCTTCATGTTACTTGTCAAATATAAGAAGGGATTACTTGTAATTGAAAGATGAAAGTACTTCGTTATTGGAAATTTTAGTTTAAACCCAACAATAGATTATCTTCACAAAAAATAATCAATTTACTAATTTCTTTTCTAAATCCAAGTTATAATGATAGTTGATAGTACTAAAAACTACTGTAAAGCAAAGAAAACATATCACCTAACTCAGAGAAAAAAATAGCTAAAAATCATGGACAATGAATTTAAAGGTAATCATAAGTTCAACATAGATAAATTCCACAAGAAAACACATTTTAGTATGATAAATAATTAAGCAACACCACGTTAAAACCTAGAGAAATGATAAGCAATGAAACCCATAACTAAATTAAGACAAAGCTCCAACAAAACCAAAGAAAACACTTCTTGAGCAAGAAAAAAAAACCATAAATTTAGTATATCAATCTAAATTAGCATGTTCTCATTCTTACTAATACCTTACTCTATGTAAACTCATCACCAAATTCTTAATAATTTAGTACTCTTCTTCCTATTATTTTTAAACTTTAAAGGACACCTTTTCTAATAACAAATCTTCCTTTCTACTAAAAATTCAATATTGTAACTGAAAAAAATTACTAGTTTTATACATAAAGGAAAATTGTTTACAACATTCCACTCTACATATGAATTGGTGTTCTTCAAATTCAATGGATAGATATAGGCCTTTGGATCTATGGTGATAAGGTTATATATCATAAAATATTTAGACTGAAATTGCTTGTGTTTTTTGGTATTTCCATTTTCAAATCTATATTTTAAGCTAAACATAACCACAAAAGCATTTGATAAAATTAAACTTTCATTTTATGAGAATAAAGTTGTTCTCAATATAGGTTTCAAATATAATATTATCAAAATATATCAATAATCATATAATAATTAAATATATGTATGATGACAATGATGAGTTTTTGTTTAGCGCTAAGAATGAAAATAGAAATTTCAAGGTGGTTTTTTCTTTATTTATGCACATAATCTTATGAATGCTAGAAACAATATATCCAAGCTATCGTAGATTAATATAGACTACATAAGGAAATATAAGGAGATAACCTCACATTGGTTATTGAATGTATACAATTTAATAAACCATTTGTAATACAATATGTACCACTTTAATAATCAAATATGACTATTCAATTTTTTATTTTTAAAGTTATATATTGATTGATCATGGCAAGATAATGATTTTATTACACGTAAGAGTAAGAAAGGCATTAGGAATTTCAAGTTCAACGATTTTATAAACAACAAAATGTTCAAAGCTTTGAAATTTGATAAGTTAATATAATAAAACAAATTATGATATCTCATGGCAAAAGAAACTTTTACTAAAAATATATATCGTAGGGACACCAATGATGTTGGATTTTAATGACGTAATAGCTAACAAAACATACATACATTAAAAAAAAGTATTATGCACATGTAATATAATAAATTATTAATGATTAATGACAAAAGTAAAACTTTAGCTAGAAGTGCATAAGAAATATTGTTAATGATATTGAATTAAATGATCTATCAATAAAAGAATTTCAAATAATAAAAAAGATTATATAAATTTAATAGAATAAACTATTGATAATTCATATGAAAAAGAAACTTTTACTAATATACACGTAGTAAATTCATTATCAATAATGTTAGATTTTAATGATCTAATAATTAAACAAAATACACCAACATTTAATAAGTATTATATATATGTAGCAAAATAAACTATTAACACTACATGACCAAAAAAATTGTTTACTAGATGTATAAGAGTATATATGTTATCAATGAAATTGAATTTAATAATTTAATACTATAAGAGTATATATCTTTAAGTAAAATATTACTAGAAGTACATAAGAATGCATTATGTACTTCTAGTAATATTATGTTTCGCATTATGAACACATCTTTTTTTAATTAGAAATTCAGAACATAAAGTATTACTATTACTAATTTTTCATGATATGATAATCAAAAAAATAGATAAAATTTGTAAAGTCGTGTATATATAAGCTATTTGATAAAGATACATGCACTAATTTTAGGCATGCGTGACACAACTCTAAATATGACATTAATAAGAACTTCATTAACTATAATTTAAAACAATTTCGCAAATTAAGTGATCTAATTTTATTGTTCATATTCTAAATAGAAATATAAAATATGAAAATAGTTTAATATTATATACAAATCAAGATCTTGTATCATGTTTAACAAAATGATCATCATATTACATAAAGCAACTCTAATTTTGTGTTACAATAAATCATCAAAATAGAGATTGTGAGTTGAATTGTTTGCTTTATTGTCCTAAACATGTCTTAAAATTATTGGAGTTTATATTATCCATTGTTATCTAGTTCAAATATAGAAATACTATTTATTGTTATTATTATCTAATTATGATATTTTGGTCTCATTGGTTCAAATTTATCAATTTACTTCCTTCACTTTAGTATTAGTTCCTTTCACTTTGAGTACCTTTGTTAATGTTAGCATTTTATCTCTTTGACTGGAAAAAATATAAGAAATAACAAAGACAACATGATTATTAAAGTGTGATTTTATATATACGTTAAAAAATGATTTGCAAACTTTTAAAGGTATGGAGTTAATGATCTATAATGAATTTAATGATCTGACTATCAATTGTGAAAATATCATGATCTAATCAATTATGCAATATATTGATATTATTTCATTAAGATATCTATATGTAATGATAGAAATGAAGGTTATTTAAATGAAAATTTTTAAAATTAATATTGATATACACACTACAAGGAAAATATGTTTTAGTGATGGAAATTTTTGACAAAAAATAAATACTTTCCGTTAGGAAACAAATTTAACGACAAAAAAAAGTCATCAAAGAAACACCATAGGTAAATTTTAGCGAAGGGATTTTGTTACTTTGACGCTAAAAATATAGCAATAGATAATGTTTTATGTTAACAAAATTATGTCGGTAATTACCAATAGAATATATTAGTCTGTCACTAATTATCGACGGAATGATGTATTTCGTCAGTAATTAACGACAGATTATTATAAATTGTCGAAAAGTTTAACTATGATAAATTTCACCCACCATTTCTAACTTCTTACCCGAGTTTTCTACTAATAATGTTATTACTTTTTTGTACATTTAATTTATGTAAATAATATAACATTGATTGATAAATATAAAGTCAACATTATCGTCACCAAATGGTAATATAATAAAAACATTAAAATGTACACGAATAAGTATCTTAAAAATAACTGTAAATTAAAATTTTATACAAAAACTTAAGATTAGCAAAATATCAAATATATTCACTTATCCATTTAAGTTATACAGGTGGAGAAGGCAGATGATCTGACTGTTGCGATGAGGTCCTGTCCCTCTCCTTCAACTCATCTACTTCATTATGGAGTTGAGTTAGACACTCCATCAGCCTCTCTATTATGATTTCAAGCTGAATGAATCTCTCATTTGATGCAAACCGCCTACTATATGCAACTGTAGTGGATATAGAAGACTAAAAATAACTTGTGTTCGCAAATGAACTTGACCTGAAAATCTTTCCATGGCAGTGCCTTCTACCCATTGCATTAAGATATGCCTAACTCTCATCAACAATTTCAGAGTTTTGAGACAGTCGTTAAATGTTATCTCGTATTTGATCTTATCATTATAATTGATTACATTAATAAGTGATAATTTTTAAGAATTAATATTAAAGGATAGATTTAACATATATGAAGTTGTCTACAATGGGTGTTGACGAAGGTCACACCATCATGCTTCTTGGTGTGAGTGTACATAGGCTTCATGCCCATAAACTTTTCTTGCATCAGAATAAATTATTATAACTGTACTATAATTTACAAAAATTTTGGCAGAATTTTCTCTATTTTTGTGATATTTAGCCCCTGTTAGACTAAAAATTTAACTCAACAACATAGCTATTAATGGCACCGGACATTTATAATTATAACATTATTATTCTCTATAATTCACATATATTCTCATTTTAAATTTCATACATCAAATTAAATTAAAATGAAATTTCATATATCAAATTACAAATATCAAAATATAAGTGTAAAGTTATGATACTTACATGTTTTTCTGCATGCTCCTAATGGGTCATAGATCCTCCAGTGTGTATGGGTAGACTCTTTCTGTTTTGTTCTCCACGTCTATTTATAGAATTGCACTCTGAAATGGACATTGTCTTGGGTGATGCCTAATATTGCTGCTAACGACTACATATTTCTTCAAATATATATGGTGGTCGTATACCATTCTTGTGTATCGAAGCAAGAAAGTCTCTATAACATTTACAAGCTCGCCTCTCCCATACATTATAAATTACAATATCAAATTTTGAATCCCAAAAAATTCTTTATGAAAAAAGAAAAACATACTATAAGTACTTATAAATGACAATATTTATCTAATTAATGTATAAAATTAGATAAAATAAAAAGATTAAAGAATATATTTTGTGTACCTCAAACTCCTAATAATAAAAATCTTTTGTCGCTTAAGAAACATTCTTCCATATATAATTCTCAAGAAATATCCTCTCCTTGAACTTGGATGAGATATTTCTTGAGCACGTTCCAGATGAAACCAACCTAATATATAAGTTATTTTAGATAATTTTCAAATTAAAACCTATAACTTCAATATAAACATATGATGTTATCATGTATTACAAATTTTTTAGAATTTTACTTACAAATTGTTAACAATTGTGATGTAAGTTCTTCTATCCACTCCTTTAGCTCCAGTTTAGAGGTCGCCTCCTTCATCTGCAATGTTTACCTTTGATATCTCTATCACTATAGGGGTGGTGGGTGGTGTAGGGCTGGTGGATGGTGTAACTGGGCTGTTGGATGGTGTAGTAGTAGGTACAGAAGGTGATGCCTCATATGGATGTGCAATAGCTGGACCTACAACACCTGATTCTATGGCATCTGCAGAATGTGATGATTCACTTGGAGTAGCATTGGCTCCTTGAAATCGTGGTAACCTTAACCTTGGCTGCGTCATATCTTGTTTTCTCTTTGGTGGCATATTTTAAACCTAACATTCACATTTTCTTAAATATTTCAGTAATAGAACAATATAAATTCAATATATAGCAATATATTGTTGATGCAATAATAGATTTATTCATATAATATTCTATTACAAACACAAATTAATTGCTATCAGCTTAAAATGCTTCACCATCAATTCTCTTTTTTTTCTTCTCCTTTTCCATGTAATTTAAAAACACCTCTAGGTTTTACTTTGCAAACGACCAACCAATTTGACTTTTCTCATCGTAAGCTAGGAAAAGGAACATAATACACCTAGATCGCTTGCATTGCCAACACGAAAGGTTCAAATTTTCTAAATCTTCTTCACTGGTTGATTTCAACTAGATTGTATTGGCTCTGCACTTTTATTCTAATATTAAGAGTTGGATTAAACCATTTATACTTAAACATCACACTCTATTTTATTGGCAGCGCAAAGAATTGTCATGTCAATTATACATGAATTTTTTATGTTAATACTAAGTTTGAATTCGTCACATTGAAGTTCAAGTCTTTATGTTTGAATTAATCACCTACAAGTTGATTTCCAAAGTTTGATTTTAAACAAGTACTATGGTACGTGATATTGTTTACACCTATGAATCGAGAAAGGGACTTCTCATTGTGACTCCTAAGCTCATGAAAATTTTCACCAATAAGCCTCATGGGAGCTGCATCGCGAGTTTCTAACCTATATAACATCCTAGGGGTTTATTATGCCTCAAATCATCCATAATTATACAAACTAATTTGGCATGTAGTAAATACTTATGTAATTCATACATTTAGCCATCAATCATTCTAACAATATTCCAAACAACAACATACAAAAATAAGATAAACATTCCAAAAAAACAACACACATTCATATATTCTATTAAAGTAGAACATGCAAAACCAACATGATCATTTCAAATTATATTTATGCAAGAGTGAATTACACCAAGATAACCACAATTAGGCAATGTTGTTTTTAGATAGACTCCATATTTTAAATCATCAATCATTGTTAGAGGTAAAGTCACAAAGAACAACACAAAACTAATCACATTATAAATTACTTAGTTGAACGACTTACCTTGATATACAGACAATCGTAAACTACAAAGAAGACAGATGAGGTTGGACAATTATCAACACTCTTCAACATAGAACAATACCTGTAAAAAAGACAATAAACAATTAGCTAGATTTTGATAAGTTTTGAATTGTATTATAGGCAATATCTTTATACAATAAAAGACTTTTATTATAAAAGAATATAGGCATAGCCTTATACAAGTTCAATCAAGAGATCTAGGACAAAAGAAACCTTATATACATCTTCCTTTTTACGAATAAATAGGAATAATATACAACTCAATTATTATCAAGATCACATTATAGCTTAATTAGAACTTAACAGAATCTTTCTTGATCTTAAAATGCATTATCAGCTTATATCACACTCACACACATAATAATGCGCTCTAAACTTATTCATTATTCTTTAAATCTTTATCATATCTGAAAATCACCTCATAACTAATTTATTATTTAGTTGTGCTCATCTTTAACTTAAATATTCATAGGAAATGCAAACTAATTATTATAACTAGGGGTGACAATGTCAATATGATTGTGTATCATTATAACGAAAAAAACTATAATAACAATATCACAAAGATAATTCAAATATAAGTTATTCTTAAGATAAAATTTATCCACTAACTACTTGACTGCAAGTTGTATAATTTCTATTTCTTTTACCTTATAAGTATAGGCCCTCAAAGTTTGACACATTTCAAAAGGAAAGGAATTTGATACTTCTTGAAATACCTACAAAATGTTAATTTTCAAATTCCTTTTTAACATTTTAACACCTAGCGAGTATATTACAAAAAGGAATATATAGTTAAGTTCACAATCACGTTCGCTATACAAAATTCAATTTACTCAATTATTTCTCTTTATGAGTTCAACATTATGAAGGCAAGGAAGTGCATATGATGAACTAGATTTTACTAAATTTTCAAAATGTTAAAATTGTAAAGTAGTATATTTAATTCACTATCTCTTTTACAAATGTCTATATTAAGTACCTAACAAGGTTATGATTCCTAATAGACGTGACCTCAACTTTTCCATTTCAAGTCATCTACTGAATCTTCAAAAAGAAATCAAACTAATGGGAGGATTTCAGCTTCCTTAACCTATTATATCTCTATCAAGTCAGGTGTGTCAATGATCTCTTCAAAAGGTTATATTTAAACATTAATAGTCTGAGTACCTTTATAAATTCCTTCTTACAAAGATTTTTAAACTTCAAATATAGATTTTATTGTACATGATATGTAATACTTTTTTTATATTTTACCTAAAAGAAAACAAGACAAATATGTTATAAGAAAAGCAAGAGACTATCATTTCGACTTAACAAACGAAAATTTTACTGTTTATCATTTCTTTAATTATTAGTATATCTAGATTAGCAAAAGAGGGAGTGATCAAATATATCAATTTAGTTTTTAGAGATACATATAGAAACCAATAACATACTTTAGAAAGAAGCTAAAAGAAGATTGTGATACAATGTGGCATCACTTCCTTTATATTTAAAAAGAACTCATAATAGAAATCATACAAAAAAAATTGATTAAATAAATACATGATTATTAACAAATAGATATACCTTTATTCATCAAATATTTCTTCGAGTAAACTTTTAAAATGATGAACAGCCACATTTATGTCTACATTATCTATATATATCATAATATAACAACAAAAATATACAATCATATGGAGATAATTATTGAAGTCATAAAAGTAAGATATCAACACCTAAATTACAAAATTTACCTCAAACTATTTCAGTATATACCAACTCTTGACATACATCAACACTTTTTAAGTTATTGGATGAATTCAATTGTGATAAGAATTCATTAGTCAACAACTAGTACAAAAAGCAGACTTAGAAGCAATTGTAAGCGTTGGGATAACTAAGAAATCTCATGCAATTATCTACATAATCGAATATTGAAGTATATTCAACTTCTGTCATATTGATACATAAAAAAGTTCATTAATTGTTTCACAAATATTACCTTCCATATAATTGTCCAATTTCATTCTATTATAAGAAATCTTATCCCTTTTTCTATATTAACTCTTTTAATTTGATTTTAGGCTAAGCTCGAGTCATATTGCTAATCCTAATTATAATGACTATTTCTAGTTTCAAAGTAACTTCCATATAATTGTTAATTTTCCATTTCAAGTCTTATAGAACTACTCTAGGCATTTTTCTTTATATTCTAAGAGCTAATATTCATTCTAAGCATTAACCAAGTCTGGCCAATATCCCTAAGAGACATTTCATCGAACAATCAATAGGCAACTCGAATTCATCTCTAACTAATAACAAAACCATTGCGTTTTTCCAATATTCACCAACATAAACACATTTAAACAATAAATAAACCAACCACAGTAGGTAAAAATGCAAAATATCCATATTCCATCAAAATAAAACCCACATTCATATATATAAGCATTTAAAAACAAATTTTTTAGAGACAAAACAAACCTGAGAGCAAAGCACCATGGACAACTATGGTATGTGGCTACTTGAAGACGATGCACGTTGGATTGAAGCAACGAATGATCGATGTTGGATGCTTTGAACCAAAAGAGATCGATGGTGTTGAAGAACAAAAGAAGAGAAAAAAATGAAACAAGAGAGGGAGGGGCTTTGTTTGGGTAGGTTTAGGTTGATCTAGAAACGACGTCATTTGGATTTTGTTAAAACTGATAGTTACTGACAGAACTACGTTTCTGATTTCTTCATTAATTTAGATGTTTATTTTTCCCACCAACAATTGCCTTATATTTTTACGACGAGCTTTACTATTTCATCATTATGTTCCATTGGGAAAATCTTGAGGATAACTTTCCTTGACTTTTACTGACCGATATTTTGGTCATCGCAAAAAACCATTTTTTCTGACAATTTTATTGACAAAAAATTAATTTCTGTCGCTAATTTACTATGGAATTTTTTCCGTTGGTAATGTGTAATTTCTTGTAGTGACACAAGTTTAATAATAAAGGAATCATCATTCATTCAAAAAAATAAAACAAAAATATTATTACATGAAAAGTTTAAATGTTGAATGCTTAGATTTTTGTTGCAAAATGATAAAAATGAGAAACAAATTTGTAAAAGAAGAATGATTGAATCAAATAACAATCTTATAATAATTTAATAAAGACATTAAGAAAGAAAGGAAAGCATCAAAAACTACTATCTTGAAATGTTATTGATAGATGGATAATTGAACATATTTTTACCCCATATATGATGTGCTTTAGCTTGATATTACATACTTTTGTTATATATTTGGTACTAAATTCTTTTCAAGTGTGTATACATATTATAATTGCCTTCATAGACTTAAAGGAGAAGAATTCGGACAAAAACATGGTGTAAAAAGAAGATTCGACACATAAAAAGGATGCATGACCATGCATATGCCCGTGCACTTCTCCCAGGCCATAGAGTTTTGCGATATTATGAAGATTTTGATTATGGATAGTCTAATGCATAGCCATGCAAGAGACCGTGCATTGACCAAAACCCTATAATTCCATATAAAAGATTCTTTTGGAGGCAATTGAAGGAGGAAGATGATAGGTGGCGTTCTAAACTTTTCAAAGGCAATTCCAAGTGCGATTGTGAGCCAGAGGTGCAGGAAACACGAAGATTTTATCAACATATCTATTGGAATATAAGATTAGGCATCTACATCGCTAGAATACTCCATATGAGACACAATGAGGGAGATTTAGAATTATGATTTCTTTGTTTTCAATTCAGCTTTCTGTTTATGTATATATGATTTCATGTTCGTTGATGTTGTTGATATCTGAATATGTGTTGATTCTTTTGTTAGTGCAATTGATTGATTGTTTTTTTTGTTCTAATTACTTGTTTTATTTATGTTCTAGTGATCTAGAATATTAGATCATAATATGATTTCTTACAATGAGATTGAGAAATCCTAGGTTTGAATAGATCCATAGTGATTGGAAAAAGTTGAATGCAACCCTAAAGATAGGACGACATAAATCTTCTGGATTAGGGTCAAACCTAATAGATGGACTCATAAAACTGTAACGCAATCCTATTTAACAGGAGTAATTCAATCAGAAACCTTAGGATTATTTGTTAGTAGCCTCAAGGTCAGTTACTAGCACACCAAAAGGAGTCTTGACAGTTTAATAAATCAATAAAACAATTGCATAACAAAATATCAATCTATTAAGGTTTAGGGGGATTCAAAACCTAGATACTATTCATTTGATATTGGCAATTAACTTAGTTCTTTCGTAATTCTCTACTTTAATCATAGTGTTCATTTATTTTATTTTCTTAATTTTATTTCTTCAATTCAAAACCACAATCAATTCTAAGGTTAGATAATATAATAATGGTAATTTCTAATAATTGTTGTCTTCGTGGGATCGCCCTATCCTTGTCGGTATTAGCTACAATTACACCCTACACTTACGGTATTACAATATTGACACTCACAAAATTAGTTAATAAGTTATAAGTAATGGTTTTAACTTGGCAAGAATAAGAAGTTGGTGCCAATTATTTTCTTCATGTTTAAATTTGAAACTTTATATTCAACTAACTTTATTTTTATAAATATCACTTATAAATATTGGTGTATGTCTTGATGTTACTAGCCAAACAGAGAGAGACTAAATATAGTTGAAAGATGAAAGTACTTCAATGTTGGAAACTTTGCTTAGTTTAAATTGATTTCTCTTTATAAAAATAATTAATTTATCAAAAAATTCTGTTATCTATATTTGAAACTACATCAAGTCAAATAATAGACAATAGTGATTGCTAATAGTAAAAAAAAATTATGAAGAAAAAAAAAACCTAAATGAACTAAACAAAAGTTAATATTTCAATATCATAACAATAAAACAACACCATAGTCCTAAAGACATAAGAAATGAGAAGTAATGAAATCTATAACCAAATTAAGATAAAGCCCCAAAACACTTCAAGAACAAGCAAGCCAAACAAATAAAACTAGAAATTTTAGTATATCAATTCAACTTAACTTGTCCCTATTCTTAATAATTTCTTACTCTTCTTAAATTTATCATTGGATTCTTAGTAATGTTTTACCTTTCTTCCTTAAAAAAAAATTGACAATTAGCTTCCTTTCTATTAACAATTTAATGATGTAATTGGAGTACTTACCAGTTTCAAGTCCAAAGCACAGTTATTTATGCAATCTAGATTGTTTACAAATTGACATTGTTCAAATTCAATAGATGGATTTGGGACTTTGGATCTATATTAATATGGCTCAAGATCATTAAAAAAAATTTTATAGTTAAGTTTATTTTGGTATTGTCAAAATAAAAAATATTTAAGATTAAGTATCAATCATAAAAGCGGTCGATAAACTTAAAGTTGCATTATGCAAATGCAAAATAGTTCTTAATGCGTTCGAAAAATAACTTTATCAAAGCATACAAATTTAAACTAATTATTATTCTAGTAGTATTTTTATTAAAATTTTAATTGCATTTGTTACTAGTAGCATCATAAGTTACATTTTAAAGGTTTTTCTTTTGTTTTTATATCTTGAACTATAAAAATTCCAATGTAAGGTGTTTTTAATATTTAATAATAAAATATTACTTTAATTCAATTTAAAAAGAAGATAAATAAATAACGTTAATACATAGAGCTGAAACAAATCAACTAATTATTGCATACATATTTATCAAAATTGAAAAAGAAAAGTCTATCAAATTTAAAGGCATAATTATAATTTCAATAAATGAATTTTAACCATCAGAAAATTTTTTTGAAAATTATCATGTTGGTAGCTTTCATCACCATCATAATTTTATATAAATTAAATTACTCTTACATACTAATAAATAATTTTTAACTTCTCCGACATCTAGATTAATTATTATAAAAGTTTCCTTATGGTGTCAAGGGATATATGCCATATCAACCATGAATCAACTTTTTTAATAGGTTTAAGAATCCTAAAACCTCCATTCACATATTTGGGAGTTTCCATTACAACTACTATACTTGTTTATAAAGTTTACAAACCTTTTTATGGAATAAATGGGAGAAGAATCAATCAACGTGTAATAAGAGTTTATCTTATGATGGAAGACTTTAACTGGTCAAATCTATCTTGAACAATCTTTACATTTATTATATTCGCATTTGATTCTACCCATGAATAGAGATATTGAAAAATAGCTAAGAATTTTCTGTGGAATCAGAATGCACATAGTAAGTTAGGAGCTAAGATAGGTTGGAATGAGATAGGCAAGTCTAAAGATCAGGGACATCTAGGATTAAAACGTATCTAAATCAGAAGTAAAGCTTTACTTTCCAAAAGAATATAGAGACTATTGACTAATACGGAAAATATTTGAGTATAATGGATACATAAGCATCACTTAAGGGAACAAAGTTTTTGGGAGCTGAAGCCTAGCTAGAGCATCGTATGGACTCTACATAATATACTCAGCATAAGGAAGAAATTGGAAAATAAAAAACATAGTGGGAATAGAGAATAAACTTGGCTTTAGTTTGACAATTTAATTGATAGAGGTGTTTCCATTTTCTCCTTGGAATCTTTCATTTTAGTTATATGTCAAAACTTAAAGCCAAAATTAAGGAAGTGATGAGAGGTAATATTGACATATCAAGTTTAGTGGCTTTTATTTCCTACAAGAACCTCTCCTTAGCTACAGTCTAAGATAAAAAATGGAGGATAAAGTGATATGGACTAGACACATATCAGGCCAACTCACAAACAAAACAACCTATAAGACATTCTAGTAACCTTTTCATAAGGTGCATTGATACGTATTAGTTTGATTCAAGGGGAAAAACCCCAAGTTAGTCTTTATCATGTGGCTTGCCATTAAGAATAGACTAAACAAACTTGATAAAGTGTAATTCAATTAGAAGTCCTCAATGCACCCTATGCAGTGACAGAAGAGAGACTAGAGACCATTGTGCTAATTTAAAAGATTAAAGAGTTAAATATTTTTCTTCTTATATAGATAGTGGCGTCGGTTCTTGCTTATGTGAAGCTAGTTGTTTTCCTTTCCAATATCATGAAAGCTTAAAGTGCTTATTAGGATTATATATTTCTAATAATAAGATACATTTCTTTAGAGGTATTAATCAACCCTAAATCCTCTTAGGATCATTTTTAATAAAATTTCCACCCTTTTATTTTATGATACAGGAATGAATATTCTTCTAGGAAATAATTTTCTTCAATTATTTCATAAACATTATTTCATACTATTAAACAAAAAATCCATTTAAAAAATCATTGTGGTCATTAGATAATCGTTAATCAAATCAAACATATCTATGCTTGATCTACACCAATCCACTTTATACCTAGCACAACCAGTGTGGTGTAGGATGTAATAGCCTGTTTTCGTACTAAGGGTTAGAACTTTAGATTATTGCATATGAGTCAAATCATTTTAGCATTCATGAAATGCATTTCATTCACATTCATATCATTCGCATACGCACATGAATTATGATTTTGTACACATTGCAAAGATAGTATATGAACTCAATTGACATATTCCAGGGTATGAAAGGTTTAAAATGATCGTGAAGTAAATTGTGTATTGTTAATGTTTTGAATTTTGGTTTGATTGGTTACAAGTAGTAAATTTGGAATTAATTGTTACCATTATAAAAGTGATGAATTAGTATGTATATTTGGACTTGGAAAATACCAAGTGGTATGACAAATTTACACATGAAAATTAGGATGACTAAGCCTATGAAATAATGGACAAATGGCAGCATGATTTAGTGACAAGTGGACAAATAATTAGGTGACATTTGACATAGGTAATTAGTTGACAGATGGTAGCATGAGTGAATGACAAATGAACTAGTAATTAGAAGACATGTGGTAGCTTAAGGAGGAGATAAATGGCTTACATGCCAACTGGCACATGTTAAGGTAGTTTGGAGACACCTTGCACCTAGTTGAATTAATCTAAGTTGTTGATGGAAAAATCCACCATCTTCTTCTCCTTTCTCTACCAAAAGTTGCTGCTAACACACATCTCTGTAATTTGGTTTCAACCTTGCTAAATGATCTCATCAACTTCATATTTTTAACCGTCATAAGATAGCCAAAGAACCAGATTTTTGTTGTTCTTTGTCCTAGCCAAAAATTAACTTGTTTTCACCTTTACTTTGTGATAATCTTGAAAGCTTGGAGGGCTAGATTAGCTTAAGGTTTTGAGGTAAAGTTTGAGCTTAAAAAGTAAGTAGAAATCTGATCTTTAAGACATGTGATTATGATGATGGAATTAGGAAAGATTGTATAAGATGATGATGATGAAGTGAGTTGGAATAAGCTGGATGAACGTGGATTCTTTTATATGGAAACTTTGATATCTTGCTATGTTTTCTTAGTGTAACATAGGGGTTTTGTTAAAAGAAGTATCCTAGATGAAAATGGGATGTTGCTGGTTCATTTGCATGTGTCTTTGGAGTTACTTTTTCAAAATATGATTGAAGTGAGTTAATTGGAGTGTGTACCTTGTTAGATGGAGTGGTTCCACTGAACAGACATCCGTATTTTAGCCATGTGTTGATCTGTAGTTATCTAAATGAGATGATTTTAATTTTAGATTAAACTAGATACATATTATGAAGGAATTGAATTTATTTTCTATCTGTAAGGGTTTTGAAATTTGGCTTGAAGTTGAGAACTGATTGCTGTCCTTGTTTAAGAACAGTCCATAGTATTTTGGGTATAACTCTAGGAATAATGAACCAAACTGCATTAATTTTCTGTCATTAGAAACTTAATACATATAGGAACATTTGTTTAGAAGAATATATTGCCTAAATAGCTCATTTTCTATGTCATAAGGGCCATATGAAATTGACCCAAAAACCTATCCTGAGAAAAGCTGGAAAATGGAGAATGAAAGAGTACTTTTCTGGTCTGTTTTTGCATATGCGAAAATGGTAGTTTATGGACTGTTTTATGGATGATATAAGTTGTGAATTGAATTATAATTGATAAGGAATTCATGCTAAAGATAGGTGTCATAAAGATGTTTTCAAATCTAGAAAATTTTAGTTGTAAATGTGTTTGTAAAACAATGAATGTTAATGACATAAGTGAACAGAATTTTGTAAGCCTTAGTGTAACCAATATGGAAGTTAAATTAACCTGAAATGAAGTAACCTTAAGGGACATGAAATCTGGAAAATTTTAGGTGTTAGTTATGTTTTTAAGCTTGTTAAATTCGTAAGGTATTGAAGGTAGAAAAGTTACACACATTAGAGATGTTGTTGACAAATTTTGGAATTTTAGTTTCAGCCTTGTGTACATGTTGAACCAGCTGAGAAATTTCATTCTAAATTGGTATATTTGGACTTAATTAAGGTGATGAATGAGCCTAGATTGTTGCTTGATTAATTGGTTAAGATCTTGATAATTTTATGTAGTTAATTGATGTCATTATCTAAAGAATGGACTATTTTGATGTGTTGAGTTCAAATATGGAAATTCTGATTTGTTAAAGGAGTAAATGAGTTCTTTTAATGCAAACTTGATCTTAAAGGACATGAAAAATGTGCATAAGTTATGGATGAAGGAGCATTGAAGAACATAGGGTAATTATGAATGAGAATTGGGTAAATGTATGAGTATATGTTGCTAGAAAAAGTTTGGTGAATGTATAGATTTAGCTTGCTAAAATTCCATATTTAAAATAAAAATTGTGTGTGTTTTATAAGAGGATTTTGATCATGGAAATTTTCAAGGATAAGTGTAAATTATGTTTGATAAATTTGGAGTAAATCAAGCTAACTTAAAGGTACAAACTTGATTGCAAAATGGTAGTATACAAAGTATGATGTTTGAATGGTCAAAATTTATGAATAGTTACATATCCGGAAAGACATAACACATATACATGTGTATGATTGAATACTTATTTTATTAAACAATTTAGTAAAGTGTACATATGTGTGTATTGCATGATTTAAAAACACAAATTGATCGAAAACTTCCAGACATTTCTGGCTCGTCAAGGCAATAACTATTTGGAGCATATTAGGAGTTAACCTAGATGTTTACTAACTATATTTGAATTGTTCTTAATTAACTGTTAGATATTGAACTGTTACTAATATGCTTGTGTTAATTCTAGACATCGATGGTCCGAGGAGTTTGATATTCAAGACTATATTGGAAGTGTTTGCAAATTGAATGTGAATATGGAAATTGTGTTCTCAACTATATGTTGAATACCGGACTTAGATTCGATGAATGTGCTATATGACTATGCACACTGAATGAGAGTTATTGATAGCATAATATGTGATTTGATGCATTTTCAATACATTGATATGCATCATCAGATAAAGGAGTTGTGATTAGAGTGATCAACGTGAAAAAGAGCTTAAAGTTAAAAAATGTGCACACAGAACGATAGGCGCAACGATTAATGAACCTGATATCTACATTGGGTACGAGACGGTATTTGAAATGAGCCTGGTATCCACAATGGATACGGGACAGTTAAATAGGGGCTCGGTCATAACCAAATAAAAATGAAAGTGGAATCTCACGTACATTGCATATATATATATATATATTATATCTTTACATGTTCATTATATGAATGATTGAGGTCAAAGATTGGATTGTTCCAAAAAGATTATATGACATATTTGTATTATAATGTGCTTATTGAGATATGATGTATAGTGTGATTTGGTATACAAAATTGTATGGGAATTGATTCAAGCTAATGTGATATACTTGTGAATTTGGTTATATACTTGTGATGTTGTGTTTTGACTCGAGTGAGCACATCGATGATGGTTCACTTACTGAGTTTACAATACTCATCAAAATTGCAACATTATTTTTTAGGTACTAAAGAGATTTAACTGCTAAAGCAATCTAGTAGCAGTCTAGTATTGTCAATTTTGGAATCAGGAATAGCTCAAAGGTCTGGTCAGCTGATGTCTGAGGAGTTTAAATAGATTATTTCTATTGGCATCTCATTTCATGTTAGATGTTTTGTAATGTAAATATATAGATTATGAGATGTAATGACTATGTAAATGATGTTTGTTAAATTAAATGTGAAATGTTGAACTTATGATCACTTATGTTCTGTATGATGCCATAATAGTGAATATGATTGCTCTAATATGCCATTCTCATAGGATATGTTCTTGAATATCCTCTGGATGTTCGGGTATATGCTCTATGGTAGTAGTGTGTTACATAGGATATAAAGAATGACCGATCTTTCCAAAAGGAAATTAATATTATGGAAAATAAATATCAATAAATAAAAACCATCAAAGAAGGACTAAAAGTAGTAAAACAAAAAATAAAAAGAAATTATTATGATATTTGGGATAAAATAGAGAAGAAGCAAGCTTAGAAATGATAGATAAACAAAAGATTAGTAGAGTTACTACTATGAGATATAATTTAGAAGATCAAGAAGAATTCAAAAAACAATTTCTTAAACTAGAAAATCTAAAACTTATTAGGCCTAGTAAATCTGCTCACTCTTCTCCAGCTTTTATTGTTATAAACCACGCAGAAATCCTTAGAAATAAAGTAAGAATGGTATTAAATTATAAAAATTAAATGATAATACAATATTTGATGGGTATTTCTTACTTCAAAAAGAACATTTAATAAAATTAATAAGAAGAAAAAAAATTTCTCTAAATTTTATCACAAGAGTGGATTTTGGCAAATAAAAATGAATAAAGATAGCATTCCATATACTGGTTTCTTTACTCCACAAGGTCATTATGAATGGTTAGTCATGCATTTTGGTTTAAAAAATGCCTTACAAATATTTCAAAGAAAAATGCATTATATTTTTAAATATCAAAATTTCATACATTGTTAAGTGGATGATATTTTAATAGCTAGTCATAATATTGCTCAACATATTATACATCTCCATACATTTGCAGCTTTAAGTGAACAACATGGTTTGGCTCTTTCGGAGAAAAAGGCTAAGATATGTCAAACTTAAATAGAATTTTTGGATGGAAATAGACAGTAGGGGTGTTAGCTTTAGCCTCATATTCTCGAAAAAAATTCACAATTCCATGATAAGTTACAAGATAAAAAAAAAGTTCAAAGTTTTTAGGTGTATTAAATTATACTTATGATTTGATTTAAAACCTAGCTGAAATATGAAAACCGTTTTCAAATGCTTTTGAAGAAAAATCAAAGATTTGAATTTTCAACTTATTTGATTGAACAGGTAAAGAAAATTAAGATTTTGTGCACTACGTTACCAAAACTTTCTTTAACATCAAATGATGATATATTAATTCTTGAAATTGATGCTTCTGATCATGTATGGAGTGGGTATTAAAACAAATAGATTATGATGCTTTTAACATTAAAATAAATTAGTCTCTTTACAAGTATATTTCTGGAACCTTTACCGATATTCAATAACAATATCATATAAACTAAAAAGAATTATTAGAGGTAGTAAAGTTATTAAAAATTTTATTATTTTTTATGAGATAAAAGGCTTTTATTAAGAAATGATAATACTCAAGTTAAAGCTTTTATCAAGCATAATTTACCTGCTAAACCTAAATATAAAAGATATATGAAATGACAGACTTTATTAGTATAATATACCTTTGATATTGAAATTATCAAATCTAATAATAACGTTCTTGCAGATTTTCTAACAAGAGATGGTTAACTTCAGAGAAGAGATATTTGAGTTAGTGGACCAAATGTCTGGAGATATCTATACCTGCCAAGCATGAATGAAAGATTTATCAGATATTGCAAATTTCAACTTGATACCAAAAGAAGTTGCCGATTTACTTCTTTCATTTTTCCATATATAACAAGCCAAGATAAATCACTATAATTATTTTGAATAGAAACTTTGTAGCTTAATCAATAAAGCTAAGATAGCTGAAGATACATCGTTTAAAAGCTCTTCTTATCCGATAAAAGAGTCTTTTAATCAACAAATTCAACCAAAAGAAGTTACTCCTAATATTATTTCACTATGACCTGATACTATGAGCAAATCAAGGATTCAAAAAAATGTCATGTTCAATAAAATCCTAAAAGGTCATCCTATTGTTCAACTGCATCTCTATTATTTCTATTTTTATTATTATTTATCTAAAAAATATATCTAATATATCTATCGAACCATGAACGAAGAAAGGCATGAGAGAAAGGCATATTCTATTTGCTAGTGATTGTGTGACCCCAAACAGACAATATATATATGGGTCTACAATGTATTGCTTGAGCAACCTGTTATAGTAGGAAAACCTTATATCTTGAAATTAATTCATCAAGTTGATTAGCCAAAGGGGTACGTTCATGGGCCCATGCTAAAGTTTCAATTAATTCCTGCCAATATCCACGCTAGGAAATTAAGAACATAAATCTAGTAGCCCAAACAAGATGTACACAGCAACCCTAGTCGCCATCTCTATATCTGGTTTACTTGTAAGTTTTACTGGGTATGCCTTATATACTGCTTTTGGGAAACCTTCTTAACAACTAAGAGATCCATTCGAGGAACACGGGGACTAGTTGAAGTAATGGATATGTATAAATGTATAAGTAAAAACAAATTATCCATTCAATCGCTATTAGATTGATTGAATTCTCAAATACTTCAGCTTTCCTCAAGTGAGCTTCCGCCACTTCAAGAGTTTGCTGAGCTTCTTGTGGATCAATGTCACTACCCTTTTCTGCATCATTATGCACTTGTTACATAACAACCCCTTAGAGGAAGAGCTAAGTAAGGGGGACAACGGGTGGGTTTATTTTCTGGGAATTTCTAATAATATCAAGTATCATTCCTATTTTGGCATTTCTAATTTTTGGAATTTTATCCCCGATTAACAAAATGTTGTTTTTTTCCAGTACATCATTATGGGTTGGATTAGTCTTTCTAGTGGGTATCCTTAATTTGCTCATCTCTTGAACTTATTCGTTCCAGAGAGAAAAATGAAATGACCCCTCCCCCAAATTTTTCGGGTTACGAGATACATTAAAGTTCACATAAGTTCCCAAGTTATAGCCATTTCTGTACATTCAATGTACTACACGGATAGAGGAATATATAGAGTTGAACATAATAAAATAAGAAATTGAAAGATTTAGTTGAAATTGATACTGCTGTACGAACATCAGATGCTAGATATCTTACGCGCAGACTTGTTGAAGTAGTTCAACATATTGTTGTCCGCAAAACCGATTGTGGCACCGCCCGAGGGATTTTTGTCAGTCCACGAAATGGGATAAGGCATTTTCTCTACCCCTTCTTACCTTAAAAAAGCAGGGACATCGTGCGTCCTTAAATCGATAACCATCTTTCGACTAACCTAGCCTCCTCCATCCCTCGAGACCAACAAGGGGTAGTACAGGAATATTCACCTGTTGTCCATCAACTATGCCTTTCGGCCTGATCTTAGGCCC
Organism: Erythroxylum carthagenense; assembly: GCA_026413575.1. Classification (NCBI taxonomy): domain Eukaryota; kingdom Viridiplantae; phylum Streptophyta; class Magnoliopsida; order Malpighiales; family Erythroxylaceae; genus Erythroxylum; species Erythroxylum carthagenense. Next base: position 23,475 of record JANZLD010000473.1, read on the forward strand.
TGATTCACCCTATTCTGCATCTTCACAGACATGTCTATTTCACCGAGCCTCTCTCCGAGACAGTGGAGAAGATTCTTCTTTTTACCAAACATATGCGGATCCAATCATGATCTTATAACTTATGATAAGAACAAGAATTGGCTAGTTGTAAATAGCCCCACCCAGACAATGGAATAAAGGATTATACCGGACTTACCTACATCGAGGCATTGAGACAAAATGCTGCGAGGAGTTGAAAATAAGCGTAGATCCAGAGATTCCCGAATAGGTCAACCTTTCAAACTGTTGCTGAATCCATAGGCAGGCACGTCCATTTTATTTCAAATTGATTTGAAGATTATTCATGTATAAGTTCTTTTATTCTAAATTTTAACAATAACAAATTGAATCTGTAATTGAATTAATTCAATATGCAATTCCCTATATTTTTGTCAATATTTTCTCTTTATCAGCATGATAAAGAAATACGTTGACATGAAATGGATATATCCATAGATCCCTGACTTATATTTATGAGATAATAAAATATGACAAAATCTTTAATTGATAAAGGAGAAAGTGGATTTACCTGGCGAGTCGAGTATAGACTAACCTACTGAATATAGGTAAAAAAAAATATTGGATTGTATAAAATCTTTGTTAGTACGTAAACCGATTGTATACTACTGCTGATAAATACCCGAATAAGCAATGCCAATTGTGTCAGCTTGACCTTTCATAAGTGGAGACAGAATAAAGTGTCCATAATAAAGATGTTTACCATCGGCGAGACATCTAAGTCATACAAGTAAAGAGATTTATTCATTGCATGAACGGTGATTGGATTGTATTATTTTCGGACAGTATTTAAGAAGGACAGTATTCAAGATCTCATCTAAAACCTACAGCAGCTTGCCAAACAAAGGCTAATAGAAAAAAGAGCACAGGGATTATTGGCAATCTTTCTGAATTGCTCCTACGGAGCCAAGAGGTCGAAAAGATTGAGAAAAATTGGTCATTCACAACCACTGATGAAGGATTCCTCAAAAAGTTAAGGAGATACTGTAGGGGAGGTCCTGTGAAAAAATAGCTCAACGCCAGGATGATAAAAAGCTTAACACTTTTTTTCAGAATCCTATTTTTTTTATCAAATTTGATCGTATTCAAAAAATCTACAAATGTAATTGAATCTTTTTTTTTATCATAGACTGCCTTTCTCGAACTGAGAGATCCATGAATTGAGATCCTAATGTATATAGATACAAATGGTCTAATAGGAGCAAGAATTTCAAGGAACATTTGGAATGAATTGGGATTTCCCTATTGGGCCAAGTCATTTCGATGCAAGCGGATCATTTATGATAAAGAGGATGAGCTTCAAGAGACTAAAATAATTGTATTTTGATTGAGTTATAAATAATCTATTTATTATAGAAAGTATGGATATAAAATATTAGGAAGTTAGCACAAAAATCATTCTTTAAACTTAGAAATTCCCCCAATCAAAAATGTCATCCTATTGTTCAACTGCATTATGAGGTAATCAGAAATTTATACTCTCTACAAAATAATGATAACTACTACATTGATTTTTTTGGCATATATCCTAGACTAAACTTTTTGCAAGGTGCTCATCCCTAAATTATTCAAGATTAATATAATTTTGGAGCGATAAGTTCTATATACTTGACTAACCCAGAATTTCCTGAGATCTCATTACTTCCTAGATGTATCCAAGAAGGGGATAAGGATTGTTATCTAAATAATCCTACAATAACTCCTAAAGATACCTTGGTATTAAAGATATTATCTATTGGTCTAGATTTTTATAAAGAGGAACGATATGAAGCTCGTCATTTTAATACTCTTGGAAAGGAAGAACATTTTCCCATTACGATGGATACTAAATTACCAAAGAAGTTTTTCTAAATACAGTGAAAATGATATTCATTACAAATGAGGTATCGAGATGAGGACTATCATTTTTGACATAGAGACAACATTTAAAAAAGGATTTCGATCGTATGCAAGAAAAAGCAATTTTTCCTCGCTAATGATAGCCTTAGCTAAAAGGGCAGCATTAGCTGCTGAAAACTTTTTAACAATGAAGATAAGTATGATCAAAAGAGGAAAGATAAGGTCTATCCCTGAATCATGGAAAAGGTTCTACCATATCCAAAAGCGTGCAAAAAAATATCTGTCCTTCTTGTACAAGTGAATGGAAGACAACTAAAGGAAAAGATAAAGTTGAACCATCTGATGTCTGTACATACAGTGATTATGACTCTTAAAAATAAAAAAGATAAAATGAAAATCTCTCCAACCACGAAGATAAAAGAGGATCCTAGACAAGAAGATAAAAAGGAAATCTCTTTAACCACTTAGAAGAAAGAAAATCTCAAATAAAGATAGACTCCGCTTTTTAGAAAAAGTTGATAAAGATGTAATTTTTGTTATTTTTGGAATCTAGACTTCAAGTCCACCTTTATAAATAAGCTCCTTAGGGTAGTACAGGGGGTACGCAATCTTTATGTATTTTGTATTTGTATCATCTTGTAATACCCGGTATCTAGTTTAACCGGTACACCGAAATAAAATTGATATTTAGACTTATGTCATTAAAACTAGAGCAGTGAATAATAATTTTTAGTGACATCAAATTAATTATGTATGATATTTTTTGGTGGTCACAAGAAGTGATTCAGACAGACGTTTTTTTTTTAAAAAAAGATCAAGAATGGCATTTTTGTAATTAAGTGGACTTGAGAGGCATATAAAAGGACCTAAGTTGGAGAATAAGACAAAACTTGTCTTCTTCCT